>VXBX01006778.1:647541-680388 GCA_013400415.1 Scytalopus superciliaris | reverse complement strand
CGGCGGGGACGCCGGAGGCGCTGTCTGGCCCTGCGGGACGCACGGCAGGTACGGACAGAGAAGGAACCCGACGGTGAGCAGAGAACGGGGGAGTGCAGAGTGGAGGGTTTGGTGCAGGAGTTGGCCGCGCGCTCGTTAATTCCCAGGGGGAGGCAGTTTTTGTGTTGCCGTGTCTCGTTTGTGTGTTGTGTTGGTGCTTTTCAGCACGGTCTCGTTTCTCCCACGGAGCAATATGGGGAGTCTAGACACTGTAATTCAATTACCAGTTAATGACCCGAGGGCAGAAGGAATCCACAGGTGCCGTGCGTTAAGGAGAAAACTAACCATGCCCAGGTGGCCCTGTATTTTACCTTAAAATGACTGAGTGTTTGGCAGTAGGATAAAGAGATTCTCTGTTTGATACTAGCAACGTTCATCCGTCCAAAATGGGTAACAAAAGGTTCCTAAAAATATATTTATTTAGTGTTGCCAGTGTTGTCTGAGCAGTTGTTACAGGCTCTGGAATAAAATAAGTCTAAGAAGCAGGTGCAAAGCCCTCGGGCAGGGGTTGTGGTAGCAAATGTCTCATATCCTTTTAGTCCTTGTGTGTCCTGCTGCTGATGTGACATCCCCCAAAAGACAGTAGTTTTGACAGACTTTTGGTTCATTGTTTTATTTTTCTGTTATTTTAATGTGATTACTTTTAAATCTTATAAATATACAGTTAGCTCATCAGTTTTTACAAGTAGTTGAAGAACGAGAACAATGTTTGTGTTACAGCTTTCCCTTAAGATGAGAAAAAGTACTTTTTCAGAAGTCCCAAGTTTTAAAACTCTGAGCTCTGTTGGATTAAGTCATTGGTTTTCAGGATGTGTTTCTGGAAAGTTAATTCCTCTTGCCTAATAAACTGGGATAATTACATACAACTTGTTTTGTCCAGGGAAAATTAGTATTGATCTGGTTTCAGTTTTTGTTAGTGAGAAGTGGAAAACAAGCCTTAGTTTGAGGATTGGATTTCATGTAGAAATTACTCTGGTTACTACAGGAGTTAAAGCACCACGGTACTGAGTTGACGTGCCTGTTCTGGTTGGTTTGTGTTCTACAGCAAGAATTACAAGTCTCAAAAGCAATTATTTTCTGTCTTTGTGCTTTGGGGAAACAAAGAGGGGAAAAAAAAAAAAAAGAGGCTGCTCTGGAATAAAAAAGAGAACAGCTGTTAAAGAAAGAGGTACAAAAAAATAATTATGTTTAAAGGAAGTGATATTCCTCAGCTTCCTTCCAGAGAGAACCTCATGTGATTGTCTACCCCTCCTTGTTGTTGGGTTTTTTTAGCAATTTTCAGGGAGCCACCTGACAGTGATTAAACTTGTGACCTGAACAACTTGGAGTCCAAATTCCACCTCTAAGTAGAATATGCATTTCTGATAGAGAATCCAGCACTAAAAGGCTTTCAGGGATACAAAGAGGCACTTTTTTTCATGTGTCTGGAATTTTTTGTAGTGTTTTAAGATTGTGTGACTCAAAACTGAAATCCAGTCCATACAGAATAAAGTAATTTAAAGTTGCTTTAATTTTTGTTAGACATTTTGTAAGGCAACAAAACAAGGGGGGGGTATAGGGAGGTCTTGAAAAGTGTTTCCCTCTCAGTGAAACCAGACTGTAATTAGCTTCTAATGAAGATTGGTTTTCAAGTTTGAAACTCGGGAGTGTTTTTTTAGAGAGAGTTTTGCTGTGAGTCATACAAGAGCTGGATTAGTTCTGGAGCAGATCCTGCAGGGACAGCTCTGCATTAATCATGAGAAATTGCTGTTTCTGCCTGTCATCCTTTTGGGTTTTGCCCCTCACCTGCAACAGGCTCTTCCTTGCTCCACTGCTGCCTCAGCTCCTCAAATTCCTGCCTCTTTGTGGGAAGTCCTGCTGGAAGAGGAGTTGTGAGTGTGAGCTCCCTGTGCCTGGATTGGCCTCTCAGAGGCAAACCTTTCCCACTTTGGATTTCAGCTGGAGCGGAGCTCGCGGGGCTGTCACAGGATTCCTGGTGCTCTGGGAATTCACACCACATGCTTCTGGGATGACAACAGATGGAGTGAAGCAGCTCCTCAGTAGCAAGTCACATCTGATGGGGGCTTTGCAGATATTAATTTTCTGCTCTTGCTTTGTGATGTTTTCAGGCGGGAGCCACTTCCATGTGGGCTTCGTGCTGCGGATTGCTGAATGAAGTCATGGGGACGGGAGCAGTGCGAGGCCAGCAGGCTGGATTTGGGGGAGGTGCTGGCCCGTTCAGGTTTACGCCCAGTACAGACTTCTCAGCATACCCAGCTCCAGCCGCAGCCAGCACTAACATTGTCTGCAAAGCCTGTGGACTTTCCTTCTCAGTTTTCAGGAAAAAAGTGAGTATATTTCCCATTACGCAGTATTTTTACTCCTATGGACTAATCTGGGAGATGAGTGTGTGTCTCAGAAACCCGAGGCAGATAGCCAGGGAGGGAGGAAGTGCCTTGTTCTGAGGTCACAGGAAATTACTGTCAGCCAGGATTAGAAGTTAAGAGGTCTCATGTTCATTAGTCAGTGACACGTTGGATCTTGGCTGACCTGAAAATTAATGGACTCTCATTTGTAAGATACATGTTGGCTTCAGAATCTTACACATTAAAACAAATCTGGTTTTGAAGATGACATCAAACACAATGGCTGAGGGCTGGAATGAACAAACTGGGTGGTGGAAAAGCTAAGAACTCCCAGTGCAGTCTCACAGCTTCTTCCTGGGAATTCCTAGTGCAGTTCTGATTGTTTTCTAACCAGCTTTAGTTCTGCTAAATGCTGTTGTGGTCCAGCACGCTCTTGCTTCTTTGGGAGGCAGGTTGGTGGGTTAATGCAGATAAAGAACATTGAGTTGTTAATATTATTTCTGGGTATCACAACTGTCCAGAATCATTATTTTGTCCTCTCAGTGACCTAATCCTCTGCAGCTCTTGCAGATGATCATGAAGCCTCTTCCCTCAGTTTGTGTGTTGTTTCCCCCTTCCTGTGTGTCCTGTTGTTCACGTGGCAAATGCTTTGTTGAATTTAGTGTTGTGTAGGGATGTTTTCTGAAGCTAATATTAATTTACTAAAATCCTGAAAGCCTTGGAGAGTTTGGGTTTCTTCAGAGGAGATGCTGACAGTCTTGCCCATTCCAGCTTTTGTGTATTGTGAGTCTGTTGAACAAAGCTCTCTTCAGAAATGACATCTGGGCATCTGGGAGTACTTCCCTACCATGTAATTCATCATATCCAGGGCCTACTTTGAATTCTGGGAATCAGTTGAGGAAGTAGCATGCTCTTCAGAGTTTGGGGGTTATACTGTTTTTGTACACATGTGAAAAGATCAGTGACAGCAAATGCAGAAGTGTTTTAACAGACCATAAAATGGATTTCAGTTTCGTTTGTTGTCTAAACTACAAGTCGTTTATTTGTTTATTTATAATGTTAACTGAAACTTCAGATCAGCTTCAGAAGTGCCACAGAAGTGAGGGACTGCAAAGTGGAACACCTGCAAAACTATCTCATGGGGCAGTTTTCCAGACTTAAATCTTACAAATTACACGTTACAACTGACAGTGGAAAAACTATCAGTAAATTGTGCAGTGTGGAGAGGGAAGGAGCAGGGCCTGGGTTTGTTCTCTGTGATGTGCATCTGAATGGTTTCTGCTTCCCCTTTAGCACGTGTGCTGTGACTGCAAGAAGGATTTTTGCTCAGTTTGTTCGGTCTTACAAGAGAATCTCCGGAGATGTTCCACTTGTCACTTGCTGCAAGAAACAGCCTTCCAGCGACCTCAGCTAATGAGATTGAAAGTGAAGGATCTGCGTCAGTATCTGATTCTCAGAAACATCCCAACAGACACCTGCAGAGAGAAGGAAGACCTGGTGGATCTGGTGCTGTGCCACCACGGATTGGGGTCGGAGCAGGACATGGACGCTGGCAGCTTGCGCTCCTCACGCTCACAGACCTCAGCCTTTTTTACTCACCCCTTCTCCATGTCTGTATCCATGTCCAATCCAGGGGAACTTGCAAACAGAAGGGGAAGCACAGGAAATGGAATGCCTTTACGGGTACAGTAATGAACATGTTCCATGGTGTGGCACTGGGGGGTTTTGTTTGCTTTTTAGGTTATGCATCATTTTAAAGTTGTACCAGTTGGTACAGTTTGGGGGGGCAGGAAAAAAACCTTTTGTATCTCACACCCAAAACGAGGAGGGTACTAGCAAAGATTCCTAGTTTAAGAGGTGACTAAAGCCCATGATGATTAGTAGCAAAGTGTCACCTCTGATCACTTCAGTACAAAGAAAAGTGTTTTATAAGGGAATAATGTAGGTTTTATTCTGATTGGTTTCATTTTGTACACAGGGACAAACAGAAACATCTGTAAATAATGAAGAAGAAGAAAGTGCAGAAGAGCAGGTGAGAGATGAACTATCCAAAGAATGGTATTTCAGTTTGTGACACCATAAAGTGTTTAGATCTGTCAACATTTTTGGCCTCCTGCTCTGGTTCTTCCAGAGTTCGCTGTGCTAAGCAATGAGTGTCTGCACATACTTGCTTTACAAATAATTAAACCTTAGCCAAGCTGCTGCAGCTTCAGGCAGCTCCAGCTGGGGGGCTCTGACCTCAGCAGGACATTAAACCCACACAACTCTGTGTTTCAGACCCCTGGGCTGTCCAGGAAGCGAGCGAGGGCGTCGCTGTCCGACATTTCCAGCCTGGAAGACATCGAGGGGTTGAGTGTTCGGCAGCTCAAGGAAATACTCGCCTGCAACTTTGTCAACTACTCAGGATGCTGTGAGAAGTGGGAGCTGGTGGAAAAAGTGAGCAGGCTGTACAGAGAGAGCGAGGAAAACCACAAGACACGTAGGTTTATACTTTATTCTCACTATCTTATTTGTTGTCTGGTTTCCAGTGTTTGGTTCTGTCCACAGAAGGACTTGGTATCTGATCTGGAAAGTGGGTTTTAACAATGCAAGGTACCTCTAGAGTAGCTGAATGTGGCTCTGGTGATGAAATGAAGCTTTCCAGGGTTGTGCTGTTTTTTTGAGACTCTTTTCCAAAGGTTAGAGAGCTCAGCTTTCATGGTGAAAGTAAAATTGCACAACTGAGAACCAGTTCCTCAGAGAACATGAAACTTGGCACCTCCACGTGCTTTGCTGGGTTTCACAGGGCATTAGCCCAGAGCTGCTGTGTGGCTGTGCAGAGCAGGGCAGCCCAGGTTTGTCACTGCAGTGCAGAATTAAAAGCTGCTGTGGCAAAAGTCCAAGTGGTTTGGTCTCAGTCCATGTTTTCATGGTAAGGTGGTTCTGTGGCTGCACCTCAGTGACTGAGGTTGTTCTGCCTCTGTTCCACTCAGCAGTTGGAGTCTTTCACTTGTGTGGTTGTAGAATAGCCACAGACCAATTCCTGCTCACACAAAGAAAGCTTGGAAAACAGAGCTTTAAACTCAGGATTTTCAGTTTTTGCCCCATGGTCTGATGGAACATTCAATTATTGATGAGGATGTTGGCTGTTCGCAATGAAACCTGACAGATTTTGTTCAGTTCTGCCACCTTTATGGCCTACTTAAGGCTTCCACTTCTTAGTCTGCTTTATTATTATTGTGTTTAATCTTCTGAAGAAAGTGTTCTGCCAAACACGGAGCTCTGGGATGGAAAACCAACATGCTCTGAATTTTAATCCAGCAGGTTATTTCACAGTCATTATATTCTGAATTGAAAATGGTTTCTGAGTTTAAAGAATGGAGCTAAATATCGGGCTGTTCACTGAGGGACTTTGCAGTGCTTCTGGAGGAATAGGGATGAGTTCTCAGCTGGGGTTAGTGAAACTGTTGCGAGCAGGGGCAGTGCTGTGTGCCCGTGAGCTGCCTGGGGGCGGGGCGGGGCTGGCCTGACCGGGCTCTCCCTTGGGTTGCAGAGGGGGAGAAGATGCAGCTGAACGAGGACGACGACAACCTGTGCCGGATCTGCATGGACGCGGTGATCGACTGCGTGCTGCTGGAGTGCGGCCACATGGTCACCTGCACCAAGTGCGGCAAGAGGATGAGCGAGTGCCCCATCTGCCGACAGTACGTCGTGCGCGCCGTGCACGTCTTCAAGTCCTAACCCGGCCCCGGGGGCAGCGCTGGGCCCTGGCCAGCCCTCAGCTCTGCACTCCTCACTTCCCACACCGGGTTCTGACCTCTGGGAAAGGCTGTTTTGTACCCCCCACTNCCCGGGGCAGGCCGTGTGTGTGCGGTACCGGCGCTGCCCCACTGATCCGGGAACCCTGTCGGTGACTGTCGCAGTCCGACTGTTTACAGCAGTTCTTGCTCTCTTCTGAAGAATCTCACTCCTCGCGCATTCAGCACTCGGCAAGTGGTCAGCAAACACCTCTGCTTGAGCCTGTTAGCCTGTGGCGTCCTTAGTGCATTAGAGGCAACGAATATATCGGTTGAATATTCAGCTTTTCCCTAATTCTGGAATGTACCTGTTCCGACGCGGTGTCGGGCACGGCTGTAGGAAGCACTGCCATGAACTGTACCTGCACAGAAGCCCTTAAGCAATCTTGCTTCATGCTGATTGCTCCTTCTGAATGTCTGTCATGACACACGTGCTGTCTTGGCTGTCCTCTGTCAATGTACAAAACATTTGTACTGTCACTTTGCAGGGCTCGGGGCTGCGCAGGGCTCTGCCAGGTGGGCTCCAAAAACCAGTTACTGGGGGGGGTTTGAGTTTAGGAAGAAAATATTTTTTTAAAAAGGGGTATTCTAGTAAACCATCTTAGTGTGGTCCTTAATCCGCTCATGCCTGTTGTAACTATTACTCTGTGATGATTGTACTCCATGTGCCGACAGCCTGATGTTACTGTGAACACTGATCAGGGCCACCACCTCCTTGCTGCTAACGTGGAATGTGGGGCATTACTAACCTTAATTGAGGAGGGGTTAGTTGGGAGCAGGGAAAAGAAACACAGGTTTTATTTAAAAGCTCCTGTTCAGAGACTTTCACCCAAGGCTGAGTCACAAAAACCAGTTTCCCCTGGGCTGCCAGCCCTTGGCCCAGGGCTGAGCTGGGCTTTGTGCCACCAGCACGGGTGTAGGAGCTGGGATGGTCGTTGTAGGATATCTGAGTGATAACCTGGGGAAAAGGGGGCAAGAGTAGCTCTTGCTGAGGGGCCAGGACCCCCATGGCCAAGCTTGGCCATGACAGTGGTTGGTTAAATTCTCTGTAAAAAGAAGAGGTGAGGAAGGACTGTTTGTCCAGTACAGTTATTCTTTGAGTTGATTAACAGAGGTACAGTTTCTCTTTTGATTTGCCATGTGCCAGCAAAGGCCCTGAGGACCTGTACCCTCTGCTCCACTGGCACTGGCTCTCATTTTTGTGAACAGTTAAGCTGGTGTGAAAGAGAGAAAGGTGCTCCTCCTCACACTAGAACACAGCTCCAAGCTCTGCTGGGTATTTTTCAGAAGGGAGCAAACCTCTCAATGGCTTTATTTTTTAGAAGTAACTTTTTAATGGTACTTAATTCTTGGAGTCTGTCCAGCAGGGCGGCTAATGAAGACAGACATGCCCTCAGTGTTATTTCCATGCTGCTCATTAGCCACTCAAGCTTAATAAAGATTGGTGATGGGCTCTACCAGCCTCTGTCTCTTTTTTTAAGCAGCTCTGAAAGTCCTCAGGCTTGAGATGTCAGTGCTCCTGGAGCTTTACCCTGGACAGATCCTGCTGGGGGAATGCAGAGGTGAGTGTTTTAGTTCTTCCTTAGTGAAAATTCATTGGAAGAGGTGGGGCAAAAAGACCAGCCCTCACTGCAGCCACTCCCCCCACCCCCAGCGGAACAGAAACGCGCAGAACCAGCACCTCTTTTTGTACAATTGTTTATACAAATTCAACAAAGGTAAAACTGCATCAGGAAGGTCTACGAAAACAACACCGTACAACAATGGCACTTATGAATGCAGAATTTTACAATCAGGAAATAACCATGTTATAAACCTTAAATGAGAACTCAACTCACACTTCAAAGAAAGAGAGACTACGTTTGACCATTTATTCTACTGCTGGACTCACTGTATAAATTAATTTTATATTGAGTACAAGAGCTCATGCTACAGAGTGAAACCCTCCTATGTGCAAAAGCTGAAATTGGAATTTTTTTTAAAATTTTGAGAAAAAGGTGATTTCTATACAGATAAAAGTGTTTTACTTCAACTATAATTTACACCTTATTTCCACAACATGCTTATGTCACTTCTGAAGTATACAAAGCAGGATATAAACTTCCATTAAAACATGCTTTAAGTTGAAAGTATGAACCTACTTTTCCTGACCTGGGCACGTTTGTAGATAGATACTGTCTACGAAGTATAGGTTAAGTTCTCGCCTACCATAAGTAAAGATAAAAATTGGCAATCAAAACCAAAACACTGGTAATGCATTCAAACATTGCATAAATAATTTTTAAACAATTTTTGTACAAAAATAGTTCTGCATAATGTAAGATGTAACAAAACAAAACGTGTTAAGAAGGCAGAAATGCAGTGCGTGGTCCACTTGAATGACACCAACTTTTTTTTTTTTCTTGTTTTAAGAAATGAAAAGCAGAAATCAAATTTACACTACCAAGCACATGCTGTGGTACTTTAAATAACAGTATTTCTTGGAGCTCAGTCCTCTTCCGGGTGTGAACAATTATCACCAGTAACAGTCGCCTTATGAATTTGCATAAGAGCCAGTGCAGGACATCCCAGGTGGACTGAATTAGTGGCACAAGTTGAGATTCTTAACATGGGTAGTTTCACGTTGTTCTCGACAAGAGTTGTAAAATCCAATCGCGGCATTTTCTGATATTCCAAGTTCCCAATTGAAAATAAAATCCCTACGTGTTCTTAGTCCCTTCCCCCCCCTCGCCCCAGTATTTACACGAGTCCTTTAACTAACTCAGTTTTTGCAGAAGTTTTTCTTCCACTTGCCCGAACTGGACACTTACGGACATTTCCGCTATGAACTGCTCGCAGCCCTCCTTCGTCACCTGCTTGCAGTACCTCAGGTCGATCTGGCAGATGTTCCCACAGCGTTTGAAGTAAGACAGGCACTGGTCAGTGACCTTATTGCAGTCTGGGGGAGAGCAAGGGCAGCAATTAACAACAGCCCACCTCGGTTTGTTCTCAAAACACAAGGATGGTTTATCCCTTTGTGCCCCTCCTGTGGTGCTGCCCGTGGAATCCCCCAGGCAGCTCCATCACCCCTCTCAGTCCCCAGGGCTGTTGTGTAACCCGAGGGATAAAGCCAAGCAGCCAGATGTGCAGAGCTGGAAAATCCCATGAGGATGAGTGTGGTCCAGCACATGATTCAAACCACACACGGTCCCACACTCAGCTCCCCAAAGGGAGGAGACTGTCCTGGCAGGGGGGGCAGTAACACGCAGGGCAGGCAGAGCTGGATGAAACCCTCACCCAAGTGTAACCCCAGGGCAGTTCCCCTTCCCCGCCGCACCCCTTACCTGATAAATTAATTTCCGTTAACGAATCCCGCGTGGTGGTTCCGACCGCAGTCAGCAGGTTAATAGACTGATCTGTCACGTGGTTACAGTAACTGAGATTGAGTTTGGAGAGCAGGGGCATGTGCCTGATGATGAGGCGCAGAGAGGCGTCCGTGATGTCCAGCCCCGCCAGGCGCAGCTCCACGATGTTCCGTAGTTTGCTGCGGTTGTCGATCTGACCTGCAAGGCGGAGGCAGCGGGTCAGTCCCCCGGGTCTCACCCCGCGCCACCAACAGCTGCAGGCCCATGAAATGCACCGTGACACACAACACTGCTGCCCTGGGTCAACTTCAGAGGCTTTGGCCTGCCTGGAGCTTTGGAGGGGACATCAGCAGGAACGCTTGTCTGCTTTTGGAACAGGCATGTGGACAAAGCCACCCCCTGACTTCAAAACGAAAGGGATGGAAGTAACTGCAGGGGCCCAGCGGAATTACAGGTCGGGAATAAGCAGTAGGCTGTGCAGTGCATGCCAGAAAGCAGATCCGATTTGCTCAAAATTTCACCTGAGCTGAAATCCGGGCGAATGTGGCATGACCCACAGAACTGCTCCTTCCCTGAACTGGAAGAAAGTGTTTCCATACTCTCTAAAGTACACCCGTTGCAGCCTGAAGAGAAGAAAGTCAGACAGAAAACCAGCACAGTGGCTCAGATGATGGTTCAGCAGCCAGAGAACATCCCTGTCACCCCGGGGGCTCCAGCAAGTCACTACCTCGAACACCCCGTGGGTCAGCACAGCCCCAGCCCCGCCGGGGGCTCCTGCCCCTTTGCCCCGAGGGGACTGAGCAGCAGAAGGTGCCCCGGGGGCTGGGCTGGGGCTCCTCTCCCGTTCCCTGCCCTCACCTGGCCGGTTGTCCGTGGGCGGCGACAGGAGGTCTCTCATTTGTGCGTCTTTCAGTCCCTCTGCCCACTGCACGTCCAGAGTCCGCAGCAAAGGACAGCTGGAGCTGCAAAGTGCCGACACTGCTATCCATGAGCACCCTGATAACAGCAGGTCCCGCAGACCTGCAGACACAGAAGAGGTTGGAGGGTGTGACCTGCCCACAGACATCCCAGCGATCTCCACCACCACACACAGGCTGCTCTGACAGCTCTCCCCGTGCTCGGGGGCAACCAGGGACCCCACGAGCCTCCTCCTGCCCAGCTCTCCATCCCTCCCCCCCAGCTGGAACCTCACGGCTGTGGGTGATCCCCACCACTCCCTGTGCTCATCACAAAAAAAGAATTTTGTGCCCATTTTAACCCACTAATGCTTCACATTTACATATCTAAACCCCTCCCAAGAGAATCTACTCCTCTCCCAGGACACCCAATCCCTGTAGACCTTCCCCAGAGGCTGCAGTTTAGGTACAAGCTGGTTTGCTAAATTTGGTGAGCAAAACACATCACTTACCTGGCAGTCTGTTGATAAGCCAACTCAGCTGCTTTTTAGATATATTTGTCCAGCTAAGATCAAGGGTTACAGGCTGTCTCCTAATAATGCCACTAAGCATAAGTGGAGTGATGGATTTACAATGGTTTAAATCTATTTTGGTCCATAATCTTTTGTCACAGCACCTACCCAAAAAGAAAAAAAGCCAACAGCACTTAATTTTGCACTTGTTTGGATTTCTGCAAGGCTTTAACAGGTGTCATTAAACAGTAGGAAAAACTACAGCATTTAACTGAAAATAGCAAAAATAAGGCCTAGTGATGCTAAGATAAACACAACCCCACACAATGTTATGTAAGTTTAAAGTTTCTCCATTAAATATATCCTGCAATAAAGCACAGAATTATTTCTATACAAGTGTCAACAACTTCAGATGCCATTTTAAGTCATCCCAGCACTTAACTGAAATCCATTTTCTAGCCTGAAGACAAGCCACTGCTTCTTCTTTACCTTTTGACTATGAAGCCTGGCTTTAAATAATACCTTGTGATTTCCCCTGTGCTTTCCTTACTTAAAACCAATGGATTTGGTATAACAGATCCCCGTCTCCTGTTCTCTATGTTTGTGTTATTTCTATCCATGTGGCTTATGCATTTTCTCTCTTTATAGTTCTCTAAGGGCAACATCAACATCAAGTCCTGACGAGTGTGCAGGAATCTGCATTTCCTCAGTTTTTTTTTCCATTAGCAAACACCGTATTTGAGTGGAAAATGCATTTACAGCTTTCAGTGACACCAGGCAGCCCACGGAGGAGACACTCCACAAACATCACCTCGCACTGAATTATCAGCCTCTCGACTTGCTGTGGACACGTTTTGTTCCCAGGCTGTGCTAGAAAGGAGCCTGTTCCAGTCTGTCCACATGTGCACAAACAGGGACCTGGGACGAGTCACGACAGCCAGGAGGCTTCACTGCAGGCTCAGTGAATCCTGTGCAGGTGCCCCGGGCACAGGGACAGGCTGTGAGTCAGCACCATTAACAAAGGGTCCCTCCATACCGTGCTCTGCTGGCTCAGAACACGGGGAGACATCAGCATGGCCCTCAGGCACGGCAGGATCCTCAGTATCTCAAGAGATACTTAAGAGCTGAACTGAACACACGATGGCCATCAGCAAGTCCTGGGGCAGAATGACACTGAGACTAAGCATGACCCAGACAGGCTGTTCCAGCAGCAGGAGCACTGTGGTGTCTGACTGCAGGACAGGCTGCAGCCCGGCAGGCTGACGCCGGGGCTGACACACAGCTCCCAGCAGGAACACTGGGAACTGCTGTTTCTGAGGAAGCACCATGAGACACGAGACGTGCTGCTTCTCCAGCCACTGCAGGTCAGACCTTCTCCTCGGGCTCACCAGAGCTCCAGGGACAGCCTGCATACCCCCGTAGGACACACATCAGTGCCTCCCTCACCCGCCCATCCCGCCCCACCCAGCTCGCTGCCCGCCCTCCTTACCATCTGTTCCAGGTCTTGCAAACTCTCATACAGATGCACAAGTCTCTATGACTGAGGTAGCTAAAGACAGCCATCCAGACTTCCCTCTGCATCACGTGGGCTGCCCCGTCATCCAGGGGGAGCGAGTCCGGAGGGGGGCTGATGGGAGGTGGCCGGATGACGTGCCGCTCCATCTGGATGCATTTGGGGGGCGAGAGCGAAGGCGGGGGCCGGGCGATGCCCCGGGGCGTGCTGCGCAGGCTGGGCATGAGCTGGTGCCTCAGCTCCCGGGGCGTCCCGTTCAGCCCTTTGCTGAACCTGTGGAGTCTCTCGCTGTTGTTCAACGCACGCTTGGGTTCCTCGTTCTCGCTCTCGGGTTCGGATTTGATGGGTTGGTGGTTCTCGTTGGCAAGGCTGTTCTCGGTTTTTTGGATCTCCTGGTTAAGCTCCTTACTGAGCTCCTTGCTCAGTTCCTTGTTGGGAAGCCGCCTTTTCCTCCTCATCTTGAACTTCTTCTTGTCCCTGGGCTCGGCGCCCTCCGTGCTGGGGCCCGCCGTGGGCGAGCTGGACCGCGACTGGTCGCTGTCCTTGGACCTGGGAGGTGCCTCTGGAAGCTCATCCTCGGGCTCCTGCTTGAGGCGCCGCAGGGGTTTGATCATGGCAGTTCGGTCATCGGGAGCCTTCCACGATCGCCGCTGCGAGGAAGAGACAAGGGCTGAGCATTGGAGCGAGAAGGTTCCCAGCAGCACTTCCCGTCCCGTCCCGTCCCTTCCCATGCGGATGCTCCGCACAGGGAGCCCTGCCCGGGGGGCCGGGCCATTCGCCAGCACTGGGCCCCACCCACCCCAGCCAGGGAACATCCACCGGCCAAAGGTATCGAGTTCAGGTGCCAACACGGATTAGCAGCCCAGCTATTGGCTCGCTGGGCTCCCAGAGCCATAAATGGGTTTATTCACCCTGTAGATCCCAGGGCCTCACCCAGACCAGCAGCACCCCATGGACAGCCTTGTCCCCAGCAGGTCAGAACCACCCAGGCTTGGGAGACACTCACTGGGCACCCAGTTCAAACGCTGCCCCAGTGCCCTCCATGGCCTAAAAGGTCATTTCTAAAACCTCTAGAATTGCAGTTCCTGACCCACAGTGTGGCTGGGCTGGTGCAGCTCTCGCTGCTGGGCACTCACAGCCTCCTTCAGCCACCTTTAGCTGTTCCCTGACCAAACTCTGCCCACCCTCACAAGCCCCACACCTCCAGTGCCTGCAGAACAGGGAATGTGACTGACAGTCCTGACACACCTTGGGCTGCTGAGCCCTCCCACTGCCACCAGCCCCACGTGGCTCACAGGGCTCTGCTGGCACCTTCCTCCTGCCCCAGTCCCTGCTCCCAGCTGCAAACTGCTCTGTACTTGCTCCCATTAATCTCATCTCCTTTCCCTGAACACCAGGCAGTGTAAAAGACACATGAATCCAGACCCAGGAAGGCTTCAAGTCTAATCTGATCACTCCAAGCAAGAAAGAAGCCACAAGCTGTTAAAATGAAACAGCTCTAATAAGAGATCTGGGCTGGCAAGATGAGGGGAAGTGTTGTGAACACATCTGTTGTGTCAGAAGGCTCGTATTTTTGCTTTCCCAATAAACTAATTGGATCAGGTCAGTGGCTGTGCTCCCTCCCATGCTTCAGCCTGCAGAGAAAGCTGATCACCCTGCCTTAAATTAACATATCATAAAGGGAGAGGTCACAGTAAGTTAATGACAGGTTAGAATGAAAACATTACAACAACACCCAGTGGCAGTTTGCAGCATCCCTCACACCGGGCACTGAGGAGCACTCTGCTGATCCTGCCAGGCTGGGAGAGGGGAGCAGCACCTGTGTGCCAGGTCACCCCTGGGCTGTCAGCAGGGCCTCCAGGATGTGGTGTGGCACACACTGCTGAGGGGCTGTGTGTCAGGGGCACAGGAAGAGCCAAACTTCAGTACAGAAGGAGATTTTCATAAAGAGGGTGTGTTCTTAGTCCCTTCCTCCTGTATTTTAATATGGGACACCAGAAGAGAAAATATAAAACAAGACAAGCAACTAAACTATCCTGGAGTTAAAGGTTTATGTGAGAAAGATTCTGTAAATGGGATAATAAAGTGCCTGCAGTGACACAAGGACAGAACTGAGTGAGAAACTGGCTCACATTCAGCTCACGTGAGAAAGGGCTAAAATGGATTGAGAACTCATCTATTAAGAAGGCAAAGGTTGTCTTCAAGTCTTAGCTATTGGAAGAATGAAAAGAAAAATAAAATTCCCAACACACAGCCTCTGTTGTGCTGTCTGTAAGGTTTGGTGATCCCACTGTGCCTTCCTCGCACACCAGAGGGAGTCCAGAGGGATGGGAGAAGGAAAGCCTGGCCAGCAAGCAGATAGGCATTGGAGTGGTACTGTGAATTTTGCTCTCTCACTCCACCAAAGCTGCCCCAATCCCAAGTACCACATTTGGGAATCCACAGGACAGTTCAGAGTGTCCCTGCCTGGCCCAAGAGCCCTCACTGTCACATTCAGGGCCAGACTGTTCACAGGGCAGCTGGGAGCAGCCACCAGAAGGTGTCACTTCCAAAGCTCCCGGTGTGGCACATTCCCGAATCAGCCCCAAAACAGCTGCCAGGCGCCACCACGTGGAGAGAGATGAAAAGGTTTCCATGAAAACATTCATTTTCACCTTGTTCCTACTCTGAGCAGCTTGTAAAGACTTCAGTTAAAGCGGGGTTTCTAGTATTTGGAATAAAACAACAGCCACAGCCCAAGGTTTGCAGCCCCTGAACATCCACCCAGCTTTCATAAAGTGAGAGATCCCAGCTCCTTTGGGACAACCCGGATTTCAGGACGAGCTCCAAGCCAGCAGGCAGGAGACACCAGCCCGGCCAGCCCACGCTCTGGGGCTCTTTGTGCCTTACCCGCTTCCTCATCGTGGGTTCCTGGGACTTCTCGAACTTCCTTTTCCTCCACAGGTGCACCTCATCGGACTTTCTCCTGAGGATGGAGTCCACCGGGGCCTTCTTGGAATGCTCCTCCGATTTCCGGCGCGGGGTCTCCTCGCAGTCCCCTTTCCGCTTCGCAGCGTCCGTCACCTCCTTGTTGTCTCTGTTGATCTTCTGCTCCTTCAGCAGCGAGCCCGGCAGGTTTGACGCGTATTTGAACCCCGGGCCGCGCTTTTGCTTGTACGCCAAAAGAGACACAAAACACAAACCAACTTTATACCTTATGCATCCCGCAGCTCTCTCGGAGCTGCTGGTGGGTCCAAATGATTGGCAAGGAGTTAAAAGTTTCAACCTCCACAAAGCTATTTCTCTAGCTGCACGCTTGCAAGTGTCTGTCTGGGTTTGCAGAGAAAGAAAGTTTCGCTAATTCCAACAGGCACTCCAGGTTTTGCATAATTGCTTCTGAATTTTTAATTTACTGTAAAGAATTTTCCTTGTCGAAATTAACGTGCAGCAGCGCACAGAACTAAACTAAATATTCCCCAGGTTCTGCGTGAAGTGTTGGTACAAGAATACAAAACTTATTAAAGAACAGAAAGCCGTCATCTTGTTTCCTTCAACTCACAGAATCATCATGGAATGAATCACAGAACCTTGGAATGCTTTGGGTTGAAAGGGACCTTAAAAGATCCTCTAGTTCCACCCCCCCCCTCCCTCCATGGGTAATTAAGCACAAAACCTGAATTAAGCACAAAACCAAAAGCTGGTATTGAGCAAAATTGTATCTACAAGCCAGAGGGAATACTTGAGATTTTGTATCTCATTCCAGCACCACTTATTCCCATTAAACTCACTTTTCCAGTTTTCCCTGCATGGTTGCACTTTGGACACTCCCAGCAGTTCGGCAGCTCATCGTTAACCACACCATCCGATTCCTTCACCTGTGGGAGAGACACAACCCCACTCACAGTCGTGCTGACAGAGCTGCACGAGTCTGCAGCCAGATCATGATCCTTCCAAGGCATTTGGTACAGCTCACTGTTTTCCTGGATCAACTGCTGCCCTCCCAAGGGCTGAGCAGACACCGGGAGCAGGGCAGGTGCAGCTCCATCCTGCTGGTGCTGAGCAAGCCCCGGGTCCTGCACAGCCACCCTTCTGATGATGATGACAGGGAGGAAGGCACCCTGGCCAAAGGGGCATCTGCCAAAGGGGTCAGCTCTGGGCTTTTTATGAAGGTCAGCACCAACCCCAATTAACACACTGCTCTTGGAAAAACACCAAAAAGCACCCCAACAACCCAAACCAACCCCCCAAGCCCCAGGACTGCAATCACAGCACTCCAAATGTCCTCCCACACCGTGGATTTGCACATCCCAATCCCGTGTCCCCTCCCGGTGAGGCACAGCCTGATCCTTCCACAGGCAGGATTTCTCCCATACACGTTCTCACATACATTAATCCCATTGGGCATTTTTAGCAGCAAAGCTCCCTGCACTGTAATCAAGTGTTCCTTAAAATACTTTTCTTTCTGGATCAGAACTAGCAGTCCCAGGCCTCCAGCCCTTAAGCCCATGTGCCAGTGGGAACCGTGCTTGCCAAGTCAGCTCGAGAACAGGCACGTTTGTTCACAAGACTGGACACATGGAGGCATTTTTAGGGTTTCTACACACCCCCAGATCCCCAGCCAGTGTGAGGGAGAGAAAGGCTGACAACTCCACTACCTCTGAGACTGACATTTTGCTTTCTGAAAGGAAGCTCAGTGTTTTATGCTCAGTGCTGTTACACTCCAATAAAAGCAGAGTCCTGCCCCACGCAGCTGGAAAGCTGCTGCTTTCTGAATTTCCACAGAGAAGCCTGGATTGCTTCCCAAACAGGAGATAGGTGTTTCAGAAATTACATGAGATACACCCTCCACATAAACACATGCTCAGTGATGCACATTCCCATTTAAGGGCTTAGTTACGTATTCAGAAAAAAAAATACTAATTTATTACTATTGTAGACAACAAAAGCATGCTGCTGTCCAGACTAGCAGCTGGGCACTGGCAGAGCAGCACAGCAGCAGGAGACAGGGACAGGCAGGGGCAGAGATCTGCAGCTTTTTCATGTCTCTGAAACATTTCCTCCTCTCCTCCCAGCTCAGGGAAAAGGTACTGGCTGTGCAGGAGCAAGCCCTTGGATTTAGGAACTGCTTCCTCAAGTCCCTGAGCCAGACAGCAGCCATTCTAGTTTCACCATCCAGTGAGAGTGATGACATGTCAGTCTCTCAGCAAGTCTCCAGGAGTTAATAAATGAGTAAATGAAGTGGGCAGAATTTAAATACTGGTTTTATCACAACTGTGTGCCTTTGAACCTTCTTTCCCATGGTAGGTGTAAGATACTCCAGGAGTTGTTGTATACATCTCTGCCTCAGGGGAACAATCCCTGGCCCAAGCCCAAGTTGGGAACAAGTTATTTCCCGCACTGAATATAGAACAAGCGCTGCTGAAGGGAAAGCATTACAGCTCTGTCCCTTCTGTGAAGTTTAAGGAACTGAACAGATGTGAGGAACTGTAAGCAAACTAATTAGACACACACAGACCTGCCACTGAATGTGTCCCGAGCCTTTCAGGCTGGGTGGGAGCCAGTTGCTGTGTTTGCTGCAAACAGCAGGTGGGTGTCGCAGCCACAGCGTGAGGCGTCACAGAAACCCACCTGCAGCACGAGGTCAGCAACTCAGTCTGAGCAGACACCTCCCTGCTGTCAAGTCTTCTGTAGGGATATGGAGACCCCCAGGATGCTGATCCTGCATCACTGAGGGACAGCCAGGAATTCTGACAGTGCCAAGACTGAAACAGGCAGCGAGACACACCTGGGCTGAAGCTATGCTGGGAAAGCCTTGGTATTCCTGCTGTCCTGACAAGGCACCTAAATATTCACCTTCATCATTATCACTATATCCACCTAAGACGGAAAAGAACAGGCTCCCACTGGGGAACAGGAACACCTTCTCCTTAAGGAAACAGCATCAGATGCTGCACTCACATGTGGTAACCAGCAGTTTGAAATGTAGGAAGAAAAATTCACCACTCTTGGTTCAACTGGAACACTCCATAACAATGGAAGGCAATGTTCATCCCAAAATCTCAGGAGCAGCCTCTGGAAGCAGCACTGCACTTGCGAAACACTCCCCAAGATCATTTTCATAAAAAACTCGTTCAGCAGAACAGGCATTCATGTTGGTGCTGTATTGTCAAGGAAAGAAGCATGTGAAAACTTCCCAGGACACTGCTCAGCACATGGAACATCCCTGCAGTCCCTCAATGCCATTCCAGTGCAAGGAATCCAGGGCTCTGGTACCCAGGGCTCCCCCAGCAAGGGCTGAGTGTGCCAGAGCACAGATGCACCTGAACTACCCTTCATTTAACTTCTCAAAGAGTCATCCTCTGACTCTGCTCTTCCATGGAGGAAACCCACCACAAAACATGCACAGCCAGATCAGGAAGTGGAAGAGGATGGACTTCAAACCAGGAACAACCTGCTCAGGGGAACAAATCACCCACTGCACGTGCCAAACTACTCCACAAGCTCTGGAGATGCATCTTGCAAGGAGTTCACTCCACGTGGGAACAAGCCAGGGAAGGACATTCCCTCTTCACTGATCCAGTTTATTCCAGTCTCCCTGACCCTGAGATGAGCTCAGCTGGTTAGAACACCGTGCTAATAACACCAAGATTGTGGGTTCAATCCCTGTATGGGCCATTCACTTAAAGAGCTGGACTCAGTGATCCTTGTGGATCTTCTGACTTCCAAGTCAGAATATTCTGTGAAATATTCATTGAAATGTACATTTGCCAGACATTTAGCTGGAGATGACCAGCAGTTCACATGGTACTGCTGTTTCCCAAGTGGGACAGGAAGGGACTTTCCCTTGTGGGCAGCCAAAGCAGCTGCCCTGGGGCTGGGGCTGCATCAAAGGCTATTTATGGGCTTCATCCGCTCCATCCTCAGGGCTCAAGGGCTCCAGCAACATGTAAACATGGCAACAGATTCTGTCCTGCAGGAAATCACAGAACCTGGGAATAAAGAGCAAGAAGGGATCCAAGGAAGAGACTCCATTTTCCTTTTGCTGTTCCCCTGAGCAGTCTCATCTCTCCTTCCAAGACAATTCTGACATCCTACGAGTGCCCTCCTGCCTCAGAAATGAACAGCACCACGAACACCCACCATTTCAGCCCAGCAAAAGAGCCAAAAAATCAAAATACAAGACACACAAGGCACACAGTAAATCTCCCACTGCTTAATTGTCAGAAACACCCAAAGCAACACTGTTCCTAGTTACCAAAAGAGCACTCAGAACACCACGCATGTGTAAGAGAACAAACAGCACTTGCCTGATTTCACAGGCCTGACCCACATCCTGTACAACTAGTCCCAAATGTAGTATGAGGAGAGGAAACAACACTTGAGCTGCCACGAGACAACAAGTGTGTCCTCTGGACTCAGCCCTGAAGCATCACTGACACTGCAAAGCCAGGAATGGGGGAGCACAGGGCACTCCCAGCAAGGACTGGAACAGCAAAGCAGCCAAAATTAAGGTATCTCCGAAAACAAGCAGCTCCCTCCCCTGCTTCCCCAGCCCCCAAAATCCCTGTTTTAGGCAGAGCCAAGCAAGCAAAGCTCCCTTTCAGAGCCCATCTGTGGCAGGAGCTGTGAGCACCAGCTCCGTGAATCAGGGAGACAGGCACAGCTCTGGTTTGCCAGCTCCCCACGTTCTGCTCTAATAAATGACAGCACGGAGCTTGGTGCAGCACCACGTACAGAGCAGGGGAAATGAAAGGCCAGGAGAGCTTCACCCCAGGCCTGCAGAAGGAACAGACATACCTCTCCTCCCCAAGATCCCAGAAGGGCCCAAAAGCTGCTTTCTGGGGCACGGTGTGTCAGAACACATTTGCTTTGGCAAATCACTTTAACCATAAACAAATCAGCAACAGGAAATGGCTGATCAGCTGAAAGAAACCAGCTCTGGAGAAAGGCGGCTCCTAAATGCTAATGCACAAAGATATGCCCAAAATGACACTTTTGTTACCAGCAAAGAATACAGCTGCTCACAGGCCTCGAGTCAGCCAAGGGTGAGCACTCCTGCAGCCTGACACCCGCTCAGGCTGCTCTCCAGAGCTGCACTCTTCATGCTCCAACACTTGCTCATAACATCTTTGGAGCCAGCTGCCACCCAAAGGCACATCTGTGCCGGGGCCAACACGAGCAGCAAACTGCTCCTCTGTACTGTGGGACACAGGAAAGAGCCACTGATACAGACTTGGGACTATCTCATCCAGAAGGACAGGCAGATAGCTCTGTCCTCCCTGTCCCTACTGAAACAACTCACTTCCTTAAACAAGAGGCAAAAAGAAGAAAAAAAGAAAAACAAAACAAACCCGCAAGACCTTTGCATGCACACATCCCTCAGGGCCATCCAAAGCCAGTCTCTCTGCTCACAGGGAATGCTGCTGCCTCAAGGATCCCACCTACCAGTCAGGGCTGCCTCTCACCCTGCTCCTCACACCAGTTCAGTGTCCCAAGATGAAAACCTGAAACCTTCTCAATTTCTGTGCACGACTTTTACATTAAGGTGATAACTAATTCAGCTTTTGTTTCCAACATGTATCACATCCTTGTACTCACCTTAAGGCATCCTGGGTGTATGATTTCATTACAAATGGAGCATTCCATTAGCATGAGATTAAACTTGCTCTCCTCCTCTTCCACAGTGTCCTCCTTCCCAGCTTCTCCACACACCAGACACACAGCAGTATGAGGCAACACCGGCTGTTTATGTATCAGAGAGAAACGATCAGGACAGGGAAGACACAAAAACAGAAGAACTCCATGTGCAGTTACAATATCCTCATTTCAAGGAGGAGATAAATAGGGGTAAATTGTGCAAACTGCCATGAAGGCAAGAAAAACTGGTAACAAACTGGGGCTGGGTACCCAGACCAAGCACCACAGGAAACGTTTCACCCAAGTGCCCTCCCTGTTGCAACAGAGATTCACAGAGCATTCCAGGGATGGATGAATATGCATTTTTGGTGGGTTCCTTGAATCTGGGAGCTGACACAGACATTGGCATGCAAGTCACTTCACCAGTGTACAGTGGGAGGGGGAAGAAGCAACCCAGAACATCACTATTCACATCCATTAGGCTCCACAAGCCGAGCAGTGCTTTGGCAGCTCCCCTATTTTACAGGCAGGGCAGACAGATGTTATGGGACCTGATCCAGGTCTCACAGCAAGCCCACAACGGAACCAAGAACAGACCCCTTCCTGACTGACAGTCCATTATCCAGGGCCCTGCTCTCAACCTGAGCACTGCAAAAACCTCTGCACACTTAAAAAGAGGACTCTCTCCTGCAAGTGTCACAAGTGAGATCACACTGATTTTTTTTTTGGCTGAGGCAGAAAGGGAACCGCAGCATCTCATGTATCTGTCACCCATGTCAAAGCACTGAATGCCACTCTAATTAAAAAGCCACCTTTCTGCTAATGATTAACAAACTTCTGGTTTGCAGCAGCAAGGTATGAACCTCACTAAAAGAAAAGGAAGATCCCTAAGCTGCCCATAATGGGAAGTGCAATCGATTAGGCTGCAAGTCCTTAACTATTACACAGCCAGAGGCAGAGATGTGGCTTCTCATGGCAAGATCTCTGGTGGATGGAGTGAATAAGATCCCTAAGTGGATACCTGCACACAAACCCAATTTTTGGCAGCAACAGTGCATCCTTCAGCACATTTCAGCCCAGGAGAAGCCCAACTGTCCCAGGCCATTACAGGGCACAGTGCTCTGCCCCACACCCCAACGCCCGACCCATTACCCATGGCAACACCTCCCTGCCTCCTCATGCCAGGACTTACCCACACTCCATTTTAAAAGCAATTTTCAAATACTGTGTAATTCCCACCCTTCCTCCAAGCACAAAATAGGAATCCCCAGCATTCCATTCCAGCAGCAAGTAAACCAGAGAAAAGCCAAGCTGTCCAGGGCTCTGTCCACTTGTTTTGTCCAATTTCTCCCACAAGAACAAACATCCCAGGAGCAGTACAGTTTCTCTTGCTGGGCACAAGGGTGTCCAGGGAATCTCCTCTGTGCCCCAACAGGCTCTGTCCCACTGAAGGGCTGGAAGAGCAGCTGTGCTGCCACAACTCACTCTCCCAGCACAGAGCCCCACATTCCCTTCAGACCCACTGCATGCAGCATGGCGTGTCCAGGCACTCCTGCCTCCCTTCCTGACTGAGCTGGTGATGCAGAGGAGGTTCCTGCTCTCCAAACAGCAGTACAATCAGCTCTCTTAAGGCTTCTGAGTTTAATGAAAGCCTGTGCCTAGTTAATATTGTCAGTGTTATTAACTAGAGGAAAGCACAATCCCAGAACTGTAGGGATCATTACTTCCACAGAGCCTTGCTTCCACATCTTTTTGACAGGGTTTTTTTTTGGCTGGAAGCTGTTGGATAGGTACCACAATATATTGCCACTGAATTGTTAAGAGAACAAGAACAAAGACAACAGGATTGCTTGTAGAAATGTAAAGCACCTTAAAACTTAAAACCAGTTCAACTTGTCAATTTTCTAGCCCTTTGCTGCTCTAAGAGAGTTTGTAATAATCCCCCTGATATTTACACCAACCTATAAAGGGCAGAGATGGCATTTTCAATGTGTGTGAGGGCAGGACAAGTAATCAGAGTCCCCTGGCTAGCAAGCCCTGTGCTCTAACCACAGCTTCTGGAAAGAAAGCTCCAGGCACCAAGAAGAAAAATAAATCTTCATTGGAAAAAAGAGGATGACTACACTCAGCTAGAAGAGAACCCAGATCATCTCCAAAAGGCTCAGCCTGTGTGAAACAGCTTAGTATGAAAGTTTCCTTCATCAGTGAGGATGAGAAAGCTCACTGCAGCCCTAATTTAATCCTTCCACTAAAAAGGCAGCATGATTTCACTATTTCTTGCCCCTGGAGAATAATAAATTCTTCATCCATGCTGTTCAATTCATGCCACACTCCAGGAAATCAAGTGTTCAAAGAAAAGACACTGGAGCTGCAAAAGCACTCTGCGGAAAGGTGGATATTGCGTGTACTTTACTGAATGATCCAGCAGTGCTGAACCCAATCCTCTATGTCAGGAACAGTGCAGAGCTTAGAACAGCACATGGAGTGAGCTACCAGGAGCAACTACTGGAAACCTTAAGCGCTTATCAGCTTCTTATCAGTGTCAGGAAAAGTCATTTAATGCCTCCACTTCAGTCCTCTCACCAGAATTAAAGGCAAAAACCCAAATATTAAGTGAGAGGAACTGGAACAAGAGAAATCAGTAGAGATAGGGTGATATTTCAGCTATGAATAAACAACATTCCTTTCTTTAAAAAAACAACAACAAAAGAAAACTGAACCCTAAACAACGGCATAAACAAGACCTTCCAAAGAATTAAGATAAAAGCTAAAGCTGATTTTCAGCCTTGAACAGAGGCACTGCAGACATGAGACTTGAGGAGAAGCTCCACAACAGTCAGCATGGCAGCAACAGACTCAAAAGCTGCTTGAACAACTTAATGGAAGATTAATCTGTCAATATTTGTTAAATGGAAAGCTATCACCTGTGACTCAAGAAGCTTCTAAGCAATGTATCATAGGAGCCCAGGAAACAGACTCCCCGCTTGTCCTGTTCTGATGCTCTTTCCCTGACAGCCATTTCCAGTCCCTGAGGAAGACAAGACTCTGGACTGATGTCTCATCCGGATCAGACCCTTTGCTCTACACCTCTGTAACAGCACACTGAAATTCAGATCTCAGGTAGCCTGGGGCTGGGGTCACCAACACCAAAATCTTGGAGGATGCTGGTCAGAGATTTCTCCACATCTTAATTTGGTTCTGTAGTTAAGATGGTAGGCAGTTTTCCTCAGGAAATTCTGAGATCCAAATATGCTTCTTTGCCATTTGAATCAGAACTTCCCACTCTTCCCCTTCTCCCCCAGTCCCAGTGTCTCAGTGTGACGTGAGTGCCGATTTCTGATGTACTGATAATCCCCACTTCTACACTGCTGAGGAGGAAAGCCGTGCCATTAAGTTTTAGTGGCATTGTGGTTTAAGCTTTCGGGGGGGAGGGGGAGGATCTGAGCTGAGAGGGCCGGGATCACACCCTGTCCGATGCACTGTGGGGGCCAGGCACACTCACCGCGATGCACTGCCTCATGATGCAGGACTGCTTCATCCTGCCGGGCCCCCCGAACTTCTTCATGTCCTTGCAGAAGTGGCACTCGCCGCACTCCGTCCGCAGACACGCCTCGCACTTGCGGCATCGCGTCCTCCTGCGCCGCGCGCCCGCCGTCGTCCGGTTGGCCGCGAGCTTCACGGCAGAGGCCGGGCCCAGCTTCCCCTTGGGCCGCCCCACTGCCCTGTTCTGCAAGAGACACACACACACACACGAGGTGAGTCGCACATCCCGCTTCCCAGATGAGGGGGAGAGCTTCCACGGACAGGAGCTGGGGGCACCTCGGGCAGAAAACCGGCAGGTGGAGGGGAATTATATACTCATAGGTAAGTAATGCTCAGCGGAGTCACACCATCCCTCTTAGAGCTAAAGGAGTCCCATTAGCTTTGCAATAAAAGGTGAATTGCAAAAAGACGATGAAACCAGGACATAAGTGAGAGATCCCAAACCCAGAGCAAGCCCACTTCAACAGGAGGGAAGGGAGAATCAATTTACGCAGGACTAAGTCGCAGTCAACATGCTTGGCTTAGGTCAAGAGATTACCTGTGCCAACACTGAACTCTGGGCTAGGGAGCTCTTAAATTTGTGCTCAGGTTAAGCCAGAAGGTCTGCTTTCCTCCATTGGAAGTGGAAGAATCCAAGGAGGCAGCAAGAGTAATTTTGAGGTTACATACAGCAGAGAAACACTCAGCAATGGCTCAAGACTCAGCAGTCTCCCTAAAAAACCAGGAAAGCATGAACTACTGCCAAGTGATTAAGTAGGAAATAAAACACAAATGCTACAAAACCCTTCAAAGTAGCTCCCCTCATATCCAACACCAGCAAGTGCTCAAAAATAGAACACCAACTGATGTTCCGCAAAGGCTAAAAAAAGGGCATCCCAGGTCTAGATTTCAATGACCTTTAAGACAGAAGCTAAAGGAGCATGAAAAGATTTGAAATGATTAGGTTAACTGCAACATATTCACTCTGGACATCCAAATTTCATGTTCTCATCAGAAACTCCCTGTTATGCACAAGAACTTAGAGCTCAAGCCAAACTTTGCTAAATACCATGTAATTGTATGGGGCTAATTATGCAAGAATTGGCTTGGCTCACTCTGACCACTGACAGCTTTCTACACAAAGATGGTAATAACAGGACTGCAAAGTTCCTCTGGTTCAGCATTTATCCAACTTTTGCACTTTCTGCACATCTCAGCATCTGACCAACAGACCAGGCAGTTTCACTTTCTGTTCCAGCTGAATTCTGGGCAATCACCAAGGCAGGGGCAGGTTGGCTGTAGGAAGCCAGGAAGAAATTCCACCACGGATTTTAAAGGAAGAGGTGTGGAAACATTCTACTTGGTTCTACAAAAGCCTTCCTAAGTGTCCTGCGATACAACCCTGAAGAAAAGCCACACTGCAGAGTATTTGATCTTCCTCCCAGCTGACTTAGCAAAGCTCCAGTGGCTTTCTCTAAACTGCAGAAGAGTGCTGATATTTTAAGAGCCTCCATCCCGGGAATCTCAGTGCTGGGAGCACAAAGACGCCAGGAGTGAGACCCCTTAAGCTTTCTCTCCTACAGACCTCCTGTAGGTGGGAGAAAACATAGTCCATGAGGTTACAGAGCTTTCATCAAGTTTTCAATTCCACTTTTCTAGAACAGATTTTGCTCTGTGTGCAGGTTGAATCTCACTGTGCTCTGTGAACACAGCACAGCTTCCTTCCCATCCCCAACCACACCGGCCGCCTGCATCTCAGATCAATGTCAGACACTCTGAAGAATAAATATTTACCTCCTAGACCAACTTTCCAGCCTCTCAAGGATAAAGTCATCTCTGGCACGACTGGCTTAGAGGCAACCTAGATAAGAGATAATTTTCTTCCTCAGCATGAATCACTCCTCCATTCCCTTTATTAGTCTCCTTCCACTAGGAAGGGACGCCACGAACCGAAGGCTGGATAACAGCGGGAACAAGTTAAACCAAAACATGCACAACAACTTGGGCAAGTTCCCCTCGGCCAACAGCACCTGGAAGATTCTGCATGAGCACCTGACTCCTTCCCACTGGGATGGAACATGATTAAGTTTAAGGAGGCAAACAACAGCTGACACCATGAGAATGGTGTTTTTAAAATGCAATTGCTTTCAAGGAAAAATCAAACTCGGTACTTTTCCAGCTGACAAAACTCCTGCTTCTGTCACAGTAAAACGAGCCAAGTCCTAATTCTGAGGACAGCAGCGTAAGTGCCAGGACACTGCAAAGATGCAAGAGGTAAAAAGGCACTGCTTGAACACAGAATCTGAGAATCCTAAAAACCCACAAAAGCAGGAAAGTGAAGGTACGAGAACAAATCTGAAGCCAGACTGCACCACACAGCTTACAGATCACCAGCACAGGGCAGAGGGGCAGCCCTGGATCTCACTGTATCTAACACTTTTCACCTACCCAGACCTCCTCACTGCTCCTTAGCCTATTCCAGCAATTGTACTAATTCACCAACCTACCAATCCTCAATCCAAGCCATGTTTTCACTCCAGGATGTCGAAGCCAGCAAGGCTAGGGAGGCCTTGCAGGAATTCCCACTAGTATCCAGTTTCAAGGGGCTCCAAAGTGGGCGCTTAAAAACCTCCACAGAAGAAAATCTGGCCTGTGGGTTGCTATCCCAGAAAGGGACTGGGATTCAAGGGGGTAGAAGGAGCCTCCAACATGGCTTGGGGTTTATTTAGCACATGGCAGACAGCCAGATAAATTCCAGGTTGATGTTAGTGAGGAGATGCTGCAGGATTTCCAGCCCAGCCTGCAGTTTTACAATTTAGCAGCCCTGGTAGTGAAATGAGGTAGATTCCCTTCCCAGCTCATGTCCCCATCTCTGTACTTCGACTTGCCACCCTCCCAGCACAACTCCATGGATTTGTCTTGCAAATAAAGAGCAAGTGGTAGGGGGTGGCAGGACTCCTTATGCTGGGTTTACCACGGTGACCAGCAAAGAGCAGCTCCACAGCCTCAGGCCCAGCAAGCCCTAAACTGGGTTCTAGTCCAACCAAGTCTCCCTCCTTTGTGGCAGATCCCACCATCTCCTTTCCCCAGGAGGTGAAACCCCCCAGCAAAGCCTGTGCCTGCTGACTCTGTAGCCCCCAGCAGCCACCTCTGAGAACTTTCAAGGAAACAAAGACTGTACCAAACTTGAAGAATTTTTTTTTCCTTAAACCTTACCACAGAAGCCAGGGAGCTGAGACAGAGCCTGCCTTAGACACCATCACCAGACAACCCCTGTGTTCTCCAGCACCTCCACAGGAACCATGCTCATTCTACTATGGCCACAGCAAGTCTTCAAAAGAGAGGCAGGAGAATGCTGAAGTGGTGACAGTCTGTCAAGCTCCCAAAGGCTGTGCAAGCAGCTGCTGAAACATACTAGGATTAATATACTAAATCCCTATTACATTGAAACCTAGAATGCTGGTGGACTTGCTCTGCCTTCTAGGCATGTGAACAGGACACCCTGCTGGGCTTTTTTTTCTTTTGTCCTCCTCAGATGACTGCTATGACACACAAAGGTAACTTGCTCCTGGCCCTGAAGCAGACACAGCACCTGGGTACTGGGAGTAAACCTGGGCCATCAAATGTAATACACTAAGAACTACAAAGCCATTTACAAATCATGAAACTGGGGCTCACCTTCCCACACCACTGTGCTCAAACACACCCACTCCTCACACAGGAAGGGGACAAACCAGTGAACTCATTTTCTGAAGTGCTGAGCTCCTACAGACCCCACCAAATTCAACATGCTGCAGGTGGACTGGGTGGGGTGGCCATCAGCAATTCCAGTCTTTCAACAGGGTTGTGCAGATCTAGAATAAGCCCAGGTACAACACTTCCAACTCTAAATCAACCCCGAGGAAATGCTACTGAGAAGTCACTGCTCAGAACATTAGTTTATCTTGGCTATGGACACAGTTTCCACTGCCTGCTTACAGGCACCTCAGCACACCTGGGTCAGAAGGACCACAGGCACTAAGGAAGGGGCTCTACCCTGAGCACAACCCTTACTGCAACAGAAACACAACCCCGGTGTTTACAGCAACAGATTTCTAACCTTCACAGTTACACAAAGAGTAACTCAAAAGACCTCAGGCAAAAATACCAGGAACATCAAGTTTTGGAGACATCTCTTCAAGAGCTATCAGCTGTTAAATGCATCATTAAGTAGGTGCTGATGTGTCCCAGATGCTGTCCCAACACCGACTCGGCTCTGTTGGAGATGTCACCGGGCAACTTCACAAATAAACTCCTCTGCTCTGGAGAGGAAGATCAGCGGACCCTGCGACCAAGTCCAAGAGGAAGGAGGTCCTGGCCCTCAAAGCAAGGCTGACAAAGTCTTCAGCCTAAAAACAAGCTCTTTACCGGGGCACAGGTCTTATTCCACCACTCGGTTTCACTGACCTGCTTGACCACAGCTTGAACTGCTGCCAGCAGACTCAACATCTCCGAGAGAAACACAGGGACATGCACAGGGCCCTTCCGAAGGGCTTCGCACGTGGTCAGCTCAGTGAGACCCTGAAGCACTTCACTTAAACCGAGCACAACCCGAACAGCTCATGTAGCAACCACTGCATAAATCTCCTCAAGACAAGACACTCTACGTACATAGTGTTCATTGCTTCAAGGTGCTGTGCCACACAAATATATCCCTTTCATTTGCAAGACAGGTGATTTCCTTCTGTGAGACGTGGGCAAATTCTGATCATTCTCATTTACTGTGGTTTGGGTGCTGATGTGGTTGTGTGGATGTGGTCAAAGATGAGGATTCAGGACTTGCCAGGTGCCAGTTCTGCACTTAGAGCTTTATATGGCACTGCATCCCAATGCAATTGTTTTAACAGAATTAGAGTAGCCAAATTTAATTAACAGATCTTTATAAGATCTGATAAATAAACACCAGGGGAAAATAAAATAACAGTAATAAAAAAACAAAACCAAAAAACACAAGCCACACATAGTTCCTAACTAAAACACCACCCCAACCATGGTGGGTCATGGGGTGACACTGGGCACTGAATACACCCACAGGGTGGCACAGCAAAGGCTTCTAGGCAGTTACTTCCTTGTTTCTTCCCACTGCATTAG
The DNA here is from genome assembly GCA_013400415.1 of Scytalopus superciliaris. NCBI lineage: Eukaryota > Metazoa > Chordata > Aves > Passeriformes > Rhinocryptidae > Scytalopus > Scytalopus superciliaris. The sequence continues at coordinate 650,695 of VXBX01006778.1, read as the reverse complement.
AGGGACATTTTCCCATTCAAACAGGGTGGAAGTTCTGGAGGACAAGGCTCCCTGTTTGCTGCTCAGGGCAGCGAGCAGCACTGTCTTCTCCTGTCCCTCTCCCAGCCTCCCAGGCACGTAACTTTGGCCTTCCTGCCAAGAAACCCAATCCAACTGACAATTACCAGCACTGGTGTAACATCAAGGACACACAAACCAACACACCAAAGTTGTTTTACCAGAGGTGTCTGAAACATCCCATGATTAACTCTACATTACCTCCGAAATACAGGGACTGGCCTTGGCTGCCTGGCAGGGACAGCCTGTTACACACCCCCTGCACAGGACCATAAAGGGTGGAAGAGACCTCTCAGATAACAGAGTCCAACTGCCATGTTCACCACTGAGCCATGTTCCCAAGTGCCACACCAGATGTTTTTTGAACACTTCCAGGGACAGTGATTCCACCAGTTCCCGGGCAGTCTGGGAATGGATAATCACAACCAAGTCAACAGTTCTTTGGCATTGCTACTAAACAGCTTCCACACAGCTACCAAGCCCTCACATCTCTTTAGCAATCAACAGAAACCCCTGTCAAAGAAAGAACTTGGAAGAAGAAGGAAGGACAAGATGATGTAACTGCAGGAATTCAGTGGGGACAAGGAAGGAGCTCGATTAAGACAGCAAAAATCACAATGATGCCAAGAACATCCTTAAAAGTTGTATGAACTGAGGAGCACATACCAACATCATGGATCTGCCATGTCTGCCTAAGCCTATCTGCCCAAAGGTCTGCACACACAAACCACAGGGGAGCTGTTTTCCTCTAGCAGTGACTATTCAGAGTCACATCAGCCTCCACTGGAATATGCTCCTGTGGGGGTGGAGGTGTCCCACAAAACAAGTCCAAGGTCCCTCATTAAGCAAGTGTAGCATCAGAGGGAAAGGGAAGATGCTGGAACTTTTCCAAGCCCAGCCATCCCCAATCAGGATTAATCCTCTCCAGATGTCCACTGCCACCATCTCCTCCAGTTCATACCTACAAGGTTCCTGGCCCTCTTCTACAAAAAGCAGTGTGGCTCCTCGTGACCCCTGCCAGGTGATCACAGAGCTCCACTACGGAATCAACACTAAAATTAACTTCCCACAAAAATAAAAGTTTACATTTCACAGGTTCATCTGGGCATTAGTGACACTCCAGCAGCTTTTCTGCCAACACAGCTATGTTTTTTAAGGAGTGATAAACTGGCACACCAGTGCCAGCACCAGTGCCCCCGTTTATTTTGCTCTGGTGGTGAGGAGGTAGAAGTTAGGCCTGGAGGGTGAAATAAGATACATTGGCAAAAACATGCTTTTGGAGATAAGCTGCATCCAAAGTAGGAGCTCTCAAAGACACCAGTAAGTTACACAGACTTGGGGCACCCTGTGGAAAATACACTTTTCCTTACTCCTGCTGCAGGACAAACCCCACTGCCCCAACCAGGAGCAGTTCTGTGTTTACACACACTCAAGTGCCAGTCGGAAACCGAATTTCTTCCTACCACAAGCAACTTGGTGGGCTGGGGCAGGGCCAGCACCAGACAGGACATGTGCCCTGGCACCCACACACTTCCAAGCCCCCAGTGCTGCCTGCAACTACCACAAGTGCAGTAAATCCTGCCTGCTCCGTGCTCGGCAAACCAGCAGTCCTTTTGCCTTCTTACTTCGGACACAAACTAGGGAAAGAGGAATGAAAGTCAGGAGAAAGCCCTGAGTGACAAAACCTGCAGCTTCTACCCAAGCACAGAAGTTGTGCTGTTCAACTACACCTGTAGAGCTGAAGGCTTTCACCTGTTACACACCAGGGGCTGTCGCAGCAGAAAAAGCGACATAACATCGATTTGACACGTCCAGTGTAGAAAAACAGAGTAACTGAACATTAAGGGAGGCTTGTATGAAAATACAGCTGGAGCTACACGAGGTGTTTTACCACTGGAACAGTTCTGAACAAAAAGGAAAACATTCCACAGGTCTTTGGTACACAGGTCACAGTGTTACAGCTGAGGATCAGACCAAGACTCCTAAGAAAGATTTTGAAAGAAAGATTTCCTCTTTGTTTTAAACTTTTAAGATATAAAAAACACTATGAAAACCTCAGGTTTTAGAACAGTTGAAGAATCCCAGAACATAACCAACTTTCCAGATTCATCCAGCAAGAACCAGCAGCTCCAAGCAGCAATTTCACAGCTGGTACAATACAGCTGAGACCAATCTGCTCGTCCAACCATCAGCTCTTTTAAAAAGTGTGCAGTGATTGCACCAAGACAGAGGCAAATGGAAGAGGCCTGGCATGGGACAAAATTTAAGAAAAGGAAGGGGGCTGGGACATTTTAACAACCAGGTCTGGGCACAGAACAGTGAACTGAGCAGCAAAACAGGCCTGCACATTCACACAATCCTCAGAATTAAGGAAAGGCTTAATAAAGTTACTCATCCAAACCTCGGCTTAGGTTCCTGGACTGACACCACACCAGGCCAGGGCAGCACAGGAAGCCTCTCCCAAGGTTCCCACAGCAGACCTGCCATCCCCAGGAGCACCCAGGGCACTCCACAACCACCACCACCCCAGGCTCTCTTCTGGCCCTGCTTTCTGTGTGCAGTTCTGAAGCCAAACAAGGTAAAGTTATCAGAAACAAGCTTTTGGAGGATAAACTCAATACCCGACCTCTGCACAAACTTGTCTCTAAAAACAAAATATTAGGCTATTTTAAAGAGCAAAACACCTTGAATTACAAACAAAACTATCAAGTTTATGTTTAAATTGCATACACATGTTTAATACTATTCCTGGTGCATTTTTAATTGCTTAGGTACTTTTTAGAGAGTAAAATACGCAATCTAGAACATATGTTCTGGATTATTTTTTACAGATTACTTCATAAATTCAAAAAGTTTATTCTCTTCCCCCACAGGGAGAAAAAAAAAGCCTTCAGAGAATAAACCCTGCAAGTATTAATAAAAGTTCTCCTTTCATTTCGGCACACATCCTTCTCTTTATTCTACATCCCTCGTCCCTGGGAATGGAAAGGAGGCTTTGGCTATAAATCAAACCAAGACAAGGTAACCAGGCTCAGCATCAAGACTCTCTCCCCAAGTCCCGCAGCCCTCTCAGCTATTTGAGGAATCTTAATAGGAA
>VXBX01006778.1:561582-647060 GCA_013400415.1 Scytalopus superciliaris | reverse complement strand
GGGCGGGTGTGCCGAGCGGCGCTGGGCGGGGAGGATGCGCGGCCGCCCGCGGGGCGCTCGGCGCTGCTCGGGCTGCTCAGACAAAGGAGAGGCGCACAGACACACACACACACCACACACCCTGCACCGCGCTACCTGCGGCGCCGCTCGGAGCCTCCGTCCCTCGGGAGGAGGAAGGCACCGGGCAAACTTCGGGACTGCGAGCGGCAGAACCGGCGCCGGGATGCGATGGGATACGAGGCGACCCGGCTCATGGAGATGCTCGCAACCCTTTTGCTCGCTCCCAGGGAAGCGTTTCCAGCCCCGCTCCGACCATCCCGCCCCGCTGCTGGGGCTGTACAATGCAATGCCCTCCCCGCAGTGTGTGTGACACACCGGGCACGCGGGGACCTGTTCTGGATCCAAAGGTCCCAGGGCCAGCACCGCAACATGGACACTCTGCCCTCCAGAGCCGGCAGCTCAGGGTCACAGGCCTGAATTTCAGTGCTGGAGAATTCAATTTCCCACTGGATTTATGGGCCTGCTTTCAGGGGAAATCCCGATTCCACTCAAGTTGTTAGGATTTTGCCTGCGGCTCCTACGCCCACAACACAGAATTAAACATGAGATTAAATATTTGCATGTGCTGAGCAACCAAGAAGCCATAAAGAAGCACATCTAATGGTCCTGGCATCAGGATTTTTGCCAAACTAGTTCCAGCTCAGTTCCCTGGTCTGAATTACCACATGGCATAAACAGTCCAGGTAGTTCAGGAGAAGAGGCAGCAACAGGCAGGAGCTGGCACAGGAGCAAACAGCAGCACAGCCCTTGTGACACCAGGATCCACCCCAAGCCTGGTCACTAGTTTAAGTAGCAAAATACAGTCAAACTTTAAACACGTATTTACAGGCGACTGCTGATAAAGCCACGTGAATCGCATCATTATGCCCCTTCCTCATTTTTCATACAGTAAATACCCATTCCTAGTCTGTACTCCTGCCCTCCTGCCAGCTCAAACTCACAGGATGGGCAGGTGATGGTATTCTCATCCCCGAGGCCAGGAGGGAAGCGTTCCCTGGCAGCACACAGCGGGGTGTGCTCAGCCTGTCTCCTCAGGTTTCTCTCTCCCCTCACTGTGCTCCTGCACAACCCGGAGCAGGAGCAGACGAAAGCTGAGGCACGAAAGGCATGTGCCTAAGGCCTTGGCTTTCAGAATCACAAGGTAATATCAGAATCCAGTGTTTTCTGGAGGAGAGGGGAAGGGGGGGGGATGCACGTCTCATGACAGGCCTACAAAGGAGAGCTTTAAACTCCGAAGCCAGGATAGCTGACGCGACTGCGGCCATGACACGCGTGGCCTCCAGCAGCGGCGGCAGAACAGGTGACATCCGGAAGGAAGACGCCTGGTCCCACACCTGCCCCTGGGCACACCAAGTCTCCACTAGCCCAATTCCATGTGTAACCTGGCTCACACTGCTTTGTCCCTCCGGCCTTTTGGCTCCGTAATCCAGACACGAGAAAAAAAAGTAACTTGTGACATCCCCCAAGGACAATCCAGCAGTCACACCACAGCGAAATGTCACTCACAGCAAATTAACTGGTGACAGAGATCACCCTGCTCCTCTCGTCTGCGACGCGTCCCAGCGCCCCTGATGTTTGCATGGGGCTCTCCGGGCCACAGCACATCCCCAGGTGTGTCCCAGCCAGCCCTCACCCCACAGCCAGCCCTGCCTGTCCAGGCTGCCACTGCAACAGCACCACAAGTGACAAATGAGCTCTAATTACGAAGCCTGCGTTAGGAGGGAAGACACACACACGCCAAGAACGCCCTGGAATGATTTCCAAGCACTAGGTAAACTTTGCTGAGATGGTGTTTAAAAAAACCAGGATAGGGTATGATATAAAATAGCAAATTGGGAATCAGCGTGGGGGAAACAACATAATAAAATAAACTTTTCTGATTATAATTGCTCTCAAAAACCCTCATCCTGTACAAGAGCAGCTAACCATTCAAAGGAATATTTAATACACAGAAAGAACTATTAAGAGAGCATTTTCCAGCTCAATTCTTTCAGCTTGTCTACACTAGAGAACACTAAATTACAACAAATAGTGAGCAACCCTTGTGTGAACAGCGTCTGGTTGCCCAGCCTGGTGGAGTTTACAACAGCTTAGAACACAAAATAAGCAGCAGTGCCCCTAGTCCTGCCTATAGTGGCAGAACTGTGTCCATACTCCAGCTTTGCGTGGTGCAGTTCAGTAATAAATAACATCCTTAATTACCCTGCTGAATGAGCCGTAGTGAAAACTGCATGAAAACAGACAGTACCTTCTATTTTGAACTGTTGCTTTGATTGCACCTCACCTGAAGTCATATATAAGTCTCATCAATATCATAATCTTCTCCACAGAAACCAATTATGTTGTCACAAACTGAGACAATAACCTCAAGCGAAGAATAAACAGCAGGAGCAGATGAGTGCCAAAGAACCAGATTTTATTCTCATGCAAATATCCTTAAGTAGTAAAACCAAGATGGGGGAGGACGACTACAACCCCTGTGCTGTACTCACTCACTCCTGAGCATCTCTTGTACCGACACATTTCAGCTGCTGCTACCAGTGCTAAACAGGATCTGTTTTCATATTACACACTGGAGTTTATGATTCACAATATGAAGTCAAATAAAGTCTTTTCATGTGGCACAAACACACCTTTAATTTAACTTTCCCTTGAAACTTTTTATGCATCTTTACGGAATATCATATTTAGCTGGTATTAGAAAAAATATTTACACGGAAACAATCAGACAAACAACCTCAAACTGGTTTCTATGCAAGTCCTTGAAAAAATAGCTTGTGATTTGAGCTGCTGCTGCTTTCTGCAGGCCAGCATATATGTTTTTGAAAAGGAAACCCACTGAGATGTTTATGAATCACAGTTATTGACCTGTATCAGAATAAGAGAGTTACCTAGTAGCTTTCTACGGTTCATTGTTTTGGTGTAAGTGTCCATTCACATGAAATATGATCTTAACTGTTGGGCCTGGGCAAATTTCATGACACTTTTCTCAACAGTTCTAACCAATATTTCAGTTGTATTCTCAACACTAGCAGTGACAGTCTGACAACCTAAATATCTGTGATCTTACTACTTCCTCCTACCTGCTTTTTCTGAACTATGACATAAGAGTTGTCATCAGATGCACTGAGTATCCATCACAATCTCATCAATAAATGGTCTGATTGATCAACCCTTAGATCAAATAAAGTAACTCAAGATGAAATAATATTGATTGCAATGCCTACAGCTCAGGCTTTCCTTAACCAGTATCCAGCACAAGAGAAGCAAAGGCAGCACAGGTTATACAACCACCTCCTGAAGGGTGACAACGGTGAGCTATTATGGGGCAGGAGAGGAGCAACACCCATAGTGACACACTCACCCCATCTCTCATACACCCCAAAACAAACCACCCCCCTCCAATCCCCAACACCCTGGCATCTTAAAAAAGTAATAAGGCTGCAGAATGGTGAAACATGGACTTAATCTACCACACAAGACAGGCTTTTCTCTACGGGAAGAGCCATGGCATGACTGGGACTATCCACTGAGAATTTTGGGAAATCCTGCCATGCTTCCTTCTTCCCCAGAACCTTATGGCACAGAGTGTTTCCACAGCACAGCCTGTGTCTCCAAGAGCCATGTTCTGCCAGCAATGCAACAACCAGTGAAGGAGGTTCCTAGGAAGATAAGCAGTGACTGCTGTGCTGTGGAGGAACATGCAAATAGATGTGGCTGAGAGAGTGGATTAACCGGAATACGTAACCTGCTTTCCTGCAAGTGGCTCAGAGTGCTCTGGCACACGGCATGGAATGCTGGGAGAGTCAGTTGTGCCCAATGTGTGGGCAGCAGCCTGAAAATCCAGAGACCAAACCCAAACAGATGGTGAGCAAAGGAAAAGCTGAAGTGCAGTTTGCCTCATGAGGGCTCATTGCTCACTCCTGTCACCTACAAACTTGACTTGGATTTGTAGGGAAACATCCAGGACTAACAACCAAACCATGCTAGGCTCAGACTCACAGCTGCTTTGCTTTTATTGTTATTTATCCATATATTTTGCTTTAGTTGTTATTTTCAAAAAAGAGAGCACTCCTGTCCCTCTTCTCTGTGGTCCAGTGCCTGCAGGAAAGCCATGAAGCCGAAACAAGCCCTCATTTATATTCTCAGCAGACTTTAATTCCAGTGTGCTGTGGAACTAAAGGAAGCCATCTTCTCGGGGACAGAACATACAATTCAATTTTGTTCCGAGAAGTGCACGCAGGATTAATGTCCATAATTGCACGGCACACACTGTGGCATGACAAACGCCCTCCCCGCTGCGCTGCCAACGTGCTTCGATCCAGAAACAGAACTAGGAAGTTTCAGCTACGCAACTCAAAGCTGGGATGGTTTTAATGTCGGGATGGGGGAGAACAAGAATGCTGGAGTTCTTAAACCAGGTTCAAACCTTAGTGTTTTGTCTGGTTATGTTGGCCAACTCAGCAATGAAGGCAGGCAAGCTCCTGGGGATGAAATTTGAGATCCATCAACTCATTTGCCATACATTATCTGTGACAAAGGTCTTAAGACTACAGTAGTTTTCATCAGCACTTTTGCTGTCATGAAATAAAGACAAAGCTGCTGTCTTGAAAAATGGCAGTCAAGATGTAGTTGGGAAAAATTTGTGTTCCTGAATATTCGTGCCTGTGGTAGAAGAATGACAATGGGGAAGGATACATCAATCTTCTCGTGTGATACTTGGAGCACAACAGTTGGAAAACAGAGATGTCTGTTCGTTTTTTCCCCAATCCATTTAGATTTCTACTCAGAGGCAAAATGGCTCTAATTTACCTGTTTGATGTATTAATCACATCAAGGCATTGGTCAGATTTCAAAGCAAGTGGCTGAGAGCTGATAAGAAGTGAAAATATTAAGTCAAAGATGGAAGATTAAGAAGGTGCTCATTCAAGTCCTTGCTATTTATAATTACTCCCTGAAGGGACACAATATTTCAAGTACAGCCTCTTGAGGTGAGAAATAATCTGTCAAGTCACCAGGCAAAGCTTTTAGAAAAATACTGAGGCAATAGGCAGAAGCTCTTTCATAGAATCACAGAGTGGGTTGGGTTGGAAGGGACCTTCCCGACTATGCAGCTCCAGCCCCCCTGGGCGTGTTATACGTGATACACATACAGCAAACCCTGAAACTCCTCGGGTCTGCACGGAATTACTGCAGAATGAATTTGTCTGCAGGACTGATGTTTGTAAGAGACTGAAAGAGAGCTCAGAAAAACAAACAGGTCAGGCAAGGAGCTGCTCTCCTCGGCAGCGCTGCCCCAGGAAAGCAGACGCTTGACAGGAACTCCCAGCAGCTCCAGCAGCTTCTCCTTTGCACAAACCCCCAAGTAGTCTTTGGTTCTGGTGCATCAGGTTTTTTCCCTGCTCCCAAGTGCAGTCAGCAGGGAAAGGCCTTAGCTTTGTGTGTGTACAGTTACTGTGGGAAGTCCCCTAAAAACACACATCCCCCAAACCTCAACTATGTGGTTTTGTTTCTTAATAGACTCGTGAGGAGCCAGAACTGGGGTATCTTTCTGAAAACATTTCAGCTCTCTCCTACCACATGGCATCTACTATCCTACAGTGTAAAAGAACACAAATTATTCAAAATTATTTAAATCACTGATTCCAATCACAATTTAAATCAGTAAAAAGAAAAACAAATTTAAATTGATTTAAATCCTCATTTTCTTTTGTACTTAAGTTATTTTCTGGGAGAAAAGTAATTATTAGCATCTGATAACTACGAAGAAATGTCTGATTTGCAGTCGATTATGAACTTTATAATCAGGACTTTTCATCAACAAAAAGGATTCACAATACACACATATTTGTATATGCAAATCTCCCTGCAGACAACCAGCATTTAGAATTGTTGTTGACACCAAGCAGAGTTCAGGCTCTGCTGTGTGAGATCACTTCAAACACCTTTTAGCGGGTGCCTGGCAAGAATGAAATGTGACAGTTTAAATCCCCTTTTTGCTCCTGTCCCACTTGGAATGATGGATGGAAAACTTACTTGAATCTCAACCAGAAAACTACAACATAAACAATTTACACAGAATTGTTTTGCTATCTACCTTTATCTCTTTTTTCCCTTCTCAGATTTTTTCCAACATTACGTAGGCTCAATTTTTACTTTAATTCTTAAGTGCTTGTTTTTAATTGTCAATATTTGCTTTCTAATTCATTTGCATTCCCACAGGAAGTACCCTGAGTCGATCTCCAAGGACTGGTCTGTCCTAGGGAATTTGGCAGAGCTTTCCCACTGCTGCTATAAGGAATGTTGCTTTCCTGGTGGTAGCCCCTGGGCAAGCTCCTGAAGCTGATGCTGGTTTGATGTTGTGCCATTTCTGCGTGCTCAGATCTGTTTCAGACACTGCTCTGGTTAAAACACTAATTGCTGTAACGAGTCCCTCACTGCTCCTGCTTCTCGGGGTGGAGCTGGCCCAGCCATAGCTATGGCAGGAATTCTTAGTAAGCAAGCAAGTAAAAACTGGAAGTACTTATTCAAAGGTTTTCAGGAATGTTCTTTGTCCACCTCGCACCTCTACCCCCACAATGGAAGAAAACCTGATGTAAAACAATGCTCAACACCTCTGAAAAATCACACTGGCTTCAAGTTAATCAAAATACTCCATTTTACGCTTTTACCCCCGAATTTCTGCATGCAATTACATTTATTGTGTACATTGATTCTTAGTCCATTTACTTACTATTTCTTAAGTTTGATCTAATGTTGCATAAAATTGGAGCCATATATAAGGAAGCCCTGTTATTAAAAACTGGTAGACCTCTCCCCAGCGTTTTTAATGTGAAATACCATGAAAAGGGAAAAAGGGTCCTTGCTGGAAATGGCAGCAGAGATATGAAAGTGCAGGAGAACATCTATGGGCTCTGGCTGTGGTGGCTAATCCCACCACCTTTCATTATTTAAAATACAGGTTATTTCTAAGAATCTGCCCCCCCCTTTCCCCCACAGCTGTCCACTGGTTTTCTTGTGCACTCCTTGGTTCAGACTCTGCACAATGATCAGAAATCTGATTTCCAGCCTAAATCTATTTATGGGATGTTTATATCCACTTCTTCCCATGCCAACATTGTCCATCAGCTTAAATAAGTCCTTTCCTGCCCCGATGTTTACACTCCCTGAAGTCCTTACACAACAATCATCTCCCCCTTTAACTTTGCTGTGCCAGGCTGAAACACAAATATCCTTCCAGTCTCTGCTCTTAAACATCACATCTTGAATACTACATGTGGTTGTGGAGTCTCATATTCACCCTCCCCTCTAAACTATCTATAATGGAACTAGAATAGAGTGAGAAAAATGCTCCAACATATGTTATGGTTTGTGTACCAGAAAAGATTGAACTTGTGGTTTTCACCTTGGGAGTAGGGGAAAAAAATACTGAGACACTGTAACAGGGACATAAAAAATCCTTGACAGCACAGAGATGAACAGAGACCTCATTCAGATTTCTCAAAATGCATGCTACAGAGGGCATGAAGTGTATTTATGATATTAAAGGACGGATCTGAAACAACATAAGGAAGTACTTATCTACACAGGGCTTTATTAAACCGTGGGGGACGCTGCCACAGGATGCTGTGGAGATCAAAAAGATCAACAGGTTCCACAAATTATTAGGTAAATTCACAGAGGGAAAAACATTCTACCAGGGGACACTGAGCAGAAAAGATGAAGATACAATCTCCCAGCTTAACGGGGAAGATAAGCAAAGGGAAGATCCCTGTATTTCTGTTTGTACCTACAACTCTGACTGGGCACCTCCAGAAAGAGCACTTTGTGCTCCAGGACTGGGGGCTGGTGGAGCACAGCTTTCCTCAACCACAGTAACCAGCCTTTTGCTCTGCCCCTCACACATTATTCTTATGAGTTAATACTTCTTTTTCAGATCCATGGATGTACCCATAGAATTCTCCAAGATTTCTAGTAAAAATAATGGGGTAAAAACTAAACTGCTGTAGGGCAGAACTCACTAAAGACTGGAATCAGATGCTGCCACCTCAGAAGGTCCCTTTCCATGCTGTGCCCACCCACCACCACTCCCAAACCAAGAAAACAGCAAAAATCCCAGCCTGAGGGTTGTCTTCTTTTTTTTTTTTCCCCAATGATCACTTTTTCTTCCTGGTTCTCATGCCCTGATGCAGAGCTATGAACATTATTTGCGTTGCCAATTGCAGGGAAGGGTGTGCTTAAAAAAAAAGCCATAATCCAATTAAAATTTCAGTTTGTGGTCTTCACTAATTAATAGTACCATTTTAAATAAGAATATTACCATTTCCTTATTATATTTCTTAAGTATCTTCTTTTAAAATCAACAGGTAAAAATTACACAGAGTATGAAGAGGCAGCAGAGAAACAGCCCCATATTGCAGCATTTTCTACCAGCTACTGAAAATTACAGCTCCATCTCCTGCTCACAGCCAGACCTATATATATTTGGACACTCACTATCATTACAAATGCAGTGGCTTTAGGTTTGTGCCAGGTAAGAAAGATGAGAATCCAGCTCACAGTCTGCATTTCTAACTCTTCACAGAAAAAGAGAGTCCAAACATATTTTAGTTCTTTATAGCTGCTCTTCATAGACAACTAAAGATCTTTATCACAATAAAAACAGAAGGCACTGCCACAGAGTGTAATTACATGCTGCTGGAGTTGACTGTTGTCTTCCAGAAATAGGAAATGGTCTGAAAAATGTGGTTTCTGCTTGGGCCATATTCCGAGTTCCTTAAATGAAATGCTATCCCTAATCCCTGTGCAGATAAATGGGAACTCTGGAACTCTGGCAGCTCTTGAGAGTGGGCTTTGAGATTGGGCTTGGTGGTCACCAGTTTCCCACACCAGTGACCAGCCATCAATCACCACAGGGAAAAATCTCTGCTCTCTGTTCACACCATCCAAAATTCATATCCCAGGGATTGGGGGAGAAGTTAGTTAGGATGATTTCTTACTCCTAGTTAGTTGCTTAAGAACCCAACATTTCAAGGCATCCGACCCCACAGAGCTCTTCCTTTCAGACAGCACACGACCATCACATGGTGGGATTTGGTCAAAGGTTGAACTCGATCCTGGAGGTCTTTGCCAGCCTTAATGACTCTGTGATTGCAACCCCCACCCCCAGGTAACACGGAGCCCTGGCCCACGAGAGGACACTCACTGCTGCACAGCCCCCAGCACAGGAGAGGGATGGGGGTTACACATCCACAGCTGAGCCCTGCTGGCAGCCAGCTGGGAAACGCTGGAATATCTAGTCTGCTGTCCAGTCTGAATGTACAGGAACTGCCAGTCAGCCATCAGGACAAGCAGGTTTCAAATATCCACTTGGTCCCACATCCCTGATTCCCTGAACAGGCCTAAATTAGGATTGTATCCTAAGATCCCTGGCACTGGCCTGTGTTCTCTTCTCTACAGCGAAAACAAAAAGGCAGGTTCTTGCTTCTTTTGAAAGAGATTTTTCCAACAGGGAAAAAGCCTCTAGGTGCCTAAAGGAATGTAATTATTATGCTAAATAATTATCAATAAATTAGGAGCACAAACGACTCAAAATAGCTCCATAAAGATGAGTAAATATGATCTGAAGAGGTGCCTGTGAATCACACACCATCCCTCTATTACCATAAAATAATAATGGTTCGCACACTTTACTAAAAACCTTTCTGCTGAGGATGCCACAGATCCTTACAAACATTAATTTCACCTCCCAGCCTCCCAGATGGGAAGCCCCATCTCCATCTGGAAAAGCTCAGGGAGCAGCGACGTGCCATTCACCTCATGCGACACAAGGTGCTGCAGCAGAGCCGGGAGCAGACGCAGACCCCGGCCTCCCATTTTGTGCACTCACCACAACACATCAAATGTCACCCAGTTATTTCGTCTCCTCACTAAGCCATTGCTGATTATTACTTCTCCTTTCCCCAGTGAGTAATTTCCTTTGTCAGGGCACTGCAGGGTAACTGACAGCCCCAAATGCCTTTGGGAAAGGTGGACAGGGGTGATACAGCACAGTGGGGTCACAGCACACGGCCGGGCCTTCCCTGTGCTCAGCCCAGTGTGCTGCCCATCACACCTTACCCTCTGTGAGGTGGGACTGGGGGCGAATGTTCCCTAAGCCCCAGCACGTCACAGGCTCCAAAGCAGCTGTTCCCCAGGCCAGAGCTGTGCCTGCTGCTGGCACGGCACACGAGCAACACATTAAAGAAACTGTGACTCAGTTTTAAAGGGAAATAATACTTGCTGCTTCAAAAAATCATTCAGATTACCAAAGGCATGTTCTTTCAAAAGCAAGTCAACATAAGTAAGCTTGCCCTTCCACAACTTGGGTTATTCACATAGTCACTCCCTGTCCGTATTCCAGGGATCTTTGACTTCAGTCAGTCCTCTCTCTCTGCTTTCCCCACTCCATCCCTTTTCAGTACTTGTCTCTCTCCTAATCCTGCTCTCTCACCATTTCTAGTCTCTTCCCCTCCTTTCTTTACAGTCATTTCCATTTTCTTTGAAATGTTTTGGCATTTAATGCTGGCTTTATTCTTCCTTCTCCATCTGCTGCTCTTGTCTTTCTAAATCTCTTCTGGAGCCTTCTCCTGGGGGAAAGCAAGAGTCACGTTTTCCCTTTATTTCCTCTTCTTTCTGGATTTCAGTTCCCTCCTTTTTCTTTATCTTGGCATCAGACAATCCTCCTTTCCCTGGAAGCTGATACCAGCCACACTGTCTCCTCCCAGCCCCACAGAAGCTGGTGCTGTGCTGTATTGGACCTCCTGCTCCCTTTGAACACACGGATCTCAGGGAAGGCACACTGAGAAGGAGCTGCTTTTTCACTTATAAACTACAAAAGCAAGCCTGAAGAAGACAAAATCACTGGTAGGTTTCACTCCCCTGCCTTGTGCTTGTGGAATCTTCTGGCCATGGAGCCTTGCTCCACCAGCTACAATCCACTTTTCAAGGGAGTTTCCCCCTCCCTAGGGGTTTTTCTTCTCTGTAAAATCTTCTGTTTCATTATCAAGGCTTACAGGGAACAAAGGAGAAACAACCAAGCTTAACTACTAACACTGCTTTTAGACAAATCTCCCCTACATTGTCTTGGCGACAGATTTTAATTTGGGACTCAAAGGCTGAACTCTAAGATGTCTTTTCCCAGCCTGTTCACTTGGCCTCTGTTCCCAGGAAAGGAAATTGTTGTAACATGGAAGATGACAAGGACATTTGCCAATTAGAAGCACAACAACAAATTCCTTTTGGGAAATAACAGCCCTATCTGCACGTGTACCTTTCAACTAAAATGTAGGACATAACACAAACTGATCACACAGCAAGGCAAATGTGGAGAGAACGGTGAAAGGATTTCTTCTGTTACAATTTTTATTTCTATTTCCAAACTTCAACCCAAAGCCTGACTTTCTGTGAAAGTTTTCCTCATATTTGTCATTAAGGGATGTGTTTTGCTTGTCTTACCACTGGAAATGATGCCTTCCAAAAGCTTTTGCTTTCAGAGAGGCTAAAGAAAAGTGAAAAACCCCCTTGCAGCCAGCAAGAGGGATTTTGCAAAGAGGGATAAGATTTAAGTCACAAAAATTACAAATCTTTTACAGTTGCAGTTATGTTGCCAGTACACAGAAATAAAATAGAAAAATGAAGCATTTATCAAGGATTCCAAAATAAAGTGAACAAGAACATTAGCAAATGCCAAAGCTTATAAAAGCCTCAAAGCACCAAGATCCTCCCTTCCATCACAAGCTCAAAAGAAAGACAGTTGTTCCTTCGTTTTACTTTATATGTTTCACACACCACCTTTCCTCTGGTCACAGAGATTCTGCTTTATTCAACACCCACAATATACCTGACTGAGGAACAAACAGCAGCCATCGAGCCAGTGGAGGGGAGACTCTCACACCTGTTTCTCAAGGCCCTCCACTGCTGTTTCTGAACACAGAGCACATTCCCATGGATTTATCACAGGCGAAAAGGGAAACATGTATGGAACAAGATACAAGTTATCTGCAATGTGCTGAGCTAAAACCCCAAAGAAACCAAGGAGGAACATGATGTGCTGGTCCTGCCCCACTCTCCATGTTTATGGTCTCCTACTTCCCATCTGAAAACAGCAAATTCTCGTGGCTACATGTGATTAGATGCAAAGCCATGAGAAATGCACCAGCACAAACAGTGAGAACTGAGTGGATTATTTCTCCCTTCAGTTATCTGAAAGGTATCTACAGTGGTAACAACAACAGATTTTCTGATTGAAGCCTGATTTAAGCTGACCGACCCTTTGAGCGTTTCTGAAGAAATAATGTGTATTATAAAACTAAATCAGTGAAAAATGAAAGTAAAAATAGAAGCGATGAGACATCTTCTAAATAAGCAAAGCTGCTTTTACAGCATGCTGAATAACAGGAGTGTGGTAAACATACCACTGTTATAAATAACATCCAGCCTTTTGACATTATTCTTTAGTTAATTATTTCAAATTCCTTATAAGCATTAACAAAGCAAACCTCACAGTTGTCCTGCAAAGTGAAAAGGATTACTCTCATATACAGGAGGGAAAATTAAGATACAAGGACAGGAAACAATCCTTCAAAGTTACAGTGGCACATTTTACAGAGAATTCAGGAAGTCTCACAGTGTGAGAGAAAAACCATCCTCTTGCTCAGAGAAGTATTAACTAAGTGACTGATTTGTAGCATTTAATTTCACACTAAATGCATCAACATTTTTAGATCTCCCCATAACTAGTAAATGACCAAGATGTATCAAAGTTTTATACTGGTAAGTAAGGCCCAAACAAATCCTTTTTAAATGGAAACTCCAACAGTTTCTCCCTGCTGAGGCACTTTTTTGCTCTGCTTCAAGACCTAATCATAAAACCATTAAAAATAACACTTTTGGGGAAAAAAGCAGGAAGGTGCCCGTGGATCATAGACAGCATTTTGTCAGATTATAGATAAATAAACACCAGACTGCAACAATAATTAGTAAGTAATTGCATCTCATTACCTTTGTGGTCTTCTTGGGCCAGCTGACCACAGGGACACCCGAAATGGCAAGATTTTGGTCATCATCAGCATGTTCCTTCAGTATGTTCTGTTGCAAACGAAAAGGCCTTTATTAAGCAGAGAAACATTTCTGCAATCAAGGAGTGCAGAGACCCACAGAGGACAACACTCCACTCTGAGGACAGACTCAAGAGGAGCTCTGCCAAGTCACCCTGGCTCCCAGAATCCCCGTTCACACTGAGACTTCTGCACTTGCCATCAACATCTGAGATGTGAAACTTCCTGCAGAACAGGCAGCAAAATCAGCCATCAACCACCTTGGATGTTACAGACTGCTTTTGTATTGGTGTGTCCAAGACTGGTGTCTTACCACTGTCACCTCTCCCTTTAAACTCCAGCTTGCTAAATCCCAGCCAACATGACCAACACTTTCTCACCTAACCAAGTCTACAAAAGGCCTGAGAATCACCAAGGCTTTACCACCGTTATTTCAGCAGTCACAGGCACCAGGTGTGTAGGTTAGAGCAATCCTCAGATGCCTGAACATTCAGGTAGGCCAAGATACACAAATGTGCTCTGTAACCTTTCATCTTTTGCATGTGACAATCCAAGACTACCATCATTCCCACAGCCCCTCCTTCCCCACTGATGGGCAGGCCAGAGCCGCTGGAATCCAGTTCCCTTTATGTGATCAGGTGAGGCATTCAGGTTCCTGAGTGTTCACTGGGAAAGGATCTGACTCCAGACAGTGCAGTATTAAGGGAAAAAAGATTGGTCTGCCCTCCCTTCCACCCCCACCAAAGCCTTTTGCTTTGCTGCGCTGTTCTAGAAAGCTCGTGAGTGGGCTGCACTGGCTGACACAGCTCCCACCACTGTGAATCACTCCCATGACCAGCAACTCCAACAGAGGTGGTAAAACACTCTGTTTAAGTGTACTCAGTTGTGCAGTTGGGAATAGTCCATGCTGGCTTCCCATGACTCCCTATGTACTCACTAACTGAACCACATTTGGTGTTCAGGTGGCTGAAAAAAGAAGAAATGAAAACAATGAACGAGCTGGGAGGAGGATTCTGCTGTGCTGCTGAAAACTGGAGCCCAAATCAGCACTAGCAGGTTAAAGGCAAAAGAAAACAAATGCTCCAATAGAACAAACAAGAAGTGCAGGTTGGAAATTACCTCAACAGAATATTTAGGAGATAACCCCAATGAAGTTCAACCGTGCTGCTTCCAAGTATATGAAAAAATCTTAATTAGCCAACAAGAGGCAACAGGCTCTGTCAGTCCCCAGTGCAGAGCTCTAGTAATTAGAAAATTCACACACTATACAAAAAGAGCTTAAAATACAGTAATTGTTTTAATAGGAAGTGCACTTGGAATTCATCTGTAATCATCCAGCTAAAGCCCAGGGTATGCTGGCATGTTTCAGTCCCCAAGAGCCTGAGTTTGGATGAGTGTCCCTGGGGCTGGCTCTCTCCCTGGAGCTCAGACAACCTGTCACACTCAGCCCAATTCCCCAGCCTGTGCTTAAATGAGAGCTGTGTTACTAATAAACACCACAGCAGCAGCACAGGCTGCTCCTTCAGACACCACCACACCAGTACGGCTGTTCTTGACACTGGTTAGGCCGAAAGCAGCACTGGAGACCAAAATAAGCAATACCAGTCCAAGCTGTGGCTGCACTCAGGGGTTTGCAAAGGTGAGGAGTAAAACCCAGCTTAGCCCTGCCTGGTTGTGATGCAGAGCCCTGTGACACACCCAGCAACTTTTACACATGGGCTGATCATTGGCAAATTAACTCTTGGCTGAGCTGGGGTTAAGTAAGCCCCTCTTTTCTCATGTTCTTTTCATACTGAGAGGGATCACTGCATTAACTGACCTGTGACCACGTTCTGAAAGTTAGTTTTCCATCCTAAAAACGGAGAGGTCTTTTGTAATCTCATTGCAAAACCAAAAATCTCCAGAACAAGGCAGCACTTGAGAGCCATATAAACAAAGGACAAATTAATTCCCTTTTTATTTTGCTACTCTTAGATGTGAAAGCCTGTAAGACAGAAAACCTTAACATTTCCACTAACGACTGTCAGAGACTCAGAGTTCAATAGAAAGCAGAGTATATTCCAAGAACTTGGCAAGGTAATGAAGGTTTCTTGTTATCGTATGTATCACGTGAAAATATTATCCAAGGAGAAATGTAAAACTATGGCAGCTTATCATCTCAGGCAGCTGAAAACAACGGCTGTCTGCGCAGCAGAGCCACAGCCACACTGACTGGAGCGTCAAGTGTCAGCGCACAGCGGGCTGGGGGAGGCAGATTCCTGTTCACCTGCTTCAAAACAAGGCAGAAAAGAAGATAAAGAAAAGCCACGGGGCTCCAGTTAGAGAAACAACATGATGCTCCCCCAGCACAAGGCGGCCCGATTCATTACACTGGAGGGCTGTGGTGACAACAGCAGGCACGGAGCAGAGAAGCTGATTAACTATGTAAGAATTCAGCTTAGCCATTAATTTCAAACGCACAGCAAGGAACGACTCCCCTGAAATGCATTCGGTAGAGGGAGTTTTTTTTCCTGTCATCAAGATGAGAAGGGGGTAAGATTTCTTGGCAAGAAAAAGTAAGAACATATTTCAGTAGATATCATCTGTCTTGCACAAGAATCTTCCCCTGCTGCCAAGGAGTTGCGGATATTTGACAAACTCTGTTCTTCAAACTGAGTTTCCTCTGCCCTAATGGACTTCCACAGGCCCTTCTGAGGAAGGGCAGTGTTTCTGCCTTGAAGTGGGAAAGGTCTGTGGCATTACCAGGAGGCAGATCTCACAACCCTGTTCCCCAACAGCACAAAGGAATTCCTATCCTGCTGGCAATACACAGAAACGTTGTGAGGAAATCAGGCTGCACACGGGCAAGGATCCCTGGCAGGGTGTTTAATGTGGGCTGCAGACTGCCATGATCAAAGGTCTGCTCAGCCTTACCTGTCCTGTGATGTGGGGTGCAACCTACACCAAGGAGTATGATGGTTACCTCCCTATTCTCTTCTTCATGTATAAGCCCACCCCAACTGCATCTTTGATAGACTGAAATACCACTTGGCAGCTAAATATGAAGTGGAGCAGCCACACCATGAAACTCTTCCAATCCCTGAGGCCACCATCTAAATACAATTACCTGTCAGTGATATTTTTTCATGCCTCTCTCTCATCCCACTCAAAATACCTCAGTAGGTACTTTTCTAACAGGTCAGCTGAGATTTAATTCTTAATTTGGGAGCTGGAGTTGTTGCACTATTTATACTTCATTTCAGGGCATACATATTTGGCAAACAAGGTGTGGCTGAGGCTGCAGGTGCCTCCAACAGTGGCAGCACCAGCAGGGATGTGGGGAGAAGGACAGCAGTGACTTGTGGTGCTCCACCCTGCCCACAACTGCAGTGCCAGGCCCTCTGTCCTTCTGCAGCTGGGTTGGCTGAGCCCTCCCAGGGAGGGAATCTTCATCTGTGCTACCCTTTCCTCTCACACTCCTGCTCACACAGACATTTGGATACCAAGTGCTGCACCTCCTCAGCCAATTGCTTGGATGCCTCTGCCACGGGGTGAACACTGCTTTGGGAACTCCTGGGGGCCCTCTGAGGAGCTCCTGCGGTGCTGAGCACAGGATTGAGGCGATGCAGTGCCTGCAGGGATTTAATTCCTGAGGGAAAACCGACCTGCTCCCCAAGTCAGGCTGTTATACCGTGCCCATGAGCCTCCCTGGTGCTGCTGCACTCCATCCATCACGGTGATAAATGGGCTCTCAATCTGCAGAGGCAGCACTTGGCACTTCTGGATTGCTGTGTCCCCACCAGACAGGTGCAGTTAGTTTGGAGCTCAGATGATGTGCAAGGAATTTACACAGGCTTAGTTTAGTTTTCACTCTCCCTTCTCATAAGGAAAGTAAATTACTTTACTGCAAAAAGTCTCACCTAGTTGGCATTAAATAGCTGTAGTTGTATTTACCACTAAGAGCAGTAATCCAGTCACCCACCCTTTGCTGTACTCTGGCTCAGCTGGGAAAGCCTGCATTCTTTGTGAGCTACCCCGATTAGTTCTGTGAAACTTCACATCACTGAATAAAATGGTTTCCTTTCTCCACTTTAACTACCCATATCCTGTTTTCTGAAAACATTAATTATCTTCCTGAAGCACAAAGACAGAATTGAATGTCCTACAGAAAAGTTCCTGAGTGTATTTCACTATGAAATAAAAGTGCTACAATAAACACAGATTTATTTTCTTCAGGAAGAAACTTGTTTAAGACTTTCCAAGCAGAGCAAGAGCTTTCAGACTTTGTCAGAGCATGTTCTTGCTATGCATTTGTTAAAAATAACTCTCAAATGGGTGCACTAAAAGGGTACTTTTAATAGGATGCATTATTAATAGATCACATGACTGGAAGTTGGGCTGCCCATGAAATAAACCTTGTGAGTACAGCCAAACAGAGCCCCAGCATGGATCACTTGCACAGCTTCTGCAGGATTCCTGCCTCCATTCAGTCACACAGATGAGTGGTGCTCTGAATAGTCATCAGGGTGAGGTGAAGGGGCCAGGCTTTTGCTCATGCTGATGCTACCAGCAAAACCCACACGTTGTTATCTGTACAGGCTGAAAAACTAGTGGCAAAGTAAGAGGGAACATGATTCAGTGGTCAAGGAGAGAAATACCAGTCTGGAAAAATGGACTGTATTTCTTCCTCTGCCATGATGCCTCTATATGGCACAGGGCAAAATCTTTTAAATCAGGTCTCCACAGGCAGTCATGAATTGTGTGCTCTGCTCTTCCTCACACCTGGCTTGGGATCTGGATGCCAGAGATCAGAACTTCTGCTCTGCAGAAACGTTAAGTAATTACAGTTTCAATATAATTACAATTATCCTTTGCAGGTATCATTGTTAAGTAACGTTCACTTTTCTGAAACCCCCATCTGTGGCATGTAAAGCCAGTATCCAAAATTATGGTCACTTTTATCATGGTCTCTTTGCACCCCAGTTCCTTACATGTGATAACAACAGCTCATCCATTACCACGTGTGAAGCACAGGATGAGGATCCCTGGGATGCCCCAGGGAACATTCATTCCCTGTGTTCAGCTCAGGGGCTGTACCTGGCACACAGGGAAGGGCACAGATGGAAAGAAATACTGAATAGCTGCATCCTTCCACCCAGGAACACAGGAATCCTGCAATATACTGGATGTGTGCTCAGGGGCTGGAATCTGTCACTTGGCAACCCCTCCAACCTTTGAAGGTAGAAACTCTAAACATACACTGGCACACTTGGGGCTGATTTGGGTTTTTTTTTAAGCAAATAAACTGAATAAAACAAATTTCCTGTTCCAAGGAGACTGGATGCTTGGACTCCACTGCCTTCTACCACGTCAGTGAACACAGTGGTGGAAGGGAGTGACGGGTTGTCCCAGAAGTAGATGGGAATGGGACACACTTATCAGTGGCTGCCTCAATTTGCTGATGAGCAAAGAGAAGGCTGGAATCCTGGACCTCCCTTGTGACCTGAGAGGAAATTTACTCAAGCAATCCCTGACCTGAGTACAACTGCCCCAATTCCTTCAGAGCACCTGGGAAGCAGACTGTGCACCCATAGGGAGTTATTGAGGATTCGGGATATATGAGCTTTAATTAATCTACTATTCTGAACTGACTCTCACTCTCTGAAAATTGAGGGCTGCCTTATATGTGGGCCACGATTGTAAAAAGATGGGTAAGAAAGTTCTTTAGACACTGCTCAGGAAGATGTTTGAGTTAACTTGGTTTTAAAAGGGTCTCACTCTGACTAATCGGTCGCAGGCTCGCCAAACATACAGAGGTGATTCTGGGGAAAGCAATTCTGCAGCATTTGTGGTGTTTAGATGTGGCCCTGGGCTCTTTAACCAGCAGGGAACCATCAATATCCAGATGTTGGGCTACATCCTGATAGTTACAGTGTGTGCTGGCAAGGAGGGAACATTTAGAAGCAGGAAGTTATCAAAGGAGATGGAACATCAAGGTTGTAGCTCTGAAAGATGCACACAGTAAACTGGCAGATATGACAAAATACCAGTTAAAGCACAACAGCACCAAACAGGTGATATGGGCCTTTTTGTTTTTTTCAAATGTCCATCTGCAGTTCTCCATTTCTGTAGTCAGTGAATCCACTGCTCTGGAGAGGAGTAAGAAAACAGATACTCCCACACGGAGCTTTAAACCAGATTCCCATATGGTACCTTGCTCTAGGAAGATGTCTCACAGCACACTGGAGTCTGTCATCCAAAGGGGGAGCATGAGCACACTGAACACCTGCACCAGCAATGATGTGTTGTATCCCTTCCTGGTCTCGCTTGGTTTTAAGTGGAAATTGGTCTGTGCATCAGGCTTGGAGAAGGAACACTACCACTCCTTCTGCTTCACCACAAACTCAGCTCCTGGCCTTGAAGCCTTATTTTGATTTCCTATTAGAAGCTGACTGATCCCAAGGCAAGCCCACGAACCTACAGCCACAACTTTGGGCACATGTGTCCACTTTCAGGTACAAAGTGGTTGATTTTGCAAGAAGGTAATTTCTGAGCTCCTGTGGCTTCCCAAAAGGAGTGCTGTGTATCCCACTTCCAAGCTCCAAGACCATGGAATATGGTTTCACTGCACACGTTCAGCCTTCTTTAACTGGCTTTCAGCCTTTCTAAGCAGCTGTTACACTACTTGCACTATAAAAGGGGAGGCTCCCCATTTACCCCACAAACATGTATTTTTTCCCCTCAGACTGTGGCTTTCAGAGCTACTGAGTACAGAAAATATGCAGCTGAAGACCCCTACTGTACACAGACAACAAATGGAAAGAGCACTTGTGTCACTAGTGAGCACTCACTCCTCACACCATCTCCAAAAACTGTATATTGTACCAGTGGAGAATAATTATCAACCTATAGAGGGCAATGGAGGAAAGGAAAATGAAAAAGGTGAAAGAAAAAAAAGCAACTGGGAGTGTTAGACAATCTGCCTCCTGAACTGCAATCAAGTATTCACATTTTGCATGTGTCAGATAATGAGGTGTAAGGCAGGAAGTCACGAGACCAAAAAGGGCAGATTAAGACTATACATATCAACAGACTTTTTGAGGTATAATATTTATACATGGGACACAAGTGCTGAACTATGAAAGGGTTTAAACTTCTGGGCACTGCTCTGACAGTCAGAAAGGACTGTGCCACTTGAATCAGGCTGCAAACAGCCACCTCCTGGAGCACAGATGGCTTTGGGCAGAGGGATGATTTCCCTCTTGGTGACCCAGCAGCCTGACAGCAGCTGGACACCACGCACAAGCTGCCACCCTCTGAGGCAGAACTTTGCTTTCTGCTCTCCTGGTGACCTCTGTGCCCACAGAACAGAGTCTGTGTGGATCAGCAAGGCTATCACACCCACCTTCATGTCCTCCAGGAGAGCCTGCGGGTCCTCGATGCCTTCTGGAACACACTTCTTGTTCTCTGGGAGAGATTCAAGCTTTTCCACCAGGGCTTTTAAACCCTTCAGTTCAAATTCTGTGAGGTGAGTCCATTTGGTTGAAACTTCTGTAGCTGGAGACCCCGTGGGTGTTTTGGGATAGTCCGTGGGGGTCGTTGATTTGACGCTGTCATCTGACTCATTAGACAAAGTTCTTTTTAGGTACCTCATTACTGTGGCTTTCTGTTTCCGTCCCGCCGCCTCCTTGCCCTCCGAGTGTGTGCTGTTGGGTGAGGAGGAGCCATCCACCAAGGATTTGGAGTTCTTGTCCAAGCTGTCATCCTTCTCCTCCTGGAGATGGGCATCACAAGATTCTTCATCCATGTCTAACCACGAATCTGATGAATAGCTGTCTGTGCTGCGTTTTCTTTTTGCATCTGAAAGTTAGAAAAAGAATGTTGGATTTCTACCCGCTGTAACGCGCAGCTGAAACACTTCTGTGCCACTGGGGCCAGGTGCTGCCTATTCTAAAGGGCACTGGAGAATGCTCTAGTGAGTATGTGACAGGAATGGGCTTTATTCAGCTGATTTTTATTTTTTTTTTCTTGGGGGGGTGGTGTTTGTTTGTCTGTTTTAATGCTGGTTTTCATTAACATCTACTCAGTTCAAATGACTGGGAAACATTTAGGGAAAAATTATGCTTTCTTCAAAGCCTCAGTCCTCTATGCCTTCAATTAGGAGTAGGCAGAGCTCTTAAGTCACACACAATTAATTTTCCCACAAATCCGAAAGAGACCAGATTCGGCAGCTTTGCAGCTTTAAGAGGGGAGTGAGCACAGAAGGAGGAGGGGGAAATGATGGGAGAGAGCACGTTAAAATGCTGTACATCATCATTCTTCCAGGAACCCTGCACAGCACAAAATCAACTCCTCAATACTTTCCCTCTCTGCAAGCAACTAACTGTTGATAAAACAAGAACCCCCAGTTGTTAGTGCATGAATACTCATTGCTCTTCTGAGACAGGGTTTCAATTGTGCTTATTTTACAGACAACAAGACAAAACACACTAAGACTGTCACAATTACATGCCACTGGTTTTCTTAATGCCATCCCTGATACATGGTAGGTACTTCTAAGGAAAATTTAAAGGCAAGTTTCTGAGTCTAAAGAACTATTAATCTTAATTTCCCCCTAAGAATCTCAATTGTTACCCAACTCTGTGCAATCGAGCAGTGAAAGCAATGTAAGAAAGTAGCGGCCGCGGTTCCCTCAAGCACACATCTTTTCTTATTTATTAGGCACAATTTCCTTCACTAAGTGAACAACGCTGAATGCCGGCTAGCAACAGCAGGGATTTCTGTGGAAAATACAGTTAACACTGGCAACACCCAGTTAAGTCAATGTGAATTTTATTACAGGCCGAGATGGGTATGAGCTCAAGCTGCAAACAAAAACACCCTGCGAAGGAAACACAAGTCCCACAGCAAAGGCGAGCGAACAATTAATGCAAAGTTCCTTTCCCAGCCTGCCCGCTCAGCAGTGCGGGCGGCTCTGGATTAGGGCGATGTGAATCACGCCTAAGGAAGGATTAGCGGGACATTAGCGAGAAAGCTCAGCGTCCGGTTGTTTAACCGCGAGGGTCAAAACAAACGCTGAGCCCAGTCCCAAGCTGGAGAATTCACCCTGCTCACAGGGAACTCCTCGCCTCGTGCAGGGTTTGCATCACCCTGTCACGGACGTACAGGTTATTTGTCAGCTGGGTACCAGGGATGCAACAGGCAGTGTCAGAGGGCAGTTTGCTCGGCCTGCCTGGCTGCTCAGCTCTGCAGTTTCAAATAAAAGCCCTGCCAGGCCAGCTCAGCTCTGTGTGTTCCTGCCCCAGGGATGTGAGTTGGCCACTCGACATTCTCAGCGCTGCTGCTACAAGGTCTGTAAAAATCCAGCATCTCTGCACACTCCACTCCTTCGGTCCCATCTGCATTTTTCCTCAAAACCAAAACGGCCATAAAATGACTCCTGAAAGGCAGGTTTGAGCTGAAATGCCTGTGAAAAAATGGCAGTCACGGAAAATACCAGCAAGGCTGATTGCAGCCAAATCCAGCTCCATCCACAGGGCAGGGGAACTTCCTCCCTGCAGCCCTCCAAAAAAGCCTCCTCATGAAGTACAGAACAGATTATTTTGTGTGCTGAGGTAGTGGCATCAACACTCCAAAGCAGCTCCTCCTCTCTGCTCTGTGCTAATACACCCCCATGCTTCTCTTAGAAAAATAAACAGGATTAGAAAATATCTTAACCAGAACATTTAAAACCCACTCAGTTATCCAACTTTTATTTCACACTGTTTTTTCCTTTGTCCACAGTAGCAAGCACACGTACCCACCTCAAAGGCTACATAATCAGCTTATGTCATTCTCCCTTTTTACAACTGAGGAAACAGATGCTTGGGAGAAAGCACGATTTGCTCATTGTCACACATCAAATCTAGGGAAAAACCAGGAATCAGAATCCAGGCTCTCGGATCCAGGGCTGGAGCCCCTTCTCTAAGCCACACTCCTTGGTGAGCTGTTTTACAACGGACTGAAGCACAAAGCCCAGCGTAGATGGGAGAAAATGCCAGTGATCTGGCATCAAACAGGAGAGGGTGAAAGCACACACACATCCCTCCTCTACCAGGACAGTGGCATTAACATAAATTGGTATAAATCTGCCCGAAGAAAATCATGTTGCTGTCCTCCTGTGCTGTGGCTCTGCTGAACAGGAACTAATGGCTGTAACTGGGGCAAATCACAAGCGTAAATAAGGCCTAAAGAAAGCGAAGGGAGATCACGTTATGGAGGTGTGAATAATTTACTCCAAGCAGTGCTCTGGCACTGGGAGAGAACAGCTTTCAGGAGAGATCTCCACTTTTTGTCTCTTGCTCTGATCTCTGGAAACAAAAGGCAGGAGAGGAGGGGACACCACGGCATACTGGGGGCCCGTTCCCATGAGACAGGAGCCCGGGGAGGGGGGCCTGCAATTCCGTTCTGCCAGCTGCCACCGGCTGTCCCCGCCAGGCAGCCCTGCTGTGCCAGCCACACCTGGCCACGGGCACACGAAAAACACTCAGACCCAGCCTCTAAACAAACCACTCTCCTATCCCCTAAGCCGGGCAGTTACCTGATGCCTTGGCTGATTGTACCTTGGGGGACCAGGGCTTGCTGCTAACCTGGAGTGTACCAGGCTATTCTGGAGCACCAGGGGATTACAGTGCTGGTGCACCAGCAGATTAAGAGCAGGCTGCTTTCAGAACACAGCAACTGTCTGCTGCTGCTAATCTGAAAGAAAAGGGAATCAATAATGGAAGGAGAACTTCAAGGTGAGGGAGATTCAATTTTGTGTTTTCAAGTGTTTTGTTGTAATGTAACATGCCACGATTTTTATTTATTCATTTCAATGAAAACAGTGTCTGACAGAATTACTGTGCTGTGAGTTGGGGCCCTGCACAAGCATAATCTGCATTTACTTTGTTGAGAAGTGTATTTTAAGCACTGTATTACCAGGGTTCCACTGACTTGGAGGGTTTTGGTTTATACAGTCTCCCTGTGGAAAACAGCTTCTGTGAAGCTCAGCTGTGGTTTCTTCTTCTGAGGAAATGCACCAGCCAGCACCAGTTTAGACCCCCAGTTTCCAAGGGGTTATCCAGTCTGGGCTCTCACACAACTCAGTGCAAAAAGACCTTCACCCCCTTCATCTCAAAGCAAATAAAACCAGCTCATACAAACCAGGCAGTGATCTGGCTCAGTGAAGAGGAGGAGCAGCACAGGCTTGACCACAGGACAGAGTAGAACTACCTTTTTCTTCTACAGCAGTTCACTTCCCCCCTGTGGTTTTGGGCAAATCACTTAACTTATCCCACCATTATCCACTTATATAAAAAGAATAATTATACATAGTTTCTTTCCTTGCAGAAAAACAACTTGCTGTACTACAGAACTTAGAGAAAAGGGATGGGGATGAGGTACAATTATGAAATCTTTCTGAACTCTTTAGAACAGTCCAGTGTGTAATATCTACCCTGCCATTCCCAGCTCCAATCCCTGACACTGTGACTTGGGAGCAGCAGTTGCTATCAGTCTGCTAAAGACAGCAAGGACATTTTCATTAGCAGAAAAACCCCTGAGCACACTGGAAAGGTAACAGTGCACGGAGCACCCCACACAGGAACCACTCAATTTACTCTAGTATCTGTCTATCATAAGCAAATCCATTCAATCCCCTGAGAGGAGGAAAGGGGGGGGAGAAAAAAAAAGACATGGCTCCTTCACCATGCCAGAGGGCATATTTTCTGTATCCATCAGGCTTAACACACAGTTAGAGCCACCCTGTTAAAATTTTAGCAATGGGAGCCTTAAATGCTGCAGGCTACAAAGAAATCGTGTCTCTGATAGCCCAGGATCTTCTCCCAATTACTCTTTGTCAGCTCACTATCAAGATCCGTATCTCACTGAAGGTCAATTGTGGTTGAAAACATCCAGCACAGACTCATTCATGATAAGAGTGAAAATAATGAAGACATATCCACCCCGAAACGGCGCATGTTCAAACCCAAATAGGGTCCCTTCTGATTTCAGCTGGCAGGACAAATGTCACAGTTGAGAGGGACAAGGGAAAGAAAAAAGAGAAAGCGACGGTGTGCTTTTCCAGCAGCCTGTGATTGCTGTCATGTCATTCCCAGAAGTGTTTGCCCTTCTGGGAGAGATCTGAGAAGGAACAGCCTCACACACTAACTAGGAGGACACGGCCTGAAAATTCATCCCGGGTCTGGAGAATGGGGAAGGAAGCCCCGGCCATCACCTTCCAGCTCATTTAGAGCTGGACTTACGTTTTTATTTAGGGAGTGGGAAGACTCGAGGTTCCAGCCCTTCCTCCAAAGAGGTGGGTTTTTTTTCCTGTCTGAAGTTTTGTGAGTGGAGACGTTTAGAAAACAGAAATACAAAGAGCAATAGAGATTGCTACAGTAGCATACAAATACAGGGACAGAGGCATCACAACACAATCACAGCAACACATTTCCATGAGTAGGCAGTGCATTGAAAGAGTCACTCTGAATTCAGCAACCTGCACGTCAAAGCAAATAAATCCCATGTAATAAAAACACAGTAGGAAAAGTCTAAAGATATCCTTAAAACACAGCTGCTGCTGAACTCAGTTTTCTGTGTTCTCCAAAGATGTTCTTTATCAACACAGCATTTTTTTTTTAAGCATGAGAACAGAATCTCCACCAACCCCTGAAAACCACCCCCTGGTGAATCCCAGGGACCGTGGGCAGCACCCTGCACTCTCTCTGGTCAGTGTTCTCCTCCTCAGCTCATAATCACCTTCCCAGCTTCTGAGACCCACTGCCACCCCTGTGTACCAGGAGCTACACGAGAAAACAAAGCAGCACAACTCAAGGATGAGAAATAGCCAGTTCCAGAACCCAAAAGGAAAGGTAGGAGGTAGAACAAATTATGTCAGGGAAATTATTTTTAGGAAGTAGGAGAAACATTAAGATTATTCAAGAGAAATTTCTGAAAATGAATACAAGGATGTGAAGAATTTTTTTCTTAAACCAAGAAGGACAGTAGACAATTAAATCTACTGAGGAGTTTGAGGAGAAGTTAAGTACTTTGCTTCATTACTCTTTAAGGAGAATAATGGGAAATTCTTCATCAAGGGATACTCCCTCCTGGGAAATCAAGAAATTGCCTGCAGATAGGGAAGTCCCTAAGGAAGAGACAATTTAGGGACCTTAAAAGCTCTGAGGAAAAGCTTAAAAACAAAGAGGCAGGATTTGGAACACTGACCTCATTTGGGTATCCCATTCCTCAGCAGGTGAATATTAAGATACAGACATCACAGAACAAACCACTTTAACTCAAGGATTACAGTTCATAGAGATTTGAGTCAAGAGACTAGGCACAGACCAGTTAAAAGAAAAGCAAGTATTGGAAACAGTATTTACTCATGCAGAACAAAGCAGTGCAACTTTGTAAAGGTAAACAATGTACCTTTGAATTTGGCAAGTGCCAAAGTGAATGATCCAGTAGATATAGTATATCTGGTCTTTTGAACCACAACCATCAGTTAAAGAATTATCTTAAGCCTGAGATTCTGCCAATAAATAAACCCCCCCAAGTTTCTGACAAAAGAAAGTAGACATCTGTCAGTGGTGGAGAGAAGGGCCCTGGATGTCAGCTCGGAATCTGCCCAGCCAGACCCACCCCACGGAGCCCCCCCAGCCACGGGACTGCCACTCACAGCAGCTCCACCCTGCAGCTAACAAATATCTTGGGTTTTCAGGGGGATTAATCTTCAGGCAGATCCCTGAGCTGATCCAGCTCATGGGGCAGCTGCACAAGCTCTGAGTTCACAAAACAGAACAGCCCTGAGAGAGCAGCACGTTTCTCACAGCAGCTTGAAATGGCCATGGCACCACACCTGAGCAGCAGCAAAACAGTTCCACGGTCATGTTCCACAAGGCCGTCACCTGAAGCCACCACGGGTCACAGCACCCTGACCATGTTGCCACCAAACCCTTCTCCAAGTAGCCAGGCTCCTTCTCCTGAAGCCTTTGCAGCCAGCACTCTTTGGCCATGCAAAACAATCCTGCTCCCTGTAGACACTGGACATCTATAGTTCCAGCTACTGACTGGACCGAGGCACATTTCGTGGGGATCACCAAACATGATCAGTAATTACAGACCTGGGCTGAAATTCACACTGCTGATTTAGCTGGAAAAGGTCCCATCTCAATATCCTGAATGATCCACTCTCCACAGCCAGTTTGCTCTGAAATTACACCCCGCTGATCTGGCACCCCTGACCTGCCTGCAGGACCAGCCTCTTCATGCCAGTGGTTTAGACAACAGGAGATTGTTCCTTATTTTCCAGTGAATGCAGTTATCAGAGTTTTGCCACTGCTTTATGAAGAGCTGGTCCAAAGGTCTAACTCATCCTGATGTTATGAGAAAAATTTCTCCAGAGTTGCTGCTTAACTAACCCTTCCTGAACAAGGTCTCACCAAGCTAAAATGTGAAACACCCAAATTCCCAGTGACCCCAAGAAATTTCCCTGGCCTGTCTCCACAGATTATTAGCTTCCTTGAGTTATTCTTGGTCAGTAAAACTCCCTGGAGAGTGACATCTGCCCATGACTTCTTCAATCCATTGTATTAAGAATTACTCTCCTAGGTGAACACTTCCCTCCTCTGTCCACTGGCTGGGGCAGTGCCAGCCATGCCAGGTTCACTCTGAGTGGCACCTCAAGGAGCAAGAGGCACAGAAATACTTCAGTCCTCCTCCACACTTAACACATATCAGTTAAGATTTAGCTGGTGCTTGTGCTATTTTTGGCTATTCTTAAAAGCAGGGAGGCAACATGGCCCACGGCCCTGTTCCATCAAAGGCAGGAAAAAGAGGGCACTTCAGCAAGGCAACAACTGGAATTGTCACACACTGATGCAAAGCTCCCATCAGTGCCAAGGTAATGCCCTCCTGCTTCAGGCACATCCATCTGTCTCTGCTCTGGTCCATTTTCAGCTCTTGCTGTAAAGGTTTCTTTGACCTCCCTGCACTTGGGTTATAGATCATGGAGATTTGTGTAGGTGTTTTCTTGGGTTTGTTATTCTGCAGAACCAGGAGTCAGTCACCAGGGAGAATTACAGGGGAGTTCAAGGAAAAGAGAAAGAAGGCAGGTTGAGTGACCACAACGAATTCTGCAGAGGAGACACTCTATAAAAGGACTAAATATCCACCCCACCAGAGCACATTTGCAATACACACATTTCTGACTACTGAGGTACTGTGCCAAACATGGCAGTAAATCCTCAACTGTTTGGCAGATCATCTCAACACAAACATTACTGAAACCAAGGAACAAAAGCATCCAAAAATTATTCTTCTAGGATCCACTTGCTTAAGGGAATGCTCAGTAAATATAATTCACAGTAGGTTGGTACTTCCTGGAAATCCTTAAGAGTCAAAAATCTTCCTCACCCCAAAATAAAAGGTACAGTTCATTAGAACCACTCCAGTTCAATTTACAGTCTGCCCTGCAGAAACCAAAGCAGCAAGTAGCCCGAGGTGCCAGCCTCAGTTGTGAACATGCACTCAAAGGATTCACTCACCAATTAACATTGATTCTTTCTGGTACTCTTTGCTGAGGTGGCAGCGCTGGGTCACACAGGACACGTATCTCTCCAGAACATACCAGCACATTTCATAGTAGAAAGGATACCGGAATTTGGCGTGCACCTGGAAGCAAGACCAACACTGTCAGTGCCCGGGGAAGGGAGAGAAGTTTGCAGCACAAGGGCCAGTCATCATTGCCATCGTGTTATCAAGAGCACAAACAGTGTGCGGGAGGGGGAGGGGAGAGGGTGGGAGCAGGGAGCTGAATGCCTCCAGCATACGGAATGAGGAGCCAGCCTGCCTGCCTGCCATGACAGCATCATTTCTTGGTTCACTAATTTGTATCCTCTTGGGGTGGTGGGAGAGGAGAGGGTTCGTGTTCCTGTGAAATCAGCAAACTGATGGATGGCCCCTACGGAATTATTTACCTGCTGTATAAACATAGGGTGGTCACATACAGATGTCAGTTGCTAAAACTCAACTCAAAATAAAAGTGTGGGTTTTCATCCCCTAAACGCTAGCACAGGATTTTTATCAGAATGGCAACATTCCCTAAATGAGTCAAGCAGGAAATACATCTTTTACAATTGTGGTCGTCACAACAGTTTGATTAAACAAATGAACACATAAATTCTTGATTACTGGTAACTACACACTGAAGTAAAAATCCCTTACATGGTTTATGCTGAGTATTTCGGTAGCAAGTTAGGTTTTGCCACAGACAGAATAAGGACAGAGAAGCAGGATTTTGACCAGAGCTCCTGACAAGCTGTGCACTTTTTCTTACATTTCAGACCTGTTATTCTCACACAAAAAGCTTAATTTTCCAACACTAGGTATTTGTGAGAGCATTTCAGACTCAAAGGAAAAAAAGTGGGTTTCCTTCCTTTCCAACATAGCTTTCTATCTGTGGGAGGTCACTGTACCAAAGAAGAATCTGGGAAGCTCCTAAAATGCAGGAAGATGTGTATATTTGCTGTGATTTGTTAAAAGTGGATGCCATGCATCTTGCATGCACTCGTACTTACACTGTGCACCTCCTTCTCCTGGGGGCACAGAGATCTGCATTTTGCAAGCTCACATGCATGCACTGCTCTGGGGTCACACAAGCTGCTTTAAAACACTCTCTGCATATCAACCTCTGCCCTAGCCCAGAGGTGTGCACCCACTTTTAGTGAAAAGCTGGACTGCACCAGAAAGGAGGATTACCTTAGGGGAAAAAAAACCCCAAAACCAAAACACCACCCCAGAACACCCAAAAGCCTGAATTCTAAACAGAGCCACTAACCCAGCACCTGCACACTCAGATTCAGCCCTGCCCAAACATCTGTGTGGTGATCAAAGCACCCACTTGAGTAGATCAGTGACTTACTGGAATGCCCATATTTGAACCCTGTGCCCAAGGTGGACAGCCAAAGAACTCACCTCTGTTCCCAGGGCACAGGAAATGCAAACACTTTTAGCAGTAAAACAAAATGTAACAGAGGGAAAATATACTGTATTGTCCCACTAAACGTATCACAGTGTAAGATTTAAATACTCCGTGGCAATTCCCAAAAGTTAAGATCTCTTAAATTCAACACAAACAGAGCTGGCAAATCTGAACTGCTGGATCATGCATCCAGCAATGCTGCACCTTTCCAAATGTTTCCCTGTGCTGGTTACAAAGACACACACCAAAAAAAAAAAGAAGGGAAAAAAGAAAAAGAAAAAAAGCCCAAACAACAACCCCCTAAATGTGAGAACATTTAACCCCAGGGCCTTTTTGCATCGGAGAAAATCTTTCCTTTGGTTTAGTTATTTGTCATAAAGAAGAGATCAAGTCACTTATCACTATTAGGGAACACAGGGGAAATTAGCCATGCTAAAATATATGCTAATAAAGGAACTCAAATTTTTCCAAGAGAGCACTGCAGGAAACAAAATTTGCAAAGAATTGACTTACAAACAGGAAGCCGCCTTCCACCCCTCAGCCTTCAAAAGGTTTTCAGCCACATGCCTGGGAATATTAAAGACATCATTGCTCAACATTTGTTGACAGATTCTGAGCTTCACCAAATTTAGTTGTTACCAATGTTAATTCAATGTGAAAGACAAGGCAGTAATGCATGCAGTGCTCCCATTATGTATATCAATCTTTAATATTCAATTTGAGTTCCTAATTGCCTCGCTATCAAAGTTCCAACCCACAGCAAATCCCTCCATGCCTCTGCAATCCACTGTTTGCCCGAGAAGGCCCTGCTTTTACAAACCTTCAGAAGGAAGAGCTTCTGTAGAGACAGAGATACTGTGCAGAGATCTACAGGGCCTTCTGCCAGTAAAGCAACTCTAACAGTGCTTTAAAAACTTTTAAGGTTTGCCTTATTGAAAAGTATAGAGGAGTATTCTCTTTATGGCATTTATTAATTGCAATGGATGTGAACTGCATTATGTGCATGTCCATACCCTTTCTATTGTACACTCACAGTCAAATGAACCCTTATGGGGAGGGGGAGGGGAAGGAAGGAATAAAAGAAAGTAGGAAAGAAATTAAAAATGTTCTGTGATGAGTCTGAAGAGTAATATCTGATACAGACACTGCCAGAGGACTAAATTCCCCACCAGCAGGGAAATACACTGGATCATCTAATAGGCATTTCCAGCTCTAACTTCTGTGATTAATAATTTACAATCCACTGAAAAAAAATTTTAATTATTCCTGTACAGCAAGAAAAAATCCTCTCTGGAATATGATCCATTTCTTCAGTTCAAAGTGAAATTATTTGAGAGACTTACATCCCTCTCTAAAACTAAAACAAGAATCGTATGCAAGTAAGAGACAGCCTTTCCTGAAGAAAGTCTTAGTCTATTCCACAAAGCCCATTAAAATCATTGCAAACTCCGCTCGTGTTTAATCAATCTAATCACAATATTGAAACACAACTGATGATTATTTACAAAACAGTTAATCTAGCCACTTGGAATGTTATCTCACTTTCCACAAAACATAATGAATGGCAAACACCATCATCTGTGAGTGACCACCTTACGTATATATTTGGAGTGCCCCTGTCCCTGCCCATGCTGCAGTATTTTAAGGCAGTTGAGCTTAGATGAGTTGGGAGTAAGTCCGAGACACTCTTCCTCTTTACTACAGAGCTGCATCACCCCTATGCCAAGTGATGAGTCCCTGCACAGCATCCTGCTCTGCAGTTCCTCAAGCTGGGCTTGCAGAGCTAAACAGCTTGGCCTGTTTGCCTGCCTGTTAATTGGCCTCCAGGAAAGCCAGGCTGCAAAATGAGAGTCTCTACGAACTGTAAGGCTGGAGAATATTTGTTTACCTCAATTGCACATTAGGAGCTGTTTCCGACAATAGACATGTTTTTTATTACTCCTTAAAACTATTTTTAAATGGCTACAAGCCTCTTAAAAAGTCTCCCAGGGGTATGAGGAATTAAGCTAGAATAAGCATGACAAGTATATAAACTAAGCAATTTTATCAGGCTGTAAATCAGCATTACCATTTCAACCATGTATTTATTCTTGTCTGAGCTGCTAAGACAATAACAACTACACCTAGCATAAAAATGACTTTGAGTATCAGCAATCAAAGATGATTAAGCATTACATAGCAGGTTTAAACACAGTGAAACCTCCATAAAATTGCTCTGTGCAAAATGAAGAGGGGAAGCACACCTGTATTACACTTTGATTTGAGTGTGGCAAATTACTTTGTCAATCACATCATGTAATTTACTTCTGTGCTATACACAATGGAAAGATCAATACTGATGAGAAACTCATTTGCAGTATGTTCACACTGGCAAATTTGTGTGAACTGTGTTGTACTGAGCCTGCCAGACCAGCCAGTGGCTGAATGGAATTATTTCAACAAAGAAATGACAAAATTTGATTGGCAAAGCAAATAATGTAGTACAAACCAGGATCCTGTTTTGAAACCATTTCCCCCTCAACATTCCTGCATGACATTTTGAGGTTGGCGAGTGTTATTATTTCTAAACAACAGTATTGATTTTCCCCTCTTTCATCAAACTTCTGTATGCCTCAGATGAGCAGCTTCTGTTTTGTTTCTGTCAAGAAATTCTTGCTATTCCTTAACAGTTCACACAGTTCTGCCTGTGAGCACAGGTACAGGCTGGGTGTAACATGTTGCCAGCACACAGGAGCATCCAAGTGCTGAAATTGCTCCTGTGAAGCAGTGGAAGCTCTGGGCTTTTGGCTTTCATTGGTGTTTTTAAAGCATTCAGGTATTTTTGCAAGGAAAATGGTAAAGAACTACACAAGCTTCAAAAAAAGGTCTAAGCCAAAAATGACAAGAACAAAGGTCTGATATGGGATTTCCAAATGTTGCAGTGTCCCATCCCAAACAAACTGTGACAGGACATTTCTAAACATGCAGCTACTCAACTCCCAGAACCTCCCCAGGATCAGGATGCTATCAAATTCTAAAAGGCATTTCAGTGGACCTGGCTGGTAAATTCCTAAAAGTTACCAAAATATTTGACTGTACAGGGAATTTTGCCTCCTGGTACAAAGAGCTTAGAAGATCAAAGCTGCACCCAGCTTCCCAAGGAGAAGGGCCTGGCATGAGGCACAGCTGAGCTCTTACAACCCAAAGTGTGTGATCTTGAGCTGCTCAAGCCCTGTGGGAACAAAATGCCAGCTTTTATACAACTTCAGGAAAAAGAGCGTTTCCTTCCCATCTTCCCCACAGACATCAATGGAATTAATTGATTTCTGGCACTGATCCTTCCTCCCAGTCTCCTCCATGCTCCAAGGGAGCTGCCTGTGTGCCCATCCTTCCCAGCAACAACACCCTCCCCTGAACACCTGCAGTGTGTGTTTCCAGAAGGTATTGCTGGTTCTTATTTAGTCACTCTGAAAACCTTCCTGTGCCCAGCACCTCTGCCAGGCCACCACGAGGCCCCTCCTGCTTCTGCCACTGTACATTTTTCCTATCCAGGTCCTTTTACACTTTCTTTAGACCTTGATGCTCTTTCTTAGGACACTTATTCAAAGCCAGGCTGAATCCACTCTGCTCTCTGCCACATTTCCTCTCTTCTAATTCCCCTAATTTCAGCTTTTCTCTTCATGCCTCTTCCAATAAGAATTCATTTTGCTGCTTAATATTTCTTCTCTTCATTAAAGTCTCTCCAGGAAACCAAGTGCTCCCACCACTGTTCTGCAATGTGAAGATTAGCAGGCCTTGTACTCCCTGTGAAGTCAGGGAGGCTGGGGGGAGGACACCCTTCCTCCCACTGAGCCAGAGATGTACTTCAGAACAATTCCCATTTGCTTCAGGTCTATGCACTCTCACTGCAAAGAAAGCAATTTGGGATAGAAGCCCACTTGGAGCCAGAGCTGTGCCCTTTGTAGAGGTGCACAACAGTGAATTGCACTGATGTCCACAACATACGGTTTTAAGACTTTTTAGTGAGGAAGAATTGCAATTTCCTGCTATTTTGTGAGCCCAAATCTCCATGAACAGCACAGCTGGCACCTGTGCCAGAGATTTGCCAGTACTGCCTCAGTGCAAGGCCTCCAGAACAGTCCCCATCTGGGTTTGCACATACCTCTGGGTCTATTTTTGGGTCAGAATGCTACAATGGCCTTGCACAGCTTTTTTAACTGCCTGCTAAAAACAGTGGCACTTCCTTCAGACTCTGCTGCTTTATGGAACTTCAAAGGATACGATGACTGTGCCCTGTTTATTAACAGGATTAAGGATAGAATTTTCCCTCCCAATGAAGAGGAGGCACAGTAACCTCCAGCCTTTCCATCAGGTAGGTGCTACAGCCAGATGAACATCACCATGTTCACATTAAGGTCCCACCCAGGTTCTTTGTTCCAAGAGATTCTTGCATAGTATTGAGTCACTGTGGAAGAAAATCCTGCCAATCACAGAAGAAGTCATTTCACACCCAACTTCTGTGCAGCTTTGTCAGTTCAGCTGTGGGCAGCAGAGCCATCCCAGTGCCACCAGTTCTCCAGGCTCAGGTGTCCCAGTGAGATGATAAGCAGGGGGTTACCAGAAATCCTTGTACAAAGGTCTGTGAAGCGCAATATGTTTTTATGCAAAAGGGAAGGTGTTTTATGAAAGTTTAACAGGCAGACAAAAGACACAGAAGGGACACATCTGTGGGAAGCAGGGAAAAACAGATGAGTAAATCCCACTAAAAATAAACCAACATTTGAAAGTCTCATTACTTCATGTTTACCTCTTGTTTCAACGACTCTGACACGGAGATCCCGTCAGTTGTTGTTTGTAAGGAGGGAATACGAGGGAGAGACTATGACAGATCATAGTCACAGAGAACTGCTCAGTTAAAAAGAGAATCAAGTATCCTTACCCTTGTTCTGTCCTCAATTTCATAGATGCGAAGCTGCATGGGAACATTAAAGCTATGCAGGATATTTCCACCAAACACCAGAGAATCTACTGGAGTATAAACCGCGTGTATCCACCCTAGAGAGGGAAAGCAAAGAACTGAGAATGCCTCGTGCTACGTAGCGTTACAGAGCAATTTATCATCAACCTTTACCAACCCCCTGAGCCCCACTGTGCAGGGGATGAGAGGGGGAAGCACTGAAAGGCTCAATGGGATGCTCAGAGCCCCACTCAGGACTAGTCACGGCAGAAGGGCATCTTGTGACGTGCAGTCTTACAACCCTCTGTAAATTGGGTTCTTCTATTTATTCACCCAACAGTGACAGAGTTTACTGAGCACACGCAGGCTTATGACTCAACCACATCCATGACTAAGAAGTAAATTCAGTCTGTTTGATACACTCAGGCTCTCAGACATACCTACTGGCACCTCCTGCATGGCTGCAAACCATGTCAGCAGTGGTGGTGGGCAAGGGCTGTGGAACTGGACTGAGACATAGCAAACCTCCTTCACAGCAGAACATACACCTTCAGATGTCAGAAATGTCAGATTACCAGCCCTCCTTCAGAGGTGAGAGTTTCATCCCCTATCATCAACTTCCTGAAGTAACTGAGAAATCTTGTTCACTGGAAGCCCCAGGTTACGGGATTTAACATTTCTAGTACTGGAGCTGATAAGACTGTCCTGATCCAATCCTGCAAGGGGCTGAACTCATTCCACAGGCTCCAAAGAATCTTCTATCACAAGGAAAATCCAGGCACAGCAATTCAGGCAGCCACACACCAGCTCTTCTGCCTCTGCATTGTTTGCTTGGTCTGCCAGGAGCAGAAGCTCTGGCTATGCAAGACTGTAGCCTCTGATCTCTGCAGTGAAAAAGGAATTGATCCTGCTAATGATCTGGGACCCACAGAGACCTGACACTTTTTTTTCCCCCCTTCTTTTTTAATGAAAAGCATTACAATTTATAAACCAGCAGACAGCAAAGCAACATGGGGGGCAGTCAATTTTCTCCTGACTGTGCAGTACTTTCCACTAAAGCTGTGGCAGCTTTCCTTCACTTCCACATCAGTGAGGGAGCAGGAAAATGCCATTCAGCCTAGAGGGTTCTCCAGCTAGCAGCCACAAAAGTGCTCCTCCACAACGATCTTTCTACCATAAAGACCTGCAAGGCTCTATCTGAGAAGTTCTTGAGCCACAGCACATGGCAGGACTTGGGCTTTCATTTACGGGCATATTGGTAGGTGAGAAATAGGAAGGAAAAGAAATCAGCACGAGAATTTTCTCCCTGGAAACACAAGCCCATCCCTCTGGATGCATTATTTTTCTGTATTTCAGAATCACAGAACGGTAGAGGTTTGGAAGGGACCTCTGGAGCTCCAACCCCCTGCTCGAGCAGGACCACCCAGGGCCAGCTGCACAGAACTATGTCCAGATGGCTGTTCAGCATCTCCTCGGATGGAGACTCCACAGCCCCTCTGGGCAACCTGTTCCAGGGCTCAGGCAATTCTCAGGTCTGATTCCACACACTAAATGTGACGCATATAAAACCAGCGGGTGGCTCATGGCTCTGGCAGCTCATGGAATTATTGCATCTCTCCTACTCCAGTCAGGATAATTTCAGCTGCAGAGTCACTCACAATGATCCAGCCTGTTTATTACTTCCAAATCAAGAAAAACCAATGAGAGAGGAATTTTTTTTTCATGTAAGGGTAGGGTGGCAACTACACACATCAACACTATAAAAGCTTTGCAGTTGAAGGGGTTCAGCACCTCACATGAAATACATCAGCCTGCACTAAGAGCAAACTACTAGAAAAATAAATAATCTTCCTGGCCTAGTCTCTGGGAAGGAGAACAGATCCAAGGCCAAAGAAGTCAGAGCCACTGTTTCCACTGGGTAAACAGAGACTTCTGTGGCTGGGGGAAAGAATGGAAACCACGTGCTAAAGCAAATCTGTTGCTGGGACCCCAGAGCAATTTATTGGCTCAGTGCTGAAACACAGGGTTGGTCTGTGTGACAATTCACCTTAATTGTCTGGTTTAAAGATGAGCAAAATGAAGCTGGTGAAAGTGAAATGACTTGTCCATGGCCACACAACGAGTGGTGGCAGAAGACAGCTCAGAACCAGCCAGTTACCAGCAGAAGGTCTTTCTTAAAGTATCACAGACAACCTCTGGTTCTGTGGATAATGTCTTTAATTCCCTACCTGTATTTAAAGGACTAATCAATCTTAAAAACAATTAGTACCTTCAACTCCCAGTATCTGAAGTAACTTAACACCAAGGCCCTTCAAGATGCAAGTATTTGTAACAACAAGACTGAAAATATTGCTGTTAATGACACAGTTCTCAATAAAAAGACCCTGTAAAAATGGGACAGCACTAAAATCCATCAGAGTTTGGAATACAGAAGTAAACCACAGACCAAGCAACAAACTCCAAATCATTAACTGTAAAGTCCTGGTAAGTAAAGATCCTACCCCTACCAAAGCAAGGAGCAGGAGGATTTCCAGGCACAGCTCAGACTTGGGTATGGATGATGCCTGTGGGTGCCATCCCTGCACTGCTGGGCACAGGGCTCAGTCCTGGGGAATCCCAGATCTCCAGCAGCTCCTGGGCTCCCACATGCAGGATCCAGCTCACAGCCCCTCTGCCAGCTACAGGACACAGCCCTGTCAGAGGAGTCACCTGCACATAAAACAGATTTTGGCCACTCAGCTGTACAGGGTGTTTCAGTCACACTGTATCCCAAAATAGCTTCCACTTGGCCTGAGGAACGTCCCTGCTTAATTGACACTGCAGAGACACAAGCACCAAGAGGTGAATTCCAGGAACACAGAACAGAATGGGCAAGGTTAGACAGAAAAGATGGGAGAACTAACAAGGTAGAAAATTGCAGGAAGATTGGCACAGATGTTACAAAGGGAAAAAAAAACCCCTTAAAATCTCCTGTTCTAATATTAACAAGGCTGTGTGTGGAGAAAAACTGGAGGCCAGCACCAGAAAAGCCAAAGCAGGAGGAAACAGAGATGAGCAGAAAACAGGAAACAGTTTCCATCAGGGTAATATATTGTAGAAATGAGCTCTGAGAACAGAGAAGCTTGGATGGCACATTCAATCCATTCCCACAGCTTAGATACAGCACGACTCAGAAATAAACTGAGGAGGATGAATGTTCATTGTGACCATTTGCAAACAAGAACACCCATCTCCTCAGCTTCCCAGTTAACAAGGTGTTTAAAGAGGAAGATAAACCTCCAAAACAAGAGACAGTTGCACATGTGTGTAAGACAAAAGTGCAGCCAAGGGGTTTGCTTTAGTATCATCCCCACCACTACACCCCCTGCCTCACCTTCACCTATGTCATTACTGCTCATGAGATGAATTGACAGGCCTGTAGACACGTGTGCTCACATCCCTCTGTGCTGAACAGCCTGTCAGGTCTGTTCAGGTGTGGCTGACCCTCCAGCTTTCACAGCTCTCAACACAGACACCTCTGGACTGAGTTCCTCAGTTCTCTCCTCAGTGACTGCTTTCTGCTGCTTGCACAAACCCTGGCACTGCTGCACGACCCTCTGTATCAGGGCTTAGTGCAAGACAGGAGGTAACACCTCACCTCTTGGTCACTGGCTCAAAAATGTAACGTTCTCAAAAGAAAGGAAAGCAACATACAGTAAAATGCCACAGATTTAATTTTATCCTCTATTCTAAAAAAAAAAAAAAAAAAAAAAGAGCACTGGAGCAGCACGAGAACAAATGGATTAAGGACTGAAAAAGTCAAAAGTCAGTGGAATAAAATATTGCTAATTTTTGGCTAAAAGCCACAAACAAAAGCACCTGCTAAATATCACCTAAAGCTACAATTAAATGCTAGGGATGAAAGACATACACTGTGGCTTCAAGGTCTCATCATGAACCAGAAAACTCTTCCTCATGGGTGACCAGCCCCAAACCAGCCTGTGCTGACACCAGTGAGGAGGCAGAGCAGGTGGAACCGGCCTGGCCCTCCTGCTCAGCCCTGCCCTGTGAGCAGAGACCCCACACCACACTCCAGCACCAGGCTCAGCCAGAGGGGTAAGTGGATTTGGGAGTGCAGGCACTGCACACTCGGGGCTCACAGCCCTCCTGTCCAGCCTCAGCAAGAAGCTCAGCCACTTGTGGGTTTCTGGGTCGATGTTCTTTATTTCAGTTCTCGGTGATCAGTAAGTGCTTTTTCCTTCCCAAAACAATCCCAGTTTATGAAGCCAAGCCAACACTGAGCAGGAATTCTATTCAGGAGGCTCAGAAATGCTCTCAGCTGATTTACAGTTATGAATTATTCCACCACTCCTAGGATACTTGAATATTTAGATGTTATCGTGTCTAGTAAATCAAGAAGGTAAAATTAACAGTAACAAACGTTTTTCTGAACAGTTAAAGGAAAGATATGATCTCATTATCTTTCAAATTTTATAAAACAAGTATTATTAAACACTGCAAACTTGTTAGAAGATTTCAGTGGGCTGCAAATTCCTACTCAAGGATGCAATCATCCATCTGAGAATAATGAAAAAGAATATTAACTTATAAAGCTATGGGGCAAACAGCCTACAAGCTCCAAGCCAAAACCATGGTGCATCTGTTTCCATTAGTAACTGAACAGATATTTTCCTTTCTGATAAAGAAGTCACACACATTTCCCTGCAATTCTACAGCAACTTGGGGTGGAAAAGATGAAATATGTACATCTCAAAAATAAAAATTGACTAAAGAGATAACTTGAGAGTGGGCACTGCCAGCAAATGAAACGTTGCTTCACTCATCTCAAAAGAAGAGTGACTACGTCATAATAGTGCCCACATCCAAATACATCAGGGAAAGATCATGTATTTTTAAAGTTAAAAAATTACTAATTTTTCCCTGCTAGTACAAGTAATACAGCAACTCTCAATTTTAAGTCATTTGTAAGAATTAGGTAGAGCACTGCATCAGGTATAGAATCAAAAACCCAACATCATGCTGTCACCTGCTCTCTGAAAGCAGTCAAGGGAAAACACCTCTCCCCTTTGATCCTCTCCAGATCTTCACCACTTGGTGCTCCCCAAGGTTCCAGGCATGGAGCTTCCATTGATGCCAGTGGAGGCTCACA
Organism: Scytalopus superciliaris; assembly: GCA_013400415.1. Classification (NCBI taxonomy): domain Eukaryota; kingdom Metazoa; phylum Chordata; class Aves; order Passeriformes; family Rhinocryptidae; genus Scytalopus; species Scytalopus superciliaris. The sequence goes on along the minus strand of VXBX01006778.1, from coordinate 606,834 downwards.
GAATGGGAAAGGCTAAACAGCAACCAGAAACAGCCAGGCAGCTCTGCAGCCCCAGCACAACACCCTGCAAAAAACTTACCAGTCGCATTTTAATAGCCTGTCACTCTCCCTGCTACAAAGACTACGTGCCACCTTCTGGCCCCATCACACAATAATCCATCAAACTCTCCCTGGCACGGCAGAGGTGACCTAAGACCGCGCACTCGTAATAGGCAGAATCCCACTGTTATCCACCGAGCCAGCATTTGAAACACTTTGAATCCTTGCAAACAGCTGCCTACAGAACATCTCTTGCTGTCCACTTTCCTTCCCATTCATCTGAGAAAGGTCATTATTTCTGCATTTGACTGGAAATAAGAACTTTGGAGCACTCTCAGGTTACCATAATCACCGACATAGACCAGTGAGAAGATTTTGTTTGACTGTGGCTCATTCTTCAGCTCTCGAGAAATTAAGAGAGACTCCAACAGCATGTTTCCATGCCAAAGGCCCCCAAGTGCACTACAGAGAACATAAGAAAAATGAAGTAAAACAAACAGCTTACTCCTCAGTGGAATGCTGCCAGCTCCGGGGTGAAACACAACTGCTGTGAGATCACACGCAGCAACACGAGGGAGAAGTTTGAAGAGGAACCAGAAAGGAACATCATCCAGTGGACAGCAAGTTATCCGGCCTGGATTTTAAATAAGCCAGCACTGCAAAAGTCTTCTACAATATCTAACAGCAGTCCAGCACCTCAGCTATTCCATGGAGTCCATGTACTTCCATGTCCTTGAACAGCCTACACTAAGCTCAGCAGAGCCAACCCACACCCACACTGCTCATGAGCCCACTGCCTCTGAGCAGGGGCACAGCCTCAGAAAAAGGCTGGGAGGATCATCAGAGCAACCCTTGGTGGCATCAACTGTCCCCTCCCAAAGGAACCAGACCCAGGATGTTTGCAAACTTTCTGAGACCAATCACACCACATGCCCTGCAATCAACTCACATCCACAGCAAGTGTGGCAACGAGCTTGGGGGTCTGCAACACTGATCTCTACAAAGAGGGAGAAAACCCAGGTTTATCCATATTCTGCCAGAGAACATTATCAGTAACACTCCAGAACTGTCTCAAGTTCACCTTTTCAAGAGAGGTACTGACTACATTGACTTCACAATACCAGCAAGCACAAACACTGCAAGGCAAATCTTCCACAAGATGCCACAAGTTGGCTGCTTTTGTATGCACCAATTTTGCATGTGCAAACTCTCCTGAATTTGAAGTGCAAGAGTCTGCACCAGACACATGCAGGAAAGAAAAGGTCATTTTCTGAAAGAGAGGCTTGGGCTTGGCAAGAAATTGAGAAAAAAAGCAAACAAACTTAACATATTTCAAACTACTTTAAAATCTTTTTTGCAGAAGACAACAGGGAAGGAGAAAGACAATACCCATGTCACAAGTCCATCACTTACAGTCAAAATGGCATATTCAGCAAGACTAGGACCCAGAAGAGTAAGTGGACTGAAAAAGCAAGAATTTTTGGATATGCTTAGTTATGAGCTTGGGTTTAGGTAACAACAGTGAGGTTTGGGAACACACAGAGAAATTAACATGGTGTCCAGAGACCAAGACAGAAGGAAAATTGATGCACAATATGCCACTTGAAAACACAAGAGCAAGGATAGAAGTGAAAGACAGTTTACAGAGAATAAAGACTGGAGTGGTGGGTGAAGGGCAAGGGAAGGAGAGAGGAAGATTCCACTGAAACTATGCAGTGATGTAAAAGGAGAAAAATACTTAAAGGAGAAGCACTGAAGATATTAAAAAAACCTGGTTAACTGGCATTAACTTTGTGAGCAGTGTTTCAGAAAGACTGTAGAGGAACAATCAGGATGGAATAGAAGAAGTGGCTGCATACAAGCCAAAAATATGTGCCCACAGTAATCCTGAGCTGCAGAATGTGAGGGATGCTGCCCAGACACTGGCTCTGTGTGTCCCTAGCACAGTGATGGGAGGTATCTAAACTACTTCTCCATAACACCACCACAGCAGACTCCAGACACTTCCCACCTTCTCCCTGCAAGCCACCACACAGTGCAGGGGAAAGTTACAGCACAAATAACGCTGGGCAAGCTCTAGGTTTGACTGTGACTGATAACATTCTGTTGTTTCCCTACTGAGACAGTAGCTGAGCACTGAGATTATGCTTTTCCTCTTCCAGATCATCAGAGTTTCCATCTGAAGAGCAGCACCCCGATAAAGAATTTCCCTTCTATTTGGCTCAGATACACAGCATTCACTGTCCACTATCCCAGAGTGAGATGTGTTACCTTGACCAAATTTCACCTGTGGGGAATGCTTACCATGAGAAAGATTAAACCTTGCCCATGGTAACACACACAGTGCAAACACCCTGGGGCTGTAGCACTCTCCCTGCATAAGGACAAGTTCTCTCCTATCCTGAGAAAACAAGAGTTAGAGTTCTGTAGGAAACAAAATAATCATTCACTGACACTGGTAGCAATTGTGGCTTCCTACCCTGTTGAACCTTAGGCTAGTCTAACATCTTGAATCTAATCTGGCCATGAACCTCAACATGGCACCATGTGGTGTATTTCTCAATGAACAACTCTGCTGACACCCGTTACATTAGTGGCAAAGGCCTGGTTCCTAGCTGATTTTATCACTTTACCACAGGCTTTTCCAGAGTTATGATCCTTTGCTCACCAGTGGGAACCAGTAAGGTGGGTGGTGAGAACTTATAACAGTGCACAGCTTGTGTGGAGCCTCCCTGTGGAGCCACCAGGAGCACAGCTGCGCACTACACGAGGCCCCTCACACAGTACCACTCACAAGCCCAGCTTCATTTCCTCCTCCCCATATTTAGGAGGAGCTCCTAAAATGCTGCAAGAGGCACCTTGCTCCATAACAACTCACTGTGCTGACAACAATGGGCTCCCCTCCTCCCTGATCCCACAGCTCGGATCGTGCCTCTCAGTGCCTTGCAGGGTTAGAAGCACAGGTAGAAATTAACTGATTTAAACTTAATCCTGAAAGGATGATGGCAGTGATGGAGAGGAATATACCCTGAGGCCCTGGTGAGCACTATAATTACGACTTCCATAAGAATGATTCCCATTCTTGGCCAAGTGGTTTGTAGTTTCAGGGATTTACCAGATCTCCTGCTGATCCCAGATTCTCAGAGAAACCTTCCATTTCCCACAAGCCTGTGATCTCACTCCCTCACATGTCTCTCTGCAGTCTTCTCTCACTCCATCCTCACACTGCTATGGTCTAATAGCACTTCTCTGACCACTCCCCAAAATTACTTGACAACACGAGCAGAGCAGGGTATTTTGCTGAAATGTTCTCCATTCACAGTCCAGCTGAGCACTAATTCCTTTACACTTCCTGTGATCAAATGTGCAATTAGTAGGCATTGCCTTGTGGATGAGTTGAGGCTGGTCAAGAGTTTGTCAGACTCAAGTGAAAAGATGGGACACACTGGTTTTACAGACACCAATAAACAGAACCTAAACACTGTGAACACTTCTAAAGCACATAAAAAACACTTCCAAACATTAACTAACATGGTATGTGCACAAACCAGAGCAAAGAGGTCATAGGAATTGACCTGTTTTACACAGCTGTGCTCAATTCACTGACCTGGAACAGCCTTTAATTAGGCATTTCCAGACTTCTAAAGCACAGACAGAAATAATGCCCCTTCACATAAATAAGAGATTTGCAAATAAGTTTTCTGAACAAAATACAGCAGAGCAAAACCCCTCGAATCTATTAAGTGTTTACAGAGAAATTATTCATAAATGCCTTTCAAATGCAGTACAAAGCCTAAAATGTCTGAGGTACTGGCATTTCTCTACTTGGGGCTTTCCTAAGAAAACAGAAACTACAGTCAAAACCCCATTTGGAATCACTTTGTGCCAGCCACCATGTTACAGCTGTGTCCTGTCCCAGCTCCCACAACCTGCAGCATTCCAGCTGCTGAGCAGGACTAGACTGACATACAAAAAGTCTTATTTGGAGGAGGGTTTTCACAGGAGGATGAAGATAAATACAAAGATGCAGTAATGGGATCTAAGCAAACAGCACAGCCACACTCAAACACCCAGTTCAAACAGTAACAGCACATTCTGACCTGTTCCAAGGGAAGATCTAATTCCTTTACTGGATTAACTCCTCCACTCTCAAAGTCATTTTGCCTGTCACATCCCAAGCTGATTCTTACCAAATACTTAGAAACGTGCACATTTGTGGCCTTAAACTGATCCTAACAATGCTCCCCAGCTGGGAAGAACATTGTCACTGTCTCTGCGTGACCTGCATTCTCTCTGGCCCTAGCGTTAAAAAATAATAATCCTATCTCCACAGAGTAATTAATTCTAGAGCTGAAAAACTACCAACCTGTCTTTCTGTCATGTAGAAAGTCTCCCTATACTTATCTCCCTGGTAAGATCCACCAGACAGAGGCAATGTGTTAAATCATTATAAACAAGCTCATGGTGCCATCATAGTCACAGAAAGCAGAGTCAGATATCATCTTAAATGAGGAATGTTACACATTCCAACATCCTTAATCCAATTTAGGCAGGAGCAGAAAGGGCTGAAGCCACCAGCCTTCAAAGCAGCAACTATTTGGTGGCTTTGCAAGACAAGCCTGGATCATGCAACACAGCTCCTGAGGTGGGCAGGAGTGTAAAAATGAGTGTGGTTGGGCTGCTGAAAGATTTCCAGATTCAGCACAATCTTCACAAACAGAAATATGAAGAGTTATAGCCATAGAATTGTTTCCCAAGACACAACCCTGAGGGAGAACAGGGCCTGCTCTTCCATGCAGTGGAATCTCCCTTGAGTTCCACTGGGGAATTGGCTACAGAACGAGGCAAAGAAGCCAGTTACTGAACTGCAGGTGAAACCTGCCAGAAGAGACCACAAAAAGAGAAAAATATCTTTCCCAGAAAGCTTAGAACAGCAGTCAGTATGACTCTGATAAGAAGTGGTGGACTGACAGCCCCAGAGCCCCGAGCCCTCTTCCCTTTCCCCCAGTACTGCACAAGTGATCACTGCACAAATTCCTCACAGCACATTTTCCATAAGTCTTAATTTCTGGAAAACTAAGTTCATTCAGTCCTTAGCCCTTCTTCTGCCACAGCAAATAAAGAGGCCAGTACAGGGTTTAGGTGTGAGAGAACTGTTAGTCAGGCACAATCCCAGTGATTCCAAAAAGTGAGTTGACAAGTGATACCTGAAGGAATGAAGAATGTGTAGCCTTGTTTCAGCTCAATTCTTTGGCACCGTTCCACCCTGTCTCCCAGAAAGATATCACTTTGCTTTCCTGAGAGAACCCATTCTTCATAAAGTTCTAGATTCTGCAGAGTAGGCGGAATCAGCCAGAAGATCTAAAAATAAAAGGAAGATTTAACTATCACCAACGGTCAACAAAAATAAATAGCTGAGAGATCCCACCAAGGTTATCCTGTGTCAGACAAACGAGCTGCTTTCTGCAGGAAACCCATGTTTGCCAGGTGTTGTGCACAGAGGCACAGACAGCAGCAGCAGCAATTAGTCCACGTGCTGGAAGTGGCTGGATAACTGTCAGCTGTCACCTCTCTTCCAGAAACATCTCACTCAGAAGGTGCCTGTGGTTTACTTGCAGTTCAAAACAGTGGGTTGGTACAGTGCAGCCTCACTGGACTGCAGAGATTAACAGGATCTGCACCACAGATTTATTTCAGTTCCCACCACACACTGTCCATGCTACAATTGGGGAAAACATCCCAAAACAGGGAAGATGTGGATGTAGCCATACATGCTGTGTATTGTAACACTCCTGCATCCTTTAATATTTCAGTTCTGGCATATTGTGCCTGAGTACACTACAGGAACATGGAATCTCTAACAGGAACAGAAGCTCCAGGTACAGAATGAGACTTGTGAGGGCATTCTGACCCAGCGAGGGTACACACAGCCACTTCTGGACCACACAGCAACAATAAGTCTAAAAGCACCACCACCAGCAAATAACACATTTGGTATTTCAAACAAATCACTCATTTGTTTCATAACCGTGAGCGGTGTCCTTCTAGTTCAGCAAACTCTGTGTGTATCAACAAAGCTGCTGGAACAGACTGATCACTTCAAAAGAAAAGAGAAAAAAAGGAGAAAAAAAAATATAAAAAGTCAAGCAACCCCTCCAGTGCTTAAGAGGCACAGACAAATAAAAACAAATATAAGGTTCACCTACCTTCCCCCCACGGAAAACGTGATACCACACTGAAGTGCCACCAAAATCAATATGAAAATCAGTGAAGCATCCTTTCACACTCATCAAACAGTACCTGCAAGCAGAGTGAAGGACAAAAATGAATCAGTCTGAAACAGTATTTTTCACATCTTAATTTGCAGAGGTTAACTGCGTGTGCAGTGCTGCTTCTACCAATTAAGTTTCTGCATTTATAGTACAGTGATTTGTCTCATGAATATAACGAGGCTCCTGCTGAAAAACACGAATCTCCACTTCTGAGTTTGCTGTTCAGACAAGAGGAATGAAAGCTTTCAGAGTTAAGGAATGGAAAAACATTAAAAGTGAGGCTGTTCAGAAAAAATCCTTATGCCACTGCCAGTCCCCGGGGTGACTGTTCAGTGCTCTCCGTCACCGCTCGAGACACACAGCCTTCACCAGGAGTTGTACACAAATTGCTTCAAACAGCAAAGTTTTGAACAATCTAATTTGCCTATAAATCCTCCTGAACCTTCTTTACCTACTTGCCACTCATGCCATTTTTGCAAGGACTGGGGGACAGAAACCTCGTTTGGCAAACCAACTCATTTTTGTTCACATTTCTAGGCATTTCTGCATCAAAACACATAAAGGACCCAGCTGGCAGCAACGCTGAGGATCAACTCCACTATTTTTCATGCCGTCTGGATGCAGGTTTTGAGCGGTTTAGAGTCAGCATTGCTGGAGAAAGACACAAGAGCTGTGTTGTGGCTGCAGGAATCTCCAGCCTCCAGCCACCATCTGTAACTAATGGCCGAATCAGAGCCGCCCTCCTCACTGTAGGCACCTTTGCAAACGCAGGAAACACACACCACTTAACCCACTAACCTCTTTTCCTTGTTCCGGTCTCCGTTTCATGGCTTTTTTTGTTTTGTTTTGTTTTGGCTTTGGTTTGGTTTTTAAGGGGAGTTATGGAAACACCACCGGAAGGGGAATTGCAACGAAAAAAAGAAATAAATAAAAAGGTTTCATTTAAGTGTGTCTTTTCCTGCACACAGGCAGGTAGGAGAGGCTCAGCAGTATGCAGCCGGCGTGCAGAAGTCCCTGTAGATGATAGGCTGGGAAGGACCTTACCATGTGTCTGCAGAAGGCTGGCAAATCAGAGCCACTGTGGGTCCATAAGAGCCGCTGCCTAGCAACCACATCCCGAGCCGGAGTTGACAGAATGATACGCAATGCTGTCATGAAGACAGTCAATTTGTGGGCTTCAAAAAAGGTCCTGCGCCTTCATCTCACAATTAAAACCTCTCCTTGTGCAATTACACGTCTCTCCCCTTGCCCACTCCGGAATTTTTTTAATTTTTTTTTTTTTTTTTTAATCCTTCAGAAGCAGGAAGAAGCTTTTGCTGCCCCTGGGGTATTTCAGATGCTTCAAAAATCACAGCTAGCCAAGAAGCTGTCTACACTCTCAATATGCTCCATTTCAAAATATGAGTCCTTCCCTCCCAAACACTTTTTTTTTTTTAATTTCTCCTTTTATGTTTTCTCTACCAAGATGTTGTTGATTACAAGTCAGATAGAATTTAAAAACAATAAAAGAAGCCCAGAAAGGAAGTTGCCTTTCTTCCAGCCAAACTGCAAAAAGTCACAGATTGAATAATTATTGCTCATTAAAAAAATCATCATAGAAATTCTCACTTTGTGGGCAGCGCTGAGTATTAGAGGTTCATGTTGTTTTCAAGTAAAAAATTCAAACCCTTATGGAGTCAATTATTTTAAGTTTCCAAAAGGTCAGCTGTAAAATACATCACACTAACAAAAAATTTCTAGATGGTGCTACCTACCAACAATCACCCATTGAATTAAGATATTCTGAAAGAGCAAACACGGTCTGAGCATTTGCTGGTTTTAGTTATTCCTCAGAAGTCAATAATCTAAACCTGAAGCAGTCAATCTGCTTGTGTTCAGACAGGAAATAACAGAATTGAATCCTGTCAAATCAAAGCGCTTAAAATTTAGTTTTGTAGAAACACCAAGGCAGGTATAAGTGTGAACACGCAACTCTTTCTTTGCCTTGTTTTCCTCATTTCCCTGTTTTCTTGAAACTCCTCTAAACACAATTTCCACTCCAATAAAGGTGTTTTTAGTGAAAGAGCCACATATAGTGATTAATAAAAGCTTACAAAGCCTTTGGAAAATAAACCATTTTTTCTTTCCATCCACAAACGAGCCATGCCTTAATTTCTGCAGTTAATCTCCCAGGCCTGCTTTTGTCCCAGCCGGGCGGCTCGCGGGCGGCTCAGGAGCCTGCGGGAGTGGATCTTCCGCCATCCAGCACTCCCCTGCTTGCCAGAGTCTGGCACAATGCCTTTGCATTGACCTCTACAGCTTCCTCTTCCAATGTACACCGCAGTCACATGGTCCCAGCACAGCTCCATGCCACAGCTAATCTCAGACACCGCGCGGATCCAGCCCCAGCCAGCGGCTTCTCATCACCACCAGCTGCTAATTTGGGGAACAGCTCAACTTTCTGGGGTTTTCCATGAAAATAATGAAAAAAATAAGGTAAAATAAATAAAAAAAAAAAGCTGTAACACAGCATCCATGTTGAAAGAAATCCAGGAACTACATCCCACTGTGTGCTGTGGTTGCAGAGCTCTGGGCCAAGCAGGTACAGTGGCTACAGGAATACAATCCCACGTTGGGCACAAAGAGACAACCTGACCAGAGTTACACCCTGAAAACACAGGCGGCACAAAAGATGCCCCAACTTTAATATTTTCACAACTGCTACCACATCCAATCCCTGCACTCTCCACTTTATCTCCCTGCACAGCCTCAGTCAGGGTTTTAAAACATGCAGCTGGCTTGTAATCTGTTGTGGGGGAGCTTCCCTTCCCCACTGAAGAGTTTGGTTTATGCTCTCCACAAGCCTGAAATTGTTCGATTTAATGTATTGTTATTTTGGAGGAAGGATTTGCGGTGTGGGGAAATGGAGAACTTTCCCCCTCTCCCCCCAAAAAAAAACATCTGGAGAAATTTGTTAGAGAAATGATGCGAAGAAATATGGAGTAACCTGCAAACTCACAGGGAAGAACAAACACAGAGACCCAAAAAAATAGCGAGAAGGGGATGATACAAACGAAGCTAAACCACTAAGCAAACACAGCGAGCTGGGAACACAGAAACAACACAGACACCGCTCCATAAGCCAGCGCAGAGACCACACTCCCAGGCAAACCCACAATGCACTCGCCACGCATCGCTACAAACCCGCAAGCAAACAGAGAAACAAAGACAGCGAGAGCCGCGCGGGGATGCGAAGGCACGGCCGGGCAGGGCGGGCAGCGATCATGCACATGGGCTCGGGGAGACGCGAGCGGACGCAGAGGCGGCGGCAGCGGCATTACCCGGGGCTCAGCTCCTTCTCTCCCGCAATAGGCACCGCGCACCATACGGCTCTATTCCCTCTGGCATTGCGAGGGCTCCCCTGCCACTGAGCTCAGCCCATAAACCACTCCCAAACCCCAGCAGAGGCTTCTGTTTTTTGTTCGGGCCAATGAGAAAAGTATAGCTCACTCTTCCTTCCTCCCAGGAGCAGCGCCGGCTGGTTGAAATCCCTGAGCCTGAAACCGAATACCACAGACCCATGAGCCAACTGCAAGTGGCAGCGCGGGGGAAGGCGCGGGCCTGGCTCCCGATGCCCGGCAGGGAGAGGCGCTCCGGCCGCATCCCGGCACGGCGGGGCCCCGGGAGCCGCAGGCACGAACAAAAGCTACCTCGGGGCGCCTCGGCCCGCACCGACAGCGCTCCCGCACTGGGGCCCTGCAACTGGAAGCCGCAAATTGCGCCGCAAGACAAAAGAAACCATTGTCACCCGGGAGGCACCGGCCCGGCTGCCGCCGCCACCCCCGCCGCACCGGGGGCACACCGGCCCCGCCGCTCCTCTCCGAGGGACCGGGCTGCTCCTCTGGGATGAACCCGGCTCCTCAGGGATGAGCCCCAGCATCAGCTCGGGGATAAGCCCTGGCTGCTCCCACGGGGATAAGGCCCAGCATCACCTCAGGGATGAACCCCAGCATCACCTCACAGAGGGCCCCAGCTCGCCCGTCGGGGCTGAAGAACCCCGGCTCCCCCCTTACAGAGGCCCCTCAAGCACCCACCCGGGGCCGCCGGGCCAGTTCTGCCCGTGGAAGGCCCCTCGGACCCCCGGCCATGCCCCAGGACCAACCTCCGTCCCCCTCCTGGGCAGCGATAGCCAGCGCTCCCAGCCCGAGGGGAAACTCCAACAGGCACACACCGTGATCACCACACCCCGGGCACTTCAAACGCACATGAAAGGCCCGGCTCCTGCCCCGAGGGGGTTACGATCCGACTCAGTCACACAAAAACAATACCCTAGATAAGAGAGGTCTGTTTTCTGCAGTGCACCCGGGGAGTTTGTGAAGCGACAGTAAATCACACTAACTGGGACTGAAGTATGTGACAACACTTCCCTCGTCCCACCCTTGCCCGGGCCCAGCCCAGGTGGAACAGCAGGAATGTGCGGGGTGGGCTCACAGGGATGGATTGACCTCCAGCCGCCAGATTTTGGCACTACCGGCCTACAGAGATGGTCCACAGCTCTGTGCCCAGCTACCCTCCATCCCTGTGGAGCGTGTGAGAGCTGCGAGGTTACCTTTGAACTTTAAGAATGAAGAGGCCTTTCTTTGTTTTTGGTTGGAAGCCTTAATTTCTGAGGATGCACCGACCACGACAGGGAAATGAACCAAGCGAGCCAGGCCCGTCTGCCCCTGGAGCAGCATTTTGGTGTCTGAGAGCGCAGGGCTCATTCTCCATCCTCTGACACATGTGATGCTGCAAGGCCTCCAATATCTACACAGAAGAGGATTTGAGACTAATGCACTGATGTGAAGACATCACATTTTCTCTGCTTTGCAAGCCTGAAAAGTCTTAATGAGAACTCGCACTTATTGGTCTAATTTTTTTGTACTGAATTGTACTTATAGAGCAGTTTTGTATCGAAAGCAATCCACAAATGACACACAAAGTGCACACAAGTGTCTCACGTGCATAAAGCAGTGCGTTGTGGGACCAGAGAGCTCCCTGGATTCAAAGGGCAATCGCTGTCTCCAGAGGCACACCCTCAGCTTCTAATTAGACCACAGCTCAGCAGAGCATTTTAGCATCTGTTTAAATCCATCCCTACTTAGTAAAGGAATGAATAGAAAGCAATGAGTAGCCGAATAACAGCCAGGGAGAGGGAAAATAGGGTTGAGGACATGCTAACAGAGCTGCATCCTTTTGAGAACAGGTAGATGTTTCACACAAGGTACCCCATCCTTAACTGAAGGAAAGCAGCAATATAAATACCTATTATAAAGGTGCTTAGATATTGAAGTAAGAAGAAGAATTTTGAAGGCAAAAAGGCTGTTGTAGTGACTAAAGCTTTCATTTTCATTCATTCCATAGCACAAACATCAAGTTCTTAGAAGTGCCTGTTACTATTTTTACAGCCATCAAGTCTTGCACCATAGCTATTTCATTGCCACTGTATTGCAAATAATCTTGCAAGGCTATAAACACAAAACCTAATAAAGAGGATAATAATTTCAGCAGGCTGTTTCTTTAGATGAATGAAAAATCAAATTAGTACTTTTTTTTGGTTGGTTTGGGCTCAGCTGTATCCAGATTGCTTCAGTCCTGGGTGAATTCAAACAGAAAACAGTTCAGATTTGAACTTCTTTTGAGCTACCTGAAAATGGTTGTGGTGTTATAACAAACTTCTGCACCTAAAAGGTGATGTTCCAACAGCACTGCCTTTTCCTGCTGCCCTGGCTCCTGGTTACACAGCACGTTCCCACGCTCATCCAGGGTCCCACGTCTGCAAAGCTCTTCTCAGCAACTTGCACCCCAGAATGTGAAAGAGGGGAGGCAGGAACAGGCTTCCTTGGCAGCAGTGAGCTGCTTGCTCCTCTCACCCGCCGTCACCTGCTGTAGTGATCCCACTTCTATGTTTTTTTCACGCTTCTGCACTGCCCTTCTGTTGGCATAAGCATTTATGCAGCCATGTGGTGGTTTGGGTGGCCTAAAAACTAACCAATTTCTGTTTATTTCCGAGTCAGTTTTCAGCCAGAGCAGTGCCCAGTCCAGTTTGCTCTGCAGCTGCACAATGTGTTCTGGCAGCAAGGATGGGGCAATGTGGGCACAGGACGTTATTTCAGGGGCAATGTCAGCTTATACCAGTTTGAAGTTTGCCACACTACCACCTCAGCAAGCCATCCCCTTCATTTCTCACGTTGCCTTACTGCTGACAAGGTAATACTTGGAAAGCTTTTTTGACATTAACCATTTTCCCACTTAATTCAGTCCTCTCAGGCTCCTGTGAGGTAAGCAGCCCTTTACCTACAGGCAGAAAAATAACCTCATTACCCAGAATTTTTTTTTTTTTTTTAAAAAGTTAATGGTGCAAGTCCAAGTGGAAGGCAGGGCGGTCTCCAGCGCGCGCAGGGCTCCTGGTAACGGCGGCAGCGCAGCAGATGGAGCGTTCTCTAACTTCACTCCCAGCACGGAACTCGCCGTGCAGGAGCCAAGACAGACATTTGTGTCTGGTAATGCCATCTGTGTCTGCGAAACCGCAGCGCTCTCGCTGGAGTGCTTTGTGTTTGTAGGGAACACGTTGATGGTGGGGATGGCATACTGCAAACTCGCAGGATTGTGGGAACGCGCAGAACAAGAATGAACTGAAACGATCCCGTTCTCGAGCAACAACAGTCATCAATAAAGCATGTGGATGTTGACAACTGGCATAAAGGAATGGGCGGCATGAAACAAGTGACAGCACTGATATTTAGCTCCACAGCTGAACTTCATCTCCTTAATAAGGGCCTATACCCTCCAGGTACTCACAGCAATAGCTGGAACTGGTATCTCTACAGGAAAGGGCCAGTCTGAATTCCCAAAGCTGTATCTTGAGGAGTTCATCTTTAAACTGGACAAGTTCATGGAAGAGAAATCTCTTGAGAGTCACCAAGCACACAGAGACCACTTCCACCTCAGGACAGCCCCTGCCCAAACTGCAGACAGTGCAAGTTCAGAAGGTAATTTTTAGGGGCAGCATCGTCTCATGCTCACACTGTTCTCACATTCCTCCCAGGGCATCAATGCCAGCACCCAACAGCAGACAGGTTACTGAGAGCCACAGATCTCTGCCCTGAAGCAGTACAGCTTCTCTTGTGCTCCCAGACTAACACTGTTTGTTACTGCTTTTATCTTTGTGGCTTCTTCAGACTGACGAGGGGTTTGTGCCAACAGTGCTGTAAATCATCTTTCTCTAGTCTTTATGTGAGATGATGCTCACTAGCAACATCCTCTTCACTCCAGCTGCATCACCCTCGCCTTTAACACTCATGCCTGGTAACTCCTTTTCCCACATCAAACTCTATTGTCACATTTCAAGCGCTCACAATCCTTCACTGTTTAGCTTCCCTGTACCTATCACATCTACTAGTTTATCAAGCTGTCAACCTCCACCTTCCCTTTGCCAGTGACAGCAACCTCAATGACTCTGTGTCTGCTTCTTCATCAGGCATCTCCCTCTCTACCAGGCCACCCTCCACACACAGGAAAAACTCCACATCAGAATCTGTTGGATTGCTACGTCTCTAAAATCTCTCTGAAACCTACCATCTGGCATTTTGTGATGCAGGCAGTGAACTGCAAGCACATACTCTGCTTTTTCTGCTAAATTCTGTTAGTCATGTTGCTACCTTATCCTTTAAACCATTTCTGACTTGCTTTGTTTACTTGCTGCATCTTTTCCAGCATCTGGAGTGTGCCTGTTCTAGGAAAGAGATCGTTTTCTTTACTTCTTACCTTGTACAATCCACGAGTCCTGAAGCCCTGAATCATGATTCAGTTTCTTAGCTCTAGCAGACTATAAATAAAGTTATTTAGCTAACTAACTGATTGGGAAGCAAGTGCTGCTCTGCCACTGGCTTATTGTGTGACCTTAGGCAAGTCACTTAGGACATTTCCAAATGCATATGTGAAATGGGGCACTCCAGGCATTGGACCATATTGTAGGACCAGCCTTCCCATGATGCCTGTCACAGAGGCTCTTCTGGTAGGGAGACCTTTACCTTCCACAATGTTTATTTTCACAGAGCAAGAGTAAATGCTGCATATCACTTTCTGACTGCACACTCCTTTGTATACGTTAGCACCACTGTATTTTACAGTTTGGAAAGAGTTCTGAGCAATTTTCAGAACACCAGAGGTCAGTTCAGCAGCAGAGCCTGGGATGCTGCCAGCATTAGCTCTGGCCAATAGAAAGTGCCCCTAAATCAGAAACAGCAGTGAAGGGCTTCCAGGATTACCTGGTGTTCATCAGCCACACAGGTCATTACACCATTAGCAGGAACACCTATCTCAGCTGCACTAACTTACAGTGCACATCTTGAGGCCCCCAAATAGTTCCTTTTTCCAGTCATTGTATGAAAAGCTCCAAGAAAGACATTCAAACAGAAAAAAGATTGAGGTGAGGTTATGCTTGCCCAAAAACTAGAGCTGAGACAGGCAGAATCAGGACAAACTGCTCTTGTTTTCGCTCTCATACATGCCCTGAGTGGATCCTCTGAAATGAGACACAGCCTGTGTAGTCAGTCCAATATTTGATCTTGCTGTTGAAAAGGCCAACAGAAAAGTAAACTGTCATGAAGGGCAGTGACAGAGTTTCTGGGGAGTCACACACCTACTGAAAACAGACTTCAAGTCCATTTCACAAAACATCTCTCAGCTAAAAACTTCTGAGCCATTAGTGGTTTCGAACCTGGGAAGGATCTGAGCCCAACCTACAGCAGGACTCTGTGTGTCTGACTACACTCTGTGACATATCTGCATCCTGTGAAGTGATTTCTTTGGGCAGCACTTTCTGAGAATTTACTGTTTAAGGTCAATCTGCCATTTCAAAACAGAGTTGGCTCAAAACTGAAGAACAGAAATGCACTTTTCAAAGAGATTTGGTTAAAGACTCTATTCAGCAAACTGTAAAAGGAGTCAATCAAGGCAATCAAAAGCAGAGCTTTTTAAAGACTTAAGCAGACTTACTTTTTCACTTTGGGGTATTTCATCTCTGAAATAGCATTGGTAGCATCTGTCTGTCGCTCCTTCAAATGCTGTGGCCACATATTATCCACCCAGTCGACTAAGTCCACCTGAAAGCCCACCAGAATCAACTGTTAGTTATTGAACATGTAGTAGGACATACTCCTGCTGGCTGAAACTCCTCCAATGGCAGCAGCAGATGTTCACAGACAGGGAGAACCTTGTTGCTGGTCAGCAGAAGTCCCGTGCACCCAACTCACTAAGGTGCAGCACTTCATGACCACAACTCAGCCCTTTGCAACCCAGAGTAAGGTGAGTTTTGCAGTCAATTCACCTGGGTGCAAATTCTGTCCTGTGGGCACCTTCTCTTGTATTCAAATGCATTTCTGTAGCCAACAGCCTAGAAATCACCTTTATAAACATTAAAATGCAAACATAAAAGAGATTATACAATCCCAATACCTTCCATTTCAAGGAACATTTAACACCATTGTTCTGGCCAAATTCTAGTTTGAACAATTATATGATCTCCCTCCTGTGCACTTTTCATCCTTTCTACTGGGGTATAAAATTGACCGAAGTTTTTGTTCAAAAGGCAAACTTTTAGAGAGTGTGGGCAGGAGAAAAGAGTGAAGCCGAGCAATTGGCAATACACTGCAAGGCGAGGGAGAGATGGAAAGTGAAGGTACTCAGGGGCACGGAAGCACAGCTCCTGCCCTGGGTGGGAGCACACTGTGATGTGTCCGTCAGCCACAGCAAGGACAAGCCTGTGACTCATGCTTTGCTCTGTCTGTGATGGAGCCTGTGCTACAGATCTGTAACACTCCCTCCCGGTTATGCAAGTGGATCACATGTGCCAGGTTTCAAAACAGGGGAAAACACCAGGCGCCTCGGGAAGCCCTCGGCAGGCTGCAGTGCTGTGCTCAGCCACAGCGTGGCTCAGAAATGCCTCCTGTGGCACTGAACCTCCAGTCAGGGGTCACTGGGGACTCGGCATGTCCCAGGCCTCGGTGACACAGCTGTCTCCTGACTGGGTGCAGCAAGAACTGAGAACGCCAGTTCAGCCAGGGTTAGCACCCCGTTTAGCCTCCTGACTGCTAATTCTGTTTGAAGGCCTACCCAAAAAGGTTATTTGTATGAGTCAAACTCAAGTGTTTGTATTCCCTGAGGATTTTCACAATAGGGCAATTAACACGTGTAATTCCTGCCTGATGGGGCTGAGCCCTTTCCCTCCATCTGCACCAGGTAGTGCTCACAGCACACGGTACTTTGAGAAGAGACAGAAGATTCCACAGCCAGTGGAAACAGGACCGATTCCATGAACATCACAATTGCATGTGAAACCAAAACTGATGGTTATTGCCCTGATTCTGAAAGAATTCCCACATCGTGATACTGCAACCCAGAGTTTACACAGCAGGGAACCTGACTCAGGTATTTCTGCTTTAAGTGGGCTCAAACAGCTCTGCAGAATTCGCTGGAACCACTTAAGACAAATAGAGCATTAGACAAGGAGCTGACTTTGTGTACTGGACTTCCTCACCACCCTCTCTCCTACTCCCATGGGAATGCAAATCTCTCTTTCAGTGAGATCTAAATATTCCTGATTTTACAAACGTTTGTGCACTCAGGCCATACTAAACAGCTATGAAATACAAATTTACATGTGGTAACAGGTACCTAACTGCATGTCTCCTTTCTAACCACCCAGGAAATTTCACAGATGTTTTAAAAGCTCACTGAGCATCATGTGTTTGGGAAAACCAGGATCAGCTGAACACCAGAAACTCCCCAGAGCACTTTCAAATTGCCCACTAAGTGTCTGAACGACAACAAAAATCTAAACTTCTAAATATGTCTTTAATATTCGATTTGTGATCTGTGTGTAACAGAACACAAATGCCTAGTTAAGAATTACTTCAACAAATCAGCAATTAGAGCTGCCATAGATTTTTGCTGTTCAGGCAGAAGTGTGGTGTTTTTATATTTTCCGCACAGGCAAGAGATGTCCCCAGCAAAAGAGCTGCTATTGTAACTAGAAAAGGACTTAGAAATCAAGAGAAAAGTACCTGAATACAAAACATCAGAGCTACAGTTTTGCACCCAGCAGTGCCTTGAGCATCCAGTGCCACGAGCAGATATGGAGGGAACAAGCAGCACATGTGTTCTGCTTTGAGGGTCCCTCTGTTCCCTCATCAGCCAGGACTGATGCCAAAACTCCCTGCTGAGTGTCCTGAGAGACACCTGGAAAGCCCCAATGGCATTTCCTCCATCCCTGTGTGTTACTGAGTTGATGCTCTACCCCTCACCTACAATATGGCTACATTTCAGTGATAAATAAAGCATCTTTACTAATAAGATCACAGTTTCACTGCCAGTGACTCCATTGGGAATAAAGTCACAGGAGTCTTCTACCTTTAAAAAAATGTGCACAAATCTACCCCTTTCCTCTACTGCCAATTCTGATATAGCAGTGACTATACTGGTTTAATTATGTCTGGATTTCTACATTTTCTACTTGTGTTTTCAACTTTTTTCCTCTGGAGGCTCCTGAACATTTTTCAGTTAATAGGAGGGTTCATATATAATTCAAGCTTCCTGATAGTTTAAGCTTCCTTAGAGGAGGAAAAACAATAGATAGGTACTTAATTTTGGATGGAATTTCCCCTAAATACCTTGAGAGGAACTGTGTATCTGTGCAAATTGCATGATTAACAGCTCATCAAGTACCTAATTCCTGTAAATTAAGTTCCACTGTCAAGGAGCCCATCTTTCTACTTGGCTGAAAATGAGATCCTGACACTAAAGACACAGGAGTCCCAGGCACTTCACATCACCTCGGTGATGAAATAAACCACTCCATGGCTTATTTCTGGGGAGAAGCTGAAAGCAAACACCACCACAGAGGATCCCTTACCACGTTGGGGCGCTTGACGATGTTCTCCAGCTTGGTGTGACTGAACTCCAGGCTGATGACGTTGTAGAGCTTTTCCCGCTGGGCCTCCGGGGTTTCATAGTATCTCACAAACTGAGACATGCTCATCTCAACCCCCCTCTGAGTGTTCACATCCATCACATCCACGATCCTTCGGCTTCCTGCAAACACGGAGGAGTCTCAAAACATCTGCCTTGGCTTTATAGAGGTGTATACACAAACACACAAATACATACACAGATCTATATACACACACGTATGTATATTATATATATATGTATAAATGTTCAATAACTGCAGGAAAACTGTTATTAGACCATGAGAGGTCAGTATCAGCCCCTCCACAGGCCCTGAGCAAGGAACAAACTGGGAACTGGGCTCTTCACCCAGCATGACACTGAACAGGTCTCCTGGTGTGTCTCTGCTTCACAGAGATGGAGAGGGCAGTTTCCTCCTCTATATGAATCGACATGAGCAGAAGTACATTAAAAAACTAGGAAGAAGTGCTATAGTATGGTAGCAGGGGGCAGGCAAGACAAATAGCTCTCCAAATTTTAGTGTAATTTTCTAAACATCCATATGTCTCTCAAGATGCTTTTACTCATGTACAAAAATTATCTATAAAGAGCAAACTGCCTTGCATCACCAGAGACTGTAAATTGCTGAACACCTTATACAGACTGCTGAATACTCCCAATTCCAGTCACCACCAGTGGGGATGAGAGCAATAAATGCCACAGAGGAGTGAGCCCCCACTTTGGATGCCTCAACAAAAACTACAGGACAGACTTTCAGCTCCTCAAGTGGCAGACATACAAGTCTCATTAGCACCAGAATGTTGAACAGCAGTTTTAGTCGAGCCTTCAGCTTTACGCAGATTAATCCACAATCTTCTCTTCGGCCAACTGGAAGGTTTCACCTCTCCCAGCAATTTCATCTTCCTAATTAGCAGTTCATTTGCGTGTGAGTGAACGGGAGCCCATGAGAGACATGTCTCATTTCCAGGAGAGAAGGATTCCAGCAAACAAACTCGCAATGCTTCCAAAAAATCACTCCAAAACCGTTTTCACCGCCGAAGGAATAACTCAAAATAAATTGCATTAGAACAAAATGGAGGCTGATATGCACCATCAGAGGGAATTATTAATAATTACAGCACCTGGCCTATCGTGGGCTTGGGAGTAGTATTTCAGCAGGAGTGATAGCTTGGATTGCATTACTCCACTAAAAACACCCTTAGCCCCTGATAGCAGTGACAGTGACAGATGTGATAATGATGCTGCAAAGGAACTCGAGACCATAAAGCTCTGAAATAAAAAATAAAAATGTACACAGTGTAAGTCTGGAATAGTCCCACTGGCCCATCAAACTCCTCACTCCAAGGCCAGAGAACAGGACCTCATCCTTAGGCTGGGCTCGGGACTGTACTGAGTGTTGCCACCTTGAGGCAGGATGGGGAGAGCTTAGTTATGTGTGAAAAAGCACAAGAATCCTTAGATTTGGTATTTACATGTTTGAAACAACATATGTAAAATCTAGGTTTGGGCTTGGTGGGTTTTTTGGTTGGTTGGGGTTTTTTAATGGCAAACTTTACTCTCTAGGGGAATGGTCTTTTGTCAGCTCCACAGGTTAGACACTGGGGTGAAGTGCTGCTAAACAGCCCCTGAATAAAAGCCATCCTGATCTTTCCTTCCAGAGCCTGGGGATCAAAGAAACGGCCCCAGCCCAGAGGGGTTAATGACACAGATACTGAAAAATTGTGTTTGAAGGGCTGTGTGGCAGAGCCTGGGATCTGCCATATTATAGTCTAGGTTTGATCTCAGCTTTGCAGGAAGTGACCTTGTAGAGCCTCTCAATTATCCTTTCCAAAAGAAAAACCAGCAGCTACCTGATGAATTAAGAGTATGAGGCCCAGTTCAACAGCAGGTTTGTTAAATGTACACGATTATCAATTACAGGCAGAAGAGCTTAAGATTTGAATTGATAGTCTCTTGACTTCCAAATTAAAGAGTAATTTGAGGGGATGTTTTTCTCTTAAGCCACAGTACTGTCAAACAAGCCCATCCATAAGGATTCCTGGAGTACTGCTCACAAAATCTGAGATGTATAATTACAGGTTCACAGCCTGGTGTTCACTGCCCACTGTGGAGCAGGCCTGGCTTCCTGCCAGCTTTATCTCTTATGGCCTGAAAAGATTCAGCTCTTTCTTCTGTCTCCTGTTCCTGGACAAGGTTAAAAAATACCATCCAGAACAAGGGAAAGAAGCACACAGAGGCTCCAAAAAGCAGCAGCAGGCTGAGAGATCTGAGGTCAGGCTGGATTTCTGAACAGCTCCAACACACATTTTACCAGTTCCTAGGTATCCTCTCACCCTGTGCTCTAAGAAGGGACCCCAGTCAGTCAGGTCTGGTGCAGCCCAGCAGGTCCCAGCAGGACCTCAGTGACCCTGGCAGCCTCCAACCATATTCCTGACTTCAGCTGCACATGGATTAATAGGCACATGTATGCCCAGCTGGCAAAGAGCACCTCTTACTGCTGACATGGGAAGCTTCAGTGCACCATGAACCACCCCACCCCTGGCCTTCCCTGGATGGTTTTCCAGTATAACTCAGTGAGTTCCAATAAAAGCCCACAGTGTGGGATTAGGAGGCATTGCTTCCTCTCTGGCAGCAGATATGACTCAGAGGCAAAGTGGAGATGCTGGCCTTCACTGGAAGGGATTTTACAGCCTAAAGAAACATCTTCCTCTGTTGCTGTTTGCTCATGGAGCACAAGATTCCCCAAGGATCACAAAGACAGTAACTAAGAAACAAGCTAGTGCCATCTTTGACAAGGGGAACAGACAACAGCAAGGAGGAGAAGGAAGAGTCAGTTGCAGAAATGTAAGATGGAAAATAAAATCTGTCAGGAAGAGCTACAGAAGAGCTATGCTGCAATTAAAACCTTAAAAACATATCAAGTTACTCCAGCCCATGTATTAGTAAAACCCACATTAAAACTAAGGGGGGAATAGCATATATTGTATCTGTTCCCTTTATTTGGAGGTCTAATGACCAAGATGCTGTGAAGATGTATTAGATTGAATTGTACAACATTCCTATATGCTGCAATATTATTTTTTTACATAGAAATGAACACCTGAAGGAAACATGTCTTGTGCAGAGTCCCTTCCTCCCACTGCCCATCCTGGACAAGCTGGTTTGGTACAGAGATTTGCTCCTTTCTCTTCTGGGCTTCCTGGTGAAAACACTTCAAGAATAACATTGAGGAAACCCTTGTGCCCCCATCAGAGACAGAGCTGTGCTTCAGGAATGCAGGTTCCATGGGCACCTTCCCTGCACCAATCACAGTTGCCCATCCCACCCCAGAGCCCTCAGGAGTCAGGGGCTCCAGCTCCCAAGTCATTCAGCAAAGCTCTCACTGATCTCCCATGCAGAGATTGCACCCACACTTTTCCTACACCTATCAAATATTGTAACAAGTTGACAGAGAAGGAACAGTGAAAGGGAAATGCCGGGACTATAATCATCTCCTCTGGGGTACAACAGCTGCCATTTCCCTTTTCTAACAAGGTGAAGCACTGCCTTCCCCTCCCCTGACCTGAAACAGCTTCAGGTTTTCCAAGCTGCCAGACTCCAGTCTTCTTCAGAGTAGCCCATCCTTTCCCCTGACATGGACATTAGGAGCAGTGGAAGCAAAGCAAACACGAACCATGCAGTGGAATAAGAGAAACGCACGGGAGGTGTGAATCAGAGCTGCAAATGACACCAGGATTTCTAGGCTGTGGTCTCTTCTCCAGGGCAGCATCAGCAGGAAAAGGTGCAACTCCTCACAGGCAGAGGAAAGAGGAAATGTTCTTTCTGTAAGAATGATTATCAAGCCTGTCCATGAAGAGGATAAAGCTACCTCGGGGAATTATTTTAACCCTTTGTGACTGAACTGAGATCTGTGCCCAAGGTAAAATACAGCATCGACAACCAGAAACCAACCCCAAATGCCAAGGGACCAGCCTGCTGGTCCTTTCTAATCTTCAGGCTTCTTACTAGGAAAAAAAATCCTCGGTTTACAAAGCAGGATTTTTGGCAGAGCCTCAGGAAATCTGCTAGCTTCACTAGTGGGTTAATTGTACCTAAAGACTAAGGCTTTGACTTGCATCCCAGTTAATCCCCCCGGAGCTCCCGGAGATGGAAAGCATGTATTCTCCTGCTACCCACAGGAGACTATTATGATATCCCCTGCTAACTGGGAGGGATGTGAATCCAAGCAGAAAGTCCTTGCTCAAGTGGAGCTATTCCCGACATTCCCTGCATTTCAGAGCCAGGGCCAGAACAGCTTAAGAGGCACATCCCGATCCCGTCGCTCCCAGTGCCACCAGAGGGCACAGAAGAACAAAGGGAGAGGAGCCCAGTTCGGACATCGCACACAGCTCTTCCCTCAGACCTCCCCGCCCAGCACGGCCCGGCCCACCGGGAAACGAGTATCCCCAAGGCACGCAGTCCCACTTGGCAGTGCTCTGTGCCTTTCCTCCTCCCGTCCCCCCTCAGCCAGGTCTCTGTCCCCCAGGCCGTGCCAGTCTGGAGAAGAAGCAGGAGCCTTCTCCGTGGGGTCGCAGAAGCTCTTCCTTACAGAGGTATAAAACTACTGGTACCTGACATGCACCTTCCCCTCTGCAGGCTCTGCAGCTTTGTCATTTGGGATAAAGCTGCCAAATTGCCATAACCCATGTTAGGGGCTGTTTCCATGCAACAAAAAGTATGTTGAGCATGTCCACGGGAAGACCGTGAGTCAGAAAAATCTTAAGCCTTAACGCTACAGGACTGGGCTAGAGACACTCAGGGCAAATCGTGTGTTTTAGTAGCATTATATAGAATTAATCAGTATCCTTACACCTACCCAAACCATAAACTGCAATTTTCAGTGACTCTTTGAAGCTTCAGCCAATGAAAACCACATGGTAAAAAAACCCTTATACAAAGAAACATTTTCCTTTTAATTTCTATACAGTATCCAAATGCAATAACCTGTAGCATACAGGTGTTAACCTGTAGTATAAGCATACTCCAGGGTAGCTGAAAGGACAGAGCACACAAATAACAATTACAGAAAGAAAACACAAGTTCTAATAACAGGGGAAAGGGATAACTTTGTTGAAAATCTTGGTTTAGTTATCTATCAAATCTAGTTTAAGACCATTGACAGTTTCCTAAAATGTCTCAACATGAAAGACACTTAACTGCAACAATAAAATATAGAAAAATCTTATACAAATTAAGTAGTTTCATGGTTAAAACATTTTAGAGTATCGTTGTATTCTACACTATCAAGAGCATCTCTGCATACTGGGAATCCTACAGGAATTAAACGATTTTGTTAAGTGACCTGTTACTGTGGCAATGGCTGAGTTCTTAATTTTCCCAAAGACAAGTACAAAGGCGCATTGACTGGATCAGTGCAATCCATTCTCCTCTTATTTTTAGGAAAGCTGCCTCTGTGCCAGCACCACCCCCCAACAAGGAAAGGCCAGTTTAGTTTTTTATGTCCTCATTTACACCGTACACTCGAGCCGTACATACCTGCTTGTGTGCTGCTCCCCGGGAACACGGGTGGTGGGAAGGAGAGGGTGGCTGTGCCTGGGGTACCGAGCCCAGCCCAGCCCAGCATCCAGGGAAGGAGCAGAGCTCTCCACCAAGGAGGGGTTTGGGAGATGCCTGAGATGATCCCAAAGCTCCCAGGTGCTTGAAGGTCTCAGCCCCTCGTTCTGGCTGTGCAGCTCTCACCTTCTCTGGCCCTTGCGCTCCTCTGACTTTGGGGCAGGCAAAGGGAGATTACTGAGGTATCACAATGATATTTTCCTTCTCTCTGCTTTTCTAGTTTTCTGCTGGTAGTGCGAACTGGATCAGCTCTCTGAAGAGTTGGGCATGCATAAAGCTGGACCTGGAGAAGGACCTCAGGGTGGAGAGCCAGCACAACACTACCGAGGATGAACAGCCAGAACTGAGGGGGGAACCACAGCCTCTTCCCACAGGTGCTTTTCTAACCTCTAAAGCCTCATCATCAGCATATAAGGAGGAACACTACGGCCTTGATTTCCCTGATATTTGGCAATTAGGGAACTGAAAAACACCTTCAGCTACCACTCAGGTTAACGATTAACAGGTGCATTGCATCAGCAATCCTGCAGCTCCTCTCTGGCCTGGTAGTTAAAAGTGTCAAAGGGTTGGCAACGCTCCCACACACCTTGTGCCTACACTTTAATGAGGACCTCTGAAAAAATGTACAACTGTGATAACACCAGACCTCCAAAACATGCTGATATTAATATATATTTTTAGGTAAAAGCACTACACTGAAAGGTCATTTTAGACTAAGCTAAATTATAACACTAAAGCATAACAACTACTATAAAATACTTAGGATTTTGGGTGCTATTCCTCCAGAATAAGACAGTGCATTTCTAGTTTGGATGAGCTAAAGCAGAGGATGGTTATTGCAGGACAACAGTGGAGTTATTGTGAGTTATTCTAAAATAGCCGTTCTGCTTTACTTTCCCACACGGACAACTAATCTGTAAATCCACCTGTAGACAGAGACTCTGAGATGCTCCTTGACCACACAACACACCAGTTCAACCTCCCTTTCATGCTCTGACATCACGGAAACACGTCCTTTTGAGGCCGTGTTTTTATTGTAACGTTCATTCAAAGTGGGTTTGCTGCTGTTTATATCCGGGCACGAACATGACTGTTTTTAGCAAAACTGTCCCAGTTTAACTAACGTTTTTGTAAAGAGTTTGTCTGTGTTAGGCAAAGGACAAACTTAAAGAGAGCTCAAACAGGAAGCTGAGCTCTAAAAATAGAACTGGTTCTACTTCCAAAATGGCAAGTCAGCGGACGTGCTAAACATAGGCAAGTGTTATAATATTTCATTTTTACATCCAAAAGCAAAAAAAAAAAGGTATAAAGAAGGAGCATCAAATACCTTCTTTTTATTTATTTTATTGCACAGTAGCCCTAATGATGGCTCAAGGCTCACTCACCAAGCACTTCTGATGCAGAGACCCAATGGAAACTCATGTCAAAGATGGAAGGCTCTATCCATCACAGTTTAGCCCAGCACTGCTTAATGCTGAGAGCTAAACAAGTATTAAAAAATATAAATATATATATGTATATATTCCTCCCCCTATCTGCAAGGGAGATTGTTTTCTGCCAGTTCAACTTTCTGAACCACCTCACTGCAAGAAAGAGCAAAGGCTGTGCCAGCACACGGGCAGGGGATGGGAGAGAAGTGTGGGGAGAAGGAAGAGAAGGAGCAGGACACCAATTTAGACTTGCTTAATTGGTATGGCAAAAAAAGCAAGTCATTGGATGTAATGGGCAGTACAGGGAACAGAGACATTATCCCTGGGCACATAATAGGCAGCAGCAGCAAAAACCAGATGTAGTTTAGATGATAAAAAGATGGTCTGGCACCAGAGCCCAGTACTGGAATTAGAGGGAGAAGTTTCTATTTCCAGTCTATCAGGAACACTGGGTAAGTTTTAACCTCTGTCTGCCCCAGGTCCTGGTTTCATGATACAAACTGTTCAGCAATACTCAAGAAACTGATGAGGCTTAAATAATTTTTTTAAGCAGGGTCAGCTCCCTGCCTGCTGCCCAGCACAGCCCCACAGACTCCAGAGGAAGGATGTGCAGCAGCACCAGCACCATGGGAAATCCCACGGTGACACCAACCACAGCCCCAGCTCCCTTCTGCTATTAGACAGACTGGAGCTTTTCTTCTTAAACAATAAGCTATTTAAGAGGCACAAACCTGGCGAGTGTTAAATGAAGCAACATCCTCTGAAAGTCTGCAATACAGCACTTTAATAGACAAGAGATTTCCACTTTCTAAGTGCACTGCTCCACCTTAGCACTGGTGGATGTCAGTGTCCCAAGGGTTCCTTCAGAGCTGCTACAAACAGCTTCCACCTTCAACAAATTAGGCAGAGCCCTCAAACTGGAGGAAAATCACTAATGGAACCTTCACTTGAAAAAAATCCATTCAGAAACTCTGACTGCTAGTTACTAATTTTAATTCTGCCCAGGAGAGCACACAGTGCAGCTTTGTAATTCTTCTGAGCCCTGAGCAAACATGGAGCGGGTCAGAAATGGCATTACATTGTCTGATTGACATACAGGACTGTGCAGGACTGCTGGTGTCCCACAAGGAAGGGACAGATCCCTGTGATAAACAAAAACCCAACTGTCAAGTCCTACTGGTCCTGTTACAGCAAAGTGTGTTCATGTCTCTATCATTACTGGGTCATGGTTGGCAGGAGTATCCTGACAGCACGTGCTCAAGTCTGCAAGGATTTATCTGTACTTCCTCACAAGCTTCTATGGGATTAGGGAGTAAAATGAGCTCTGTACAGCAATGCAGCCTCATCAAAGAGAGAGAGGGATGCAGGAAAACAGGAGAGGTCGCTCAAGGGAAAAGAAACAAGAAAGGACAAAGACAAAAGGATGAGCCAATAAATCTTCAGTGCTGTACTTGGGAAAGAGAAACCTGCTAGACAGAATTACAATCTATCACTTCAATAAATCAGCATATTTTATTTTATTATTTTATTTTATTTTTGTTTATTGTCCAGATGTTTCCTCTTTGCAGTACTCAAATTTGAAAATAAATGCAGCAGCTAAAACCCCTTTGCTGACAGACCATTGGTTTGACTCCATCTGAGCTTACAGGCACTGGGAAATTAACATTTTCAATGATAATATTTGTCTGCTGATTTTAGTTGAGATCTGACTTAGCAGATTTCCCAATTCAGAGCATGAAGCATGTTGGCAGTCCCAACAGCATGACTGTGAGGACATTTGGAACTTGATTTTAAAACCAAAGTGTTTTTAAAAAATAGTGTGAGTTTTCAAACCAAGTTTTGGTCACAAAACAATATGATGGAGGAACAATCTATTTTTATGGCTTGGATCCCAAACACCTGTTGCAGTATAACATCTGAGACAAATCACCAGGCCCTGACATATGTTGCTTTCTCATTCTCCGTTTTCCCCCCTGAAAACATCTGTAGGCAGGTACATAACTCAGCTCCCTTAAAGCACAGGTTTTGGGGTTGTTTCCTCAGATCAGTGGGAATAGCAGTGATGTGCAATTATTTTACAGTCACTCGTGAGGAACATCCAAGTTCAGCCACCTCCTGCAAGGAGCCACCCTTATCTCCTGCCTTCAAAGAGCTCCTGGATGCCCTGCTCCTCTCAGCTATTGGAGAGATGTCTCTTTCGTGGATCTGGGTCCCCTGACAAACTCAGAGTGTGACTTGCAGGGTCCAGAGACTGAGGTACCCTCAGTCTGAATCCTCACAGCCTGAAGAACATGTTCACTAGCTGTTTCTTATGAATCTACAGGCATTGGCCTTGCAAACCATGAGAACAACAAGGATGCTTCAGTAACTCAGTTTTGGTTAATATTCCAACAGTCCCACATACACAAAAAGCAAAAAGCAGAACCCAGAGAGCAGGCCAGGCACAGATCACACTGTGGGGCACAAAACCCCCCTGAGCAATACGAGCAGAAGTCTTATAAGGAATGGAAATATTTCACCCAAGTGCCTCCCCTCCCATGAGATCAGTGATGACTCCTCTTCCCTGGAAGAGCCTGGTCTTCTGTTTTGCAAAATGCATTATTTGGGCATTAGGAACAGAGCACAGCCCTCACTGCTTCCTCCTTTCCCTCCACACAAGACTCCTGGAGGCACAGCAGCTAATGACTCCTGACTCAGCTCTTCTGCTCTTCCCAACGTGGCACTGCCATTCACAGGACAAATCCCCACACCGGGGGAGAACCATACATCTTAATCAAGACTCAGATGCAAGTCTGGGGGCAGACTTTTGCACTTCCTTTGAGCAGCCACTTTAATTTTGGGAAGTGCTCCTTACAACAGAGCCTCTCTAATGAGCCTCCCTCCTAACTCCTCTCCGTCTCCAGTTTCACAACTTCCTTGAAACAAATGGAGCGTTGCTCTATAGAAAAAGCAACACTGGGTCCCTATTCAGCAGAAATGATGGAAAGTTTTCTGAGCTGCAGTGTGTGGCTGCTTTGTCCTTCTTTTGTATCTACACGGCTAATTTTCTTTCACAGGATGGAGAACTGTACATTGATTAAGACAAAATTTCCCCTACTTGCCCACAGACCACACTACGAGCCTCTCGACTTGCTTTGTAGTTTGATGTGAATTCAACCATGATACAATTTTCAGAACAGATCAATTTGAGAGGGGCAGCAAACACGCAGGAGGAATGAACCAAAAAAATCACTAGAAAGCAGCTACTCAGGGACACTTCTCTGCTTTGCTTTCAGCGTTTTTGAGTAGCTGCTAAACACAAAGCTGAACATTTGCACAGCCAGCTCGGGGACCATTGTGCTGACACACCAGAAGAAATGTATGCTAATGTAAAAGGAGTGTTTTACACGGTCTCTGCCCTCCCTCCTGCCTTTACCCATCTGACCTGCACTCACCACCATCACAATTTTCTCTTTCTTGGAGACACCACTTACGATTGTTGATTCAGTACTGAATGACATTTATACATCTGTATATGTATACATCTATAAATGTGTGTACAGCTTTTAACAGATATATAAACGACATTTTATAAACTCAGAGTAATCATTACCTACAATGCTTGCAACTCTTTCCATTCCCCTTTCAATATCACCTACTTCCAGAGGCATGGATTAGGGAGGTTCATTTCTGTGAAGGACTTGGCATACATATTCTCATTTTACCAGCATTCCTGGGCACTACAGCAGTGTATGTATTGAACAAAACACAATGGCTGGATGGAAGATGCAGAGCCTCACACAACTCATGGCTGTTAGGTACCCCTGACTGGCAACAATCCCTTCTGTCCCAACTGAATTTAAATTATTTACATCAGCCTGACTACATTAACTGGGCAGGGAACTTGTTCCTCCTCACTGCACTCCCTCCCTGCACGGAAGAGGCCACGGCTTGTCACATTCACTACATCACTTACAGTTTACAGGAAAACTAGAAACTGAGACTCCCCAAATTCTGGTTTTAGCACCTGTGCAGATCATTTCAGCTTTCAGCCTGGTTTCCACCTGGGAAAAGAAGGCCATGCTATTTACTGTGCACTCTTAACCACAGAATTGCAGCTGCTCCTACAACGAGCAAAATACTGCGATACCAAACTCCACAAAGCTGGCTTGGGGCTCTCCCTGTGAAAACAACCTGAACAGCCAGGGAAATACTTCTCTGCCCATCTGATTTCATCCACTGGTGTTAAAGTAAGTTCAGTTGCTCACTTCAGTGCACTGTGATGAAGTCCTTAACATCTTATTCACTCAGTGAATAAACCATGAGCAGATGTGCAAGAGCACACAGCATCTCCTCCAGAACTTGTCAGCAGCACAAGGCAAGGCTGACCTGCACTTGCAGAGCCAACCTCCCCCCGATTTATAGGACTTTTTCCCTTGAAAACATCTGGGATTTAATGATGTAATTTATTCTATTATCTTCCTCCACTGACACCACGATTATAAACTCACAGTTGAGGCACAGACCTTCACACATACTTCTTTAAACACTCAATTTGCAACAGAAATTTTTGGCTCGGCTCCTGTTCTTTCGGTGTTTCTAATGAGAAGGCAAACCCCAGCAATAATCAGGTATCTCTTCAGCTACTCCCAGCAAAGAAAGCAACAGGATATGTAGAGGCTTGGCTTTTCCTTTCACCCTTTGTCTTGGAGATCAAAGCCTGCTGCCAGGTCTTAAAAAAATTGACAGAATCACAGAAATCAAATATTGAAATGATCTATTAGGTCCCATCTTGTGCATCGTGTCCTTAGGCCAGATGAAGATGGCTCTCTGCATCAGTTACTGGAGTTTGGTCATGTTTGCTTTTTACTGCCATACCTCAATGCACACATTTTATCACAATTAAAAGCTTTGGAGCTTTCAACTTTACTTGGATTCTTTGTACAAGAAACACAGAAGCCTTTCAACACAGTCTGTGAACATAGGAGCTAAATGAAGGGAACCAAACATTTCCTACCCATGGAAGCATCATGGCCCAGGCCAGTCTGCAGCATCAGATTTTAATAAATTCTGTGACAGATGATACGTTCCTCACTGCTCCTACACTTATTTTTTGAATTCTATAAATAAACCCTTGGTGAGTTGGTTAAATAAAATCAATCAGTGAGTTGATGTCAGTTGTTAGACCACCCCATGAATAGTCTAAGTCCTGTACTTGCACTGTTCCCACTGATACAATGCCTGGCTGGGCACGGTGAATTCCATAGGACAATGCTGCTGATCCTACAGAAGTGACCGCTGTGGTCACAACTTTAACCTCTTCAGCCCAGGGATCACAATAACCCAAAGTCTCTTTTCTTTCTTACAATCCTCAGCATGTTTGAAATCTCCCCTTTTGCCACTCGCTGGGGTTGCAAGCTCCACTTTGGGGATGTCCAACAAATAGCCACCCTGGCACACAAAGATACACCAGCCTGGAGAGGGAGGAGGTGAAGCACATCACACACCCAGCAGCACCACTTTGATTTGTTTAGTGGTTTATCTAGTTCATTTGAGTCTGAGTGGAAAAACTGAGATTCAAGAGCCCTAGACTGCCAATCTGTTGCAAGCAAATTGAAGAGAGGTGAGCTAAAAATTAAAAATAAAAGGAAATGCATCCAAACTGGCCATTACTGTTTAGAGAGACTGTGCCCACGCAGGGACTGCTCACCTACCCAGGGAGTTCCTGGCCAGACAGTGACAACCCAGTTAGGCAAAGGCAGTGCAGACATTGAGAGTCACAGGGTGAGGTACTGCAGATGCCACAAAAAGCAGATATTCTGCTAAATTCAATCAGTGCTGACCCAAGTAAACAACTAAAAGAATAAAAAACAGTAAAAAAAAGGTAATCAAAGAAAGAGAAAGGAGCTCAGAGTGACAGCCTGAGGCACACATCCATGCATGCTTCCTCTTTCTCTCTCCTTTACATGGTTCACAGCTCCCAAAACTACTCAGTGCTCCTGTCTACAGATTGTGTGATGTCCATGAAGGGCAATATAAAGACAAAAATCAAACAAGTGACAAAATGGAATGCTTTGGCTTTCTGGCATCAAAGACTAAAGCAAATGATTGCATTCAGCCCTTGAATTCAGGAGCAGCAAAGGCTGGAGGTGCACAGAGACCAAGGGAGCCCTGGCTGTCAGCAGCTTGCTGAGCAAAGCAGTCACTTTTCTCCTTGCTCAGCAAGAGGCAAGTTCCTTTTGGCACAGAACATTCACACAGGTATGGACAGACAGTGGGGTGAACAATCTGGGAACACACCATTTTTCTTTTCTGCCCACCTATGACAGACACCCCTGCAGAAATAACACCAAGCTTTTAGTGCAGATGTGGCAGATGTTTAAGGACACTTTCAGAGTGCCAATGACCCCCAATCAAATCAAAATCAGATTATGAAGAGATGACAATGATTCTGCTCTTCAGAGCTGGCAAGCAAATCTACCTTACACAATGAAATTACAAAGCTTAAGAGTTACTACATTACAACAGAGTTTTACTTCTTTCATGAGTTGTCTCAAGTTCCTAAGCAGGCCAGGAATTCCTCTCCACTTCTCCATTTGTATTCTTGGCTCATGACCATCTCAGAGATCAGACAATTTCCAAGTGCTGAAATTAATCCATTGTCTCAGGTTTTAAAGAGCACTCAGGATGGTTCATATGGAGGTGGGAGTCTGGTTATAACCATTATCCCAACTGTGCAGTTCAAAGGGATGGGCCTAAAGCTGCTGTAGGGCAGAGTGTTTCATACACACGTGGGTGCACAGCCAGGCACACTAAGGTGCAATCAGAAAAAGAGGCCATGAACATTACCAAATGAACTCACAGCTGGTACCTGCATTTTTTAAACAAGGAAAACAAAAAAATCCATCAAGCAGTGGCAATGTTTCTTTGGGAGTCCAAGAAAACACTAAAAAAAAAAAAAAGACACCTAAGCTCAAGTAAACACAAACAACAATCAAAAAACCCATCTTCTTTGTTTGTTGTTTTATTCCTTATTATTGCCACAGAGCAGAGTTTTCAAAGGGAGACTTAAAAGCTTGTGGTTATTTCCCTGAGACTTGTAGGTACTCCACTATGGAGATGGTACAACAGCCATGTTAGAAAAAGAAAGTAAGATTTCAGTAGGATTTGAGACCAAAGGCTCAGTAACTTCCCATGGAATTTACGTGCTTTGGAGAAACCCAGCATCAAGTCTTCAAAGTGTTCTATAACAAATGTGTTTCCCCCAATTCAGAGAAGAAAAGAGAACAAATGATAGGCTTAAATAGCACCAGCACACTACAATGATGAGCACTTAAAAACCCAGCAAGTTTACACAGAACACAACATTTTTCAAGCCATGTTCTCTCTCTATCGACTCCCACACACTATCAGAAGCAGAGTTATGATCATTCCATTTCACATTCCCAAACATCCTTCCCCTCCCAGGTTCAGCAAGGCATTGAATAAGGTTTGCAAATACCAGGTCAGAAACACAAACCTGGAGGTTCAGGGAGATCTGAGGGGTCTGCCAAAATAGTGCAGGGACAATGACATATTAACTCTCCAGTGACAGGAGATATTAATAAAACAAGACTTTTCATCTGCTTTATTTGAGCATTAGATTGTGAGTTTTAACCTAAAACTAGAAAAAAATTATCAGCAATGCTATGCAACAGAAAAAGTGCTCAGTGGTGTTTCCTGAAGCCATTAGTAGATAATTTAGCCATGTGGCATGGAGACAGGAGCTGCCCCAGGTGCTCTCAGTGGCAGTGTGGCTGTTCCACCCAGCTCGAATTCCACAGCGCCAAAAACGATTTGCCACAAGAACTGTGGTTTGTCAGTGTATCTTACAGCCCATTTCCCAAGTGTTTCAGACCCTCTGAACCAAAGCTTCCACCTATGGGGTCAGAAGTCATCAATTGTGTTACTAGAAGAGCAGGTGACACTATTCTTGACCACATTATGGGCTCAGTATAATAATTCCAAAGGGAGTTTGCCCAAACATGATGGAGAAAGACCCATGATGTGGTACCTGGCCAGGAGCACATGCAGGGATTGCTGGTCCAGCTGGGAGTTACAACTGTTATTTCTGCTCCATTGTTTCATAAAGGTAATCTTATTTATAAATATCCTCCTGCTTTGCTTGCCATGTACACAGGAATCTCCACCCCCTGATACTTCAAAGGACATCAATCTTGAGGAAATGCAACTCCCACACTTTGACTGTTACACAGGAAAAACAATGTTGTTATGCAACACTACGCTGTTCCAAAACATCTCAGCGTCAGACCCTCAGCTTCAGAGGCACAAATGGAGTTCATCAGCTGTGGAACAAATTCACACAACCCTGCAAACAGGGGCCAGGTAATGACAAGGTTTCTGCATGAGGCTCCTCCACCACAGAGTAAGAGATTCTGTACCTACAAATGTCACAGGCAGGTATTAAGGAAATCCATAAAGTTTAGGACTTCAAATATCCAGATTGACCAGCAGAAATGTTACCAAACTTCCCACACCACTTCCCTAACATTTTCTGCCAGAGATTTGAGGCTTTTTTCCTGAACTTATAAATGGTCATAAATTAAACAACATTGCTGAGTTCTGTTTGTGAAGGAAGGTTATCAGAGATAACCCCTTCTCTCACTGATAACCCCAAGTGAGCAGAAATCGGGCACAAGTTCCTCTCCTTTGTTTTTCTTAGCTACATCTTTTCCAGATTTGATACTCTTATTGATTATTAAACTGAAAGAGCTTTTTTTTTTTTTAATTGGTCTTTCAGAATGCAGCATCTGAGCTAATTTTAAAGGTGAATTCCTGCCACAACACAGGTAGATAAACCCCATAAATTCTAACTGGCAGGAATGCAGTTAAGTCTCCCTGAAGGATTGCAGCCAACACATTCAACACCCAGCTTGTTCTGTGGAGTGCAGGATCACCATTCAGTAACAATTTCAGATAACAATAAATAACACCCCCATCTGCAATAAAAGCAGATTTCAAAGAAACACACAGTATAATCTCCTACTCAAAGGGTAGCTTTTCTTAGAGTTAAAAAACATTTACTTTGCAAAGATTGCTAGGAAACATTTGATGATGACACTTCTCTGGTTTGTGTCTTATCAAAGGCCAGGCAGTTTGCAAGGCTTTGTGCTCAGCCCCTCTTCACAACCTCCCCTCAAAGCACTGACCTGGCCTGACACTGATAAATACTGCGGGGAGAGCACAGGCAAGAGGTGATAGGCTCCAATCACACCTTTTACAAACAGATGCTCTACAACAGATTAAAAAAAAAAAAAAGTAACTCAATCAATAGAGCTGCTGCTTTCCAGGATCACAAAAGTGTGTGCAGAACACCTGTTAAGGGCAAATGCATTCCCTCCTTTCCAAATGGCCAATTATCCAGCATGAGATCGGAGTCCAGTCAGCACAACTCCTAATTAGGGTTCTCCCAGCCTTTTTAATTTACAAATTGCTTCTCCATGCCTTCTCCCAGATTCTGAGAGTTACCACAAATGTCTACAAACACAACTGGACAAGTATTTCAAAGCAATTCTGTTCTGTATAGAGTTAATCCGGTGCATTCAAAATAACTTACCCACTAATAGCTTCACATCTCTGACAGTGAAATCCGGGTCAGGCATTCTGTAATTAGCAAAGAAAACAATGTTACCTACTGTCAGGGTAAGTATGGGTACACTTTGGTTAGCACAATAAAAGAGAAATAAACGTGTAGTGCTCTTTGTCCCGAGTGCAGGAGGTGGAATCAAGCAAGGCCTCTCTGAAGAGGGGACAGTGCAAGTTTTAATGACACACACAACATCTTTGCATTGGCAAGTGTGCAACAGTTTCTCTACTCACAATGAAAGATAAAAAGGTGTCCTTTGGAGCACTTCTTATCAGCACTAGAGTGGGAGGGAAGGGAAGGGGTTGGGGGTGATTTCAATAAAATCCTAAACCTTTACAGCTTTTTCTAAGCAACTCATGGTTGTTTGCAACTGGTGGTGCCTCATGTGTAGTCCCCAAGGTGAACATTCTCCCACTTGCCAAACTGAGGGACAGAGCAATAAAAAAATCTGTTCATCACAAGTTGGATTCATTTCTTGGAAATAAAGTATAAAAAGTAATGAATTAAAGCCCCTTGGTTTTAATGACTGGCAGAAGACAACCTGGCTGTATTTGCTGGGTTGGGAAATTGTTCAATTCAATTTGGGCTAATTCTGAGCTAAATTAAATGGTAGTATAATTGGTTCTGCGATGTTGATGCATTTATAGGATCACTTCTAACACAGACAACGTTTTAGGGTTTAATGTAATTAGACAGTAGCCTGGTACAGCAAGTATGTGTCAGGGAGAGAGTAAAATTCTGCAGCACACAGACTGGCTGGAAAAAGAAAACAAAAACAGTAGTGGGGCTTTAAAGCTGATTGACTTCATCTTACTGACAATATTTCACACTTCACATTGCACAAAAGCTGACTAAGGAATTGGAATGAAAAACAGCCCAGTGGGACCTGCCAGCTCAGTGCTCCACCCCTCTTGTTCTGCCCCAGGTTGAAGATAAACAACTCACTTCTGGACTTTTGACATAATTTGGTTAGAAATCAGAACAATCCAGCCCATGGGCAAAAGTTCAGAGCAATAGTTTTTACTATTAAGAAAACACTAAGAGGTAATTTCTGTAATTTACTAATAGGTAAAGTTAAAAAATGTATTTACTGGCATGCTTGAGAACTATTTGCCAAATTCTGCTTGTCCACTTTCTTTTATCCTTATCACCTTCCTCTGGTGGGATGCAGAGGCTGGACAATATCTTTTGTTAGTTCTCTGCCAACCCTCACATCTTTGCATTTAGCTGTGAGGGCCCCACAGCTTTGGAATTCACTCCCTCTCCGGAATGAAACAGCCTGAATCTACTGACCTTCAGGGTTCACTCAGAGCTCATCTTTTTTTCCAAGCACTGGAAAGTCAGAAGTAGGGGAAGGAGCAACTATTTGTGGGTGACAAGAACATGCAAGGTTTGCCTGCAAATGCACAGCTTGCCTGTATTTGGTGTCAGAAATGCAGAACAATCAGGTGGGCAATCTTTTTACACTTCTATAAATCCAAATAAAAATCAACCCCCAAGACAGATAACAATCCTAACCCAGATGGGTATGAGTAATTCCAGTCTTTCTAAGAGCTCCAGCAGCAGCCAACAATAAACTACTCAAACTGGAAGAACACAATCCTGCCTGGCAATGGGATTGCATGTTTAGTTTTTGGAGAGCACACCTGGCAGATCCCTGGGGCTTTTTCTCTGCAGTCTCAGCTTGTGTGATACATTAAGGAAGGAGCACACAGAGAGAAGACTTTCAGGCCTGAATACAGCAGGTTTCAAGCACAAGAACCCATTTTGTGGTTGGGTTGCCTTGGGAGGTCCAGCTTTAATTCCAACCCATTCTGCTGCCATAGGTGACTGTCCTTCTTCAGCTCCAGCCCTGCCAGCATAACTGCCACACTCACTCTTACACAGTCAGGGCTGGTTTCCTACAGCACTGTAATAGACAAAAATATAAATACTGGTTTCTTGGAGGTCACCGGTCCTATGCCACTCAGAGAGTGTGGGTTTGTTTATTTTTCTGCATATAAACCCAGAAGAGCAACAATGCAGGAACTGCACTGAAACATTTTTCCCTGCTATTATGCAATTGTCAGACAAATGTATCTTGTGTCAAACCACTGTGAATGCTTCTAAAGATTTCAAATATAATAAAAAACAGGTGGAGAATAGTATAGTGGGGTGACAACTCCAAAATATGACTGACTACATTTGATGTTTTCAGCAGTCTGTAATACACAAAGTCATGGTGCCTCTTGCCTTAAACAGAAAAGAAATGCAAACACCTCAGTGTGCACTGGGTGCCTTTTAGCAAATGTTTAAAGATGTGCTAGAGAATCTATTCAAAACCTAATGAGGATGAGCTCTGGCCAGCACAGGTATGTGATTAACCACATTACAATGCAAGATGACCATGGTTCAGATAACAGACATCTCTCCAAACAGCATTCTCTCTCCAAGTTACAATCCTGGAAACAGCCAAACAGCCCTCCAAAAAACCCCAGCGTCCCTTCTGCTGAGAGATCACAGGTGGGCTTTCCTGCTCACAGCCATGCAAGTGTGCTGTGGTATCATGATGGTCAGAAATACAGAGGACAGCAATTCTCAAAGTTTCATTATAAGGATTTCCCCTCATTCCTCCCATTCCTTGCCATTTCAGAGTACCTCCAAGCACAGTAACCAAACTGTTGTGCATCTGCCAGGCACAGACATGCAAGCTGACTGCTTAGCAGCAAGCAGGAGTGGAAGCATGTATCAGCAGTTATTCAAAATATAATCGTATATACTTTGCAGACCACTGGATCTCAAAAGCCACCCTTCACAGATGTGGATCACCTCATCTACCATGTCATGATGCACAGAGCCTCCTCAGGATGAGAGACAGTGGTGCTAGAAACGACCCAGACACTGAAGGTTCTCTGTATTTTGGATCAGAGAGGCAGGTGACAATCCTGTTTCCATCTTGCAGGAGCACAGTGCACACAGCATTTTGGCATCTACACATCCACAGGCCTCACATATTGCCTGTCAGCAACTTTTGATAGATTCACGTAGGAAGTGGAAATGTAAATAAAATTAAACCACGTTATCCTGCAGAGTGCCAAATAGGAAAGGTTGCTCATGCATTTCACTTCTGTCATTTAAAATACACATAAACTGTGTTTCCAACCTTCTCTCACTCTACTGGCATTTATGCAATTCCTTTGCAACATCATTTTAAACTAATAAGTCATGCTCATTTGAATAAAAAATATGGGAATGTTGAGTGTCCTGTAAGAGATTACTGATCTACAAATTCTAGTATCTAATCCCCCAAAGCAGTCAGTATTCAGTGATTAAGCACAGAATGGAAATACAAAAACAATTCACCCAGCTAACTGTGAAATGGAGAATTCAACTAATTCCATGCAGGAACCATTCAAAACTCACATATCACATAATTTGCTCTACTTTTGTCAGCACACTCAAAAGAAAATAAAAGCTTTTCTCTGACCATGAATTCCAGCTACAGAAAGAAATTGCACATGATGTGTGGACAGTTCACAAAAGGGAGAAAGGGAAAGAGCCCCAGGAAGGAAGGAAGATGTCAGGATGGTATTAAGAGTTATTAAATGATACTGGCAGTCAGTGGGGATCTGAAAAGCTGGCTGGTCCAGCCTAGATGCTGACACTATTTTACACTCATCACAGCCAACTGAAACACGTATTTTTCCTTCACTGTCCAGAGTCAGTGTGTGACAGAGCATCAGGTAAGTGCCTCCAGAACTCTTGCTGTGGATTTACTCCTCTTCCACCTCTTCCCAGGCCAGTTCAGAACTCAGCTGTGTTACCCCCACCTGCCAGAGCTGTACAACTCCAACTGAAAAGCAAGGCATGCATCACTCAGTCCTGCTACTCCTTCACTTCCAACATATCTTCCAAAACTGCTGTCTATTTGACTGCTTTGGTAATGCTGACAAAGAAAGTCACCTGATTTTCAATGGTCCCTTTGAGGCTTGGTTACCTGTCTTGAAGAGAAATGAGCCAACACATGACACAAAAATCCAAGTTGTTCCTCACATGATCCTGTTGCCTTGAGGAGTCTCTGAACCCCCAGACCAAGAAAGACCAAAGACCCCTCTCTACAGGCAGTATTCCACCAGGAGCCTCCAGTGAAAGCACATGGCTAACCCAAAGTGGAGTGCCAGGTGGCAGATCTCCAGATTTGGGCACAGGAAAAAAAAGAAAGCCAATGATGATGTGTGAGCTGAGATTTGAGTGTTGAAATTGTGAAATTGCCTCATTACAGCATCCTGAATAAGGAGCATCAAGAAGAAAGGGATGTTGTGTCCCCAGTGGTTAGGACGCCAAGAAACAAGGCATCTTTGTGAAGGATCTTGTGCAATACCCACAGCACCTCAGGCAGCCTGAGGTCTGGAGGCAGCACTGGTGGCCACAGGAAGCACTGAAGCAGGCTGGGGTGCTGGTTATCCATCCCTGATGATGCCTGGCTGTTTGCAGCTGAGGACCTGAAGCCCAGGAATGTTTGAGTCTGCAGGATGAGCTCTCACTTCCACACTTTGCTGCTGGAGCACAGGCTGAACTGGTACTGTTGGCACAGCAGGAGCTGAAACATCTCCCCGGTTTTCCTCTCGAACTGTGGGGAATTTCACGTGAACTTCTTCACACACAGGAGGAGGATGTGGCTGCTGGGAAGGTGCAGTAACACCTCTGGCTCCTAAACACTGCCCAGTTTCATAGAAGAGATAATGATTTCTTCAGGAAGAAATTCTTGAAGGTTTTATCACTTGCCCTTTAGGAGCAGCAGTTTAAAACCAATGCATACAGACAGAGCCAATTAAGCACTTCTTGTTCAGTTCAACATATAAAGCTATTTTACTACATCATCAGAAGCATCACAGCAGCTCCTGTTTGCTCTGATAGTAATGGGACATGTGGCTGTCAAATACTCCAAACAGTGTTTCTTCTCTTTCTCTCTTTAAATTATACTAGAGGGCCTGATTCTTTTTCATCAGTAATTGGGACTCCTTGGTCCCCTAAACTGTGAGGTTTTCCAGCTGAAACTGAGCAAAGTAATGATGCTTTCAATAAATTATTTTTCTGTCTTTCAGCTATGATTAGTTACACAGTCCTAATTTCCAGAAGTATCAAGGAACATTTATCTAAACTATGGATTATCTGGCTGATAAAGTTTATCCTTTTACTATTTCTCTCAGACACTGTCACTTTCGCAAACAAACTTGCAGGATTCTCCTATTAAAATACCAAATACTTTATAACTGGATATCAACAAAGCACAACCTCAAAAAGACTCCAGTAATCCCACATTTAACCAGACATTATTAAATATTTACAAAGCTAAAGCATTCTGAAGAGCCATGATTATAATGCAAAACGACAAGGCATCATCAGACATTCCACCTGTAATGCACAGAACAACTGAGAGGTCAAAAATTGAAGGGAGTTTGTTCTCTTATTACAGTGCATGGATTTGGTGCAGAAACCTTGGGATTTTATTCCTCACTTTCACTGCTGACTTATTTTTGATCGTGCAGTTCCACGCTGGATGCACTTAACTTTTATAGACCTCATTATCTGCTTGTTTATAAGCGGAAAATAATCATTCCTCTTCTCAAGGGTGCTGACAGTCTGACTAATTGCAATCCATTTTGAGATCATCAAAAGAAATATCAGATACGAGTAAAAAGCATAATGGTTATTTTATAAAAGCATTTATTAATCATCAAGATTTGCTTGTAACTTACTTAATTCCCAGTCCATCCTTATTTCTGAAGATGAGGGGAACTCTGAGAGCTTCTCTTTGCACATATTCAAAAGTAAAATCTGTGAAAATGAATAAAAAAGATATCCAGAATCAATTACAATGGCATTGGCACCTCAGGTTGCATTTTCTCAAACGGTCCCCATTTCCCTTTTCTCACCAAAGAACTCCACTATCACCTAAAGAGAAACAGAAAGAGAATGCATATTTTAGGTCTAAACCGGAAACCCCCTGACAGACAATGCTCTCCCAGCTGCTCCCTATTTTTCCTGTTCACTGATGCACATAAAATAGAATCCAGTCAGTTTGTCAATTAAGGTCTGGGTTGAAACACCCAGGCTGTAATGGAATACCAAATTAACAGTTAAAAGATAATCCTGACTAACTTACTGCGAATCAGTCTAGTGCCTTTGGGGCAAATGTGTAGTTTAAGCTGCATGTGTAAGTTTAGATATGTTAAGCTATAAATTTCTACTTATAAAAACATATTTTTTTGCAAGGATTATCTGCATATAGCAGAAAGCTGTGATTCTGTGAACACATCATTTCTTTTTATGTGAGGGCTACTGTTACTTTCAACAGAGAAACTTTTAATTAATCAGAAATGTAACAGCAGGAGCTGATGGACAGAAATTTTATACAGCTCCTGGCACTTGGGATATCTGTGAAAAATTAATAGTTTTTGTGGAGAGTCACACTATAACACACAACCAAACTGAAAATTAAACACAGATTTGTCTGGTTAACACTGGCCAGCATCACCTTGTTGCTTCTCTCCCAGGATTAGGCAGGACTGGCCTTTCCTGGGGATTTCTCTATGCACTGTCTGGTACAATAGCAGTGATTTGGGGATTAGAGAGGAAGTTACAAGGCAGCGATTTGGGTGAGCTGTGCCTACAAAATCCCACACTCCATTTGGAGCCTTCTGTCGCAGAGAGCAGAGGAATTCCTGCAGCGGCCACGTACTGTTTCTATGGCTCTGCTATTCCCCCTCTTTTACAGCAAAAAATGACTTTTACATAGTGTCCATATGCTCCCTTAGAATGGAAAACACTGCTTGACTCTTCATGCGCTGCACTGCCCAACAGTGTATCCTCCCTGTATTTTATTTGGGTACACACCAGCAGTTTAACTCCCATATTCCTCCCGTGCTGTCCATGATCCTGGGAGAGCACGAGCACCTCAGCCCAAGCTTGTATCCCTGGTATTTCTCTGCTCTAAAACTCCTGCTGAAACTAAGAGGGGACCCCGAGGCCAAGCTCCCACGCCTGCACATGCACTTCCCTCTATTTTTACAACTTTTTCTTTGCTGTATTCAGTTTGTAATTATGACAAGTAGGGATATAATGTTCCTACTTAGAGTTACCAAATCAGAGCACTATAATTATCCATTTACAGAAACATTAAAATTACAGACACTTTATTGCTACTAGTCTCAAAATAAGTGTAATGAATACTCCATTTAACTAAGGTTACCAAGTAAATATTTCTGTACTAGAGAAGTCTTCCTTTCCCATAGGCATTCCCATTAAAACTGCTGGCTCTAGGTAAGCAAATAAATAAACCACAGAGATTTTTTAGGGACACTGACCCAAGTCAGAAAGTCAACAAACACCAGGCGTAATTTTGGTGGCAGAAGCAGAGGCAGCCATAAAGCCTTGCAGACTAGAGGATAAGCAGCTATGACAAAGTGCATTCAAGCCAAAAATCACACCACTGCAAGAAGACTTATCATTAAAAATAAAAACAAGGATATGGGAAATAAATAAATATATTGCTCAACTAATTCCATGTGTTCATACCAACTGACTTTTTTATTCTTACCAACCACTGTCATTGTTTTGCTCAGATTCAATTCAGCTCTTGGATTTATAGAGAAAAAAAAATAAACCAATAGTAAAAATAAAGCAGAGCAAATAGGAAGGCAGATCCTTTCTTCATAATGCCCCAACAAAGCATTTAAATCCCTTGTGGGGTTGAACAAAGCCGACACAGACCACAACAAAATAACAAAAGACACTCATTTATTTTCAAGTTCCCTAGAAAGGAGAAAGCTGCCCAAAGATTTTGGAGCTGCTAAGCCAGGGAAGCTGTGGATTGTATTATCCTTAGCATGAAGCAATGGCAACCACTGGACTGTTTGGAAGCTGAGGGTAGAATGCAATCATTTTCTGGAAAATTAATTAACATTTTCCAGCTAAAAAATAGGTGTTTGTGTTTTGTGTGGAGGAAGAGGTAAGTCAGGGTTGAGCTTATCTCCTAAACAAATACCTTCCTAAGTAAGATAGGTATTTAATTTCTCCACCACATCAACTTTTCTAAAAAGAGCTTAAAATGCTCATGCAAAACTAAGCCTAGGGGAGAAAAGGAAATTTTCTAAACTCGATTAGTGGCTCCACACACAGAGCAATTTCAGGCGGATTACAGCCAAAACTTCTCTTTCCTGAAAAAGCCAGCTTAGACAGGCGTCCTCAGTCAGACCGAGTTTTAGTGATAGCCATCTGGGATGGGGATCCGTGTCAACAGTGCGGCGGTAAATAAAGGTGACCTGCAAACCCCCCCGGCCTGTTTGATTCCCGGCAAACCTCTCCCGTTTCCCTTCCTGCC
This sequence comes from Scytalopus superciliaris, assembly GCA_013400415.1. Classification (NCBI taxonomy): domain Eukaryota; kingdom Metazoa; phylum Chordata; class Aves; order Passeriformes; family Rhinocryptidae; genus Scytalopus; species Scytalopus superciliaris. The sequence continues at coordinate 563,505 of VXBX01006778.1, read as the reverse complement.
AGGCGGGCGTGCGGCAGAGCTGGGCTGTCTGGCTCTGCTTACCGCTCCGGAATTCAAGTCACCTCAGCAAAGCAAGTAACTTTGGGGAGGGCAGCGCTGTAATTTAATATATGATAGGCACACAAAGAAGTTATTGATTTTAAAGTCTCCGACCCTGGCGAACAGGCTCATCAGTCGCACCCCTTCGCAAAAGCGGTCCTGGATTCAAGAGGGGGCGGAGGGGGAGCAGGAATCACCTCCGGCTAAGTGGGGGCTGGGGTTTCGGCCTCTCCCGTGCCAGGACCTAATTCCTGAACATCCCGGTGGTGCGCTGGGGTCACGGTGGCGGGGCAGGGCGGGGGGAGCTGCCGTGGATCACCGCGCTCATCCCAGCGCCGCGGCGGGGCTAAAACCGCCCTCCGGCTGCGGGAGGGCCGGGCCGGGCCGGGGCAGCCCCCCCGGGGCGGTGCGGGCTGCAGGGCCCAGCACAGCCCCGGTTCCCCTCGGGCCGGCCGCGTCACCGGATCCCCGGGCAGGGGCACGGGCGCGAAATCCGAAGCCGGCGCGGAGCTGCACGTGGAGGCGGCGGCGAGAGCGGCCGGGCGGCCCCGGCCCCGCTGAGTTACCTTTGCCGTCCATGGCATGCACGAAATCCCCGTGGTACATTTTACTCTTTAATTTCTCTTCCAAATTGAAACTCCTGATGCTGACAATTTCCTCCACGTCCGAGAGGTCCTCGTTCTCATCGTACCGCCTCCGGCCGATGCACCGCTAGAAAACACATAAAAAACCAAAATAAAACACATTATCCGGAAAAGAAAAAAGCGAGCGAAGCGCATGGATCGCGCAGACACAATGTGTTTGATAAACACATTCTGGGGGAAGTAATTAAGATGGCAAGACACAAACTGAACAAAACCTGAACCCAAACAAGCTCCAACACAGCTGCATGCACAACCTTTTCCATCCCGTGACACGGAACTCGGCAGGAATAACAGGTGCTTGGCTGCAGGAAAACTCAAACTTGGGCTGCTGAGCAGGGGCTGGCGCTGGAAGGCGAGCGGGGGACACGTAACTCGCCGACAATTCACAAGCTACAGCACCGATGCGTTTTGCAATCCCGTAAAAAACCGTGAACGGCGGCCAGGGCTCGTTAGCAACCGGATCANCTCCATTTTTTTGGAGAGTTTCATCACTTATTTGTCAACAGTTCCTGTCCTGCATTTTTGGCCCAGATGGGGAGNATTTTTATTATTGTTATTATTATTTTTGCACGTGAGCACAAGCTAATTCCCCGGGGAAGGGAAAGGGGGGGGCGAATCATCGCATCTGATGCCCAGCATCCAGGTTTCGGTATTTACATAATCCGAGTGTTTCCATAGTCACACCGGAAGCGGCGATTTAAAAACCAGATCGCTTTATGTAACGCCGCGATGGATGCGCAGCCCCCGCCCGCTCCCCCCGCCGCCCCGCACGCCCGACAGCGCCGGGAGCGCGGGGGTCCGCGCGCGAGGGGCAGCACCGAGTGCAATGCGGGGGATGGCGGGGTAGGCCCGGCCGAGGCCGGTGCGGCTGCCCCGGGGAAGCTGGAGGCGGCGGGGACCGGCCGCGCACAAGGTAGGTCCCCGGCGGAGCGGGGGGACCCCGGTGCAGCGGCTGCCGCCGGCCGCTCTGCCCCCTCTCCCGGCGGCTCTCGCCCTGCGAACCCGCCCCGCAGCCCCGCGGACTCGCGCGGCGGATCAGCACAGACCCGCACCCACCGGAAAAAAAAAATAATAATCCGTGATCGTCCCACCCTGCCCCTTCCCTCCGCTCCATTCCGCCCCTTCCCCGCTGCCTCAGCCGCGCGCTCTCAAACTAAGTCGCTCCGCTGCCTACGTCCCGCATGCATTTCTCCCTTTGCAAACAATTAAGCAAAATCAATTAAAAGGCACGAATAGGAAA
>VXBX01006778.1:505801-555277 GCA_013400415.1 Scytalopus superciliaris | reverse complement strand
CGGCGCCGCCATGGGGTGTTAGCGCGGCCCGGCCCGCCCTGCTCTGCCCGACCCGACCCGACCCGACCCGCTCCGATCCCACCCGCTCCGCTCCCACCCGACCCGCTCCGCCGCCCCGAGCCCATGAGCCTGAACGAGCACTCGATGCAGGCGCTGTCCTGGCGGAAGCTCTACCTGAGCCGCGCCAAGCTGAAAGCCTCCAGCCGCACCTCCGCGCTGCTCTCCGGATTCGCCATGGTGAGCGCCCGGCCCGGCCCGGGGGGCGGACAGGGGCGGGTTCTCCGGGGCCGGTTCGGTTCGGTTCGGCCCGGTCGCGGTGTCCGTGCCCCGCGGGGGATGCTCGGGAGCCGCGGGGCCACCGCGGGGTGTCGCGGGGGTCTCGCTTCGCTGCGGGGCCGGGGGTGCTGCACTTGGGGGTCCCTCCGGCCCGTCACATCCACCGTCAGCCCTTCGCACTGACGAGGTTTCTGATCTTTTTGCTTGCTTTGCAGTCTTTGCGCGGTTTAGAAACGGTGTGGGGTTTTTTGTTTTGGGGTGGTTTTTTTGGTTTTGTTTTTTTTTTTTTTTTGCGCGTGTTTTGATTTTGGTTTGATGACCCGAATTGTCTCCATGTAGATTGAGACACGGTTATTTACAGGCTTCCTCATCTGCCCAGTCCTCTGACGTACGAAGCTCCAAACTCTGCCCTCAGCCCCTTTTTGCATCTGCTGAAAACCCTTCGTAGTTCAAAGATACCGAATTGCACCGCCCTGAGTTGCTCTGCCTTTATTTTTTGGCCCGGCTTGTAACAAACGGTGTGTTTTCAGCCGTCGGAGCTGCCCCGCTGCAGAGCCATTGTTCCAGTGATGCTGCCGGGAAACACAGCAGCCTCCTGACGGTCAAATAAATGTCACTGTCCTCCTTCAATGGCTAAAAACAGACCACAACTCTTCGGGGAGGTGGTGGAGCCGCTGCGGGTTTGAGTGACAGGCGGCTGTGTCAGTGTGGCTGGTTGGGGTTGCTGCTCCTTGGGCCGGATGCAGCTCCGCTCCCGCTGATGAGTTTCCCTTGTTGCCCATCCCTTCTCCTGTGTCACGGCACTAAGGCAGGGTGGCTGCCCGGGGCAGGGACGACATGGGGAAAAAACCCTGTAGTTTGTTGGTTTTTACAGATTTTCGTTGAAGCGAGGTTGCATCTCAATGTAAATGCTGTTATTTTAAAGTTATAGTTAATGTCTTACATTCCTTTGGGTTTTCTCTAAATGTATGGTATGTAGACTCTCAAAGTCCGTGGATGTATGAGGTGAGGTTTCTTCTACTTCCTTCTTGATTCTCTAGAATAATTCCAAGAGTTCAGTTGAAAACCACTGCTTTTCAGTCAGTTGTTTAAGGTATTTCAGCAAAAAGCAGCTTTGTTCTGACTAGCAAAATCTCTAGTGCCCAGCAGTGTTACGTGTGAACATTCATACTTCGTTTTTTCTGAAGTTCCCCCCTAAAAAAAATCAATTTCTTCTTGCTTTTACTAGATGTCACTGAAAATGCACCTCGAGCCTCTTCAGTTTTGCTCTGACAGAGTCCCCTAGCTGAGACTTCCTACTCTGTTTTCAGAAGATCCAGTTAACTTTCAAGTATTTTTAGATTTCTTTTAAAAAACTTTTCTTATCTTTCAGAGTTGTCTTTCTGCCTTGAAAAGCTGTCACACCTCTGCATTGTTTACTGACTGCAGGGCGTTCTTTGGCACCTGATATTTGAGTAAAATGCTGCAGAAGTACAATCTAGTCTTGGATCAAAGCTACAACAGCAAGGACGCCTCACTGTTCCCCTTTTCCCTATCACACAAGGAAGAAAGAGCTTAAGTGACACATCCAGGACCACCCAGTGAATTGGTGGGAGTTGTCAGGAGTGGAATGTGCTGGTTTCCACGCCAGCCCTATTGATCCTTGCTCCATCCTCTGGTGGGAGCGGAGTTTATCCCGCTGAACCGTTCCCTTTCCCTGGGCTGTTTCTGTGTGTGGCTGCAGCCATTTTGCACAGTTTATTCCCTCGGGATTGGTTCCTCGAGCCGTGGGGAAGCCGTGCGTGCCAAAGGCCGGGGATTGCCGGGGTCACTCACATGAAGCATGAAATGCTCAGCCAGGTTTCAAACCCCGAAGTGTTGCATTTCCTCGGAGAAGATTAAAGCCCTGTTTTACAGGTAGTCTTGTTTCAGAGCTGTGCGTGAGGATTTGCTCCTCCACAGCGGGGTCTGGTGTTGGCAGCTGCTGTGGGGACTGACCTGAGCATTTCCTCGGTGCAGGTTTCCATGGATGCTATCATCCAGTGCCATATGTCTGAGGGAAAATCCATGGAGCTTACAATCTTCATTTAATACAGTTTTCCAGTTTATGGGGCCAGCAAATGATGTCAGTGTGCAGTCCATGAAAGAATGGAGGATTCCTTCCATGTCCTTCCAGGGGGCATCACATGTGTTATATCCCAGATATTGATGTATGATCTTTTCCCCCTCATGCCTGGCTTTATCTGTTTTTATTTCTCAATCCAATTTATTTGAATGCTCGACATATTTTGCAGATTGTATCCAACACTGCAAGCACTGGCTCATCCACACCTACAGCAGCAGAACTGAGAGTTCCAGAGAAGACAGGCTGCTGGCAGGTTAATTTTGTTTGAACAATTAATCTGATTTGTTGGCATCATTTTGTCACCAGTAGCGTGACAATGTTATGGGAATCAGGAATCATAGGGAAGTTGTTAGATCCCAATAGTCACCGAAGTGCAATGTCACCTCCTGCCACCAATTAACAGCTTTGTGAAAATAGCTGAGTCAAAACTAGGGGTCTGAATTATACACTGTGGTTGGCTTTGTTATAAGTAGGATTTGGAGGAAGTTATTTACCAGACAGCACAGTTTTCTTTTTAATACTTTGAGTGCTTCAAGCTGGCTGGGCTTTGTCTAGATGGGAATGTGTACGCTTCAAATATTGAGTAACATCAAAGAGCTGTCAACTCTTGCCTTTGAAATATACCCAGTATGGTCTTCTGAAGGCAGCTCCAGTCATGTGCTGTAGAAGATTGACTGCAGTGATAAATATTTAGGAAACTGATTTCCATAATAACAGTTGGTGTTGAGGCAGTGCAAGGTAGGAGTGGACCTGCTGCTGTCAGAGCTGTACAGGTGCTCAAGGCAGCATAGTGCTTGTCAGATACAGGTCACTGCAGTTTGAAGTACTGAAATGGTCTCTACTGACATTCTTAACCTGTATTTAACTGGATTTCTGGCAGAATAACATGAAACAGCAGCATTTTGTAACCTGCAGGAAAGTGTTACAGGCCCAGCTTTGTGGATTCTGCTTTTACGTCGCTGTTGCACTTACAGGTTCGAGCTGTGCTCCGGAATCTTCCACCCCACAAGAAGTTTCTCCCCTTCCAGCCATGAAGGCAATGTTTTGTGGCTCCTTTGAACATCCCTGTCTTGAGGTTATAGATGAGCAAGGCAGGCAGTGTGGGGCACCTGGGGCTCGTGCTGCTCTGTAGAGCAGCTGCTGTGGTTTGGAGGGTGCAGAGGTGACACTGAGCCTCTGGCTGATCTGACCCTGGGCTTACTGAATAGATTTGCTCTAAGTTACCTCCTCAAGATGCATTTGCTGCAGTCATCCCTTTTCATGTTTGCTAGCAAGATCAAACTAAATCCTTATTTGTATTCCAGTGTTAGTGTCAGCAAATATTACTGTATTTTGCCATTCTGCAACATACAGACATAACATAGTTAAGATCCTGGACTAAAGGATAAATGATGCTTAGTTTCCCTTGTGTATAAAACCAGTAATAAGATCATTATTTTGACTTATCTGTTTTTAATTTCCGGTGAGTTATTCTGGCTCATACACAACAGCTCTCTCTCTGAGTTGTTTATAACTCTTTATGAATGGTGCAGACAGTCTGTGAGCGCCTGGCTCAGCCTCTGTCTCTGGGGTGAATAGTCCTGTCAGGAAAACAGGGAGCCAGCCAGGAGTGCTGATTTCCAGTGATGCCGTGACACCCGTCTCCCTCTTGACTTTCCTCTGCAGCACTGGCTACTGATTTCAAAAGAGATATGAGCCTGTGATTTTAATTTTAAAGCAGGAGCTTTATTTAATTAAGCTCCTCTGGTCTAATAAGATACATGAGCATTTTAAATAAGTGAAAGGAACTTGGTCAGGATATGAAACTGAAGAAAAAAGTTGAAATGCAGATTCTTGTAGAGGGCAAGTTGTAGGAATCAGGCTGCCATGACTCTGAAATCGAGGACTGTGAAAGGTTTGACATGGTTGTGTGCCAAAATTCAGTTATTTTCTGAAAACATCTGAGTGCCACCATTTTTAGGCTTATGAGAGCTTCAGTCGTGAGTCGTAATGTCATGGGAGTCCTTTAGTTTTGTCAAGAGCCGTAGTAAATCTGCCAGTCATATCTGTAGGATGATCTGAAGTTAAAGTTAGCTCTTCTTTGAAGCAGGGATTAGACCAGATGACCTCTTGAGGAGTCTTCCAACCCATGTTACCCAGCGATTACCCAGCAAGGCAGGGCGTTTGCAGCAGGGCAGCTGCACAGTGGGCATCATGCAGCAAGTGTTGAGAGGAGCTTTGGGAGTGGTGAGGGAGAAGGTGCTGAACGTGCTGTGCTGGAAACTCTGCAGCCATCAAGGACACTTCCTGCCCTGAGCAGGTCTCCTGAACAGGAAAACACCCTGCCCAGAGCATCAGCCTGTACCTGTGAGCTGAGGCTTGGTGTGGTTTGGGTCATGTCAGATGACCTCACTGGGGTCCCTGTTCTTGCAGTGTTACCTTAGAGGAGCAGTTGGAGTCTGTTTATTTTGAACCTGCAGGCTGAGCAGAGGGGAGAACTCCTGCCACTTTGCCTTGCTGTTAGAAAACAGGCACAGGGCCTCATCATGAAAAATGGAGCTTTTTGTTTTAGGTGCCTGGCTCAAGCTTGGCCCAGGAAGTAAACTTGCAGTTGAAAAGAGCTGGCAGTTTTTCTGCTTGTTTACACTGAAAGAGTTCCCAAATTAGCTTTCTTGCGAGTCTGAGGAGACAGAAAACATGAACTGATTTTTCACTTACAGGTCGAGCTTGGGTTACTCTGCCAGACACGAACACAAGGAGTTCAAATTCAGGTGCTTGATATCATTACTGTGTGGAGGCATTGATTAAAGGAAATATAAAATGTCTTCAATGTTTGGCAAATTAAATACATCTTAAAATAAAAGAAAATCTTTATCTAATGAATCTATTTAGTGTCATGTTAACATAGTACTGGGATAAAGGATTAAAGTGCTTTGCAATGCTGGAAAGTTTTGAGTCTAGACACACCACAAGACTTACAAGGAAAGTATTTGATAAGTATGAAAACGAATCCTTGGTGGTGAAAGATTGCAATTGTTCTGTGAAAAACACAGGAAGCCCAACATCCCACGAGTATGTTGGGACTTAACAAGCAATCCTGACAGCCAAATGTTTATCCTCTCAAATGTGAAGTTTCCCACGACTGAAAAACGGTATTTTTAAATCTTTGAGCAAGAATCGTCTATGCATTAATGTAATTTCCTGTGGAGTTTCTTGTAGCACTTTTGGTAACTGCTCCCTGGCTGGCTGGGTGGTGATATGACGATAAAAGCTTTCAATAAGGGAATTAAAAAATTGGCAAATGGCCTTGAATGCCTGTTGAAACATGTCTGAGCAAAACCCTTGGTTGCCTTTAATATATTTGGTGCATTGGTGATTAAGAGTTCTGGTGTCCTGGAACATGCGTAGGAAGGTGGGATCCAGGACTAGGTGCAGTTTGGCTCAGCTCTTATAAAACAGGGGTTTGGCTGTTTTTGCTGCTTTTGCAGCTGTCTTTGGGTTCTAGTTTCCATGCCTCCCTGCATCCATATACCAGCTCTTCATAAATCTTCCTTCTTATCATCTTGGTGTGCTTATATGTCATATTGCTGTTAGGTTTTTTCCTCTGCATTTTAAACATATTTTGTCTGTTTAATGAGTTCCTTTGAGAAAGAGCACTGAACATGAAGACCTTGGTGCATTGTTCCCTCTTTGGAACTGTGCTTTGTCTGAAAGGTAAACTTATCAGGAAAGATTATTTCAAGAGAGCTCCTGGGATTAATGTCACTCATCAATTGCACATGCATAAAACTACCTGACAGTTTTAAAACCTGTCAAAAGGCATTCTAGTTAGTTTTCTTTATTCTGAGCTGGGTTTATGAGTTTCCTAGTGCTGTTATTTATTGCTGCTTTCTGCTCCTGAAGCACAGGATATGTGGAGATCTAAGTTATCAAAGGGCATGGCTCATACAGCAGTGGAGGGCTGGACCTTGGAGCATCTTCCTGAGTAGCCTGATCTTTGGGAGAGCAGTGCTGGACATGGCTACAGAGTGAGGAGCTTGTGCTGCCTGGGAGCACTGTATTCTTTTCTCAGACACATTGTCTTTCTTCAGGCTCTCACAGGCCTGTTTGGCTGCCATGGGCATTGTGGAGACTTTAATGTTTTCAGTCTGTGTTCTACAATCTGCTTAAGTACTTGAGTGAAAGAATATAGCTGAGAGGCCCATGGAGAGGTGATATTTCTTGTGAAAGGCTTCTGCTCTTCAGAACTTAAACCCAAATAGCCAAGGAGAAAGGACCACCAAGGTTGTGATGGGCAGTCTGCTGCCTTTGCAGGCTTTCATGTTATTATAGATACTTAAAAGACTAAATATGGTGTTCATTCTACATATGAATGGGACACAAAGTATTTCCTAATACCAAGCAAAATTTATAATCGATAGTAAAAGATCAAAAGCTGCCTCAACAGTATAACATGAAAGAAGAAGTGTTTCACTTAAGGAGTCCAGATATGTTGTTCACGAAGTTCAGCTGTTTTGTTGGGATGAGATGGAGGTGGCAGGTTGGTTGTGCTGTAACAGCTTTTCTGCATGTTGAGGGTTTGCTCTGCAACACAACAGTGAGTATGAACATGGTGCTAAATGGTCCTAAATCTGAACCTGATGAAAAGGGTGCAGATCACACGAAGAGAAATGTAAATGAAGACTTATTTTGGTCTAAATTTGAAATAATCTCTAGACTACTAATATGTAATGTAGGTAACTGCATCCCTCTCTCCCTTCCTTTTCAGGTGGCCATGGTGGAAGTTCAGCTCGACGCAGAACACGACTACCCTCAAGGGCTCTTGATAGCCTTCAGTGCCTGCACTACTGTCCTTGTTGCAGTTCACCTTTTTGCACTCATGATAAGCACCTGCATTCTTCCAAACATAGAGGCTGTCAGCAACGTGCACAATCTCAACTCTGTCAAGGAGTCTCCCCATGAGCGAATGCACCGGCACATCGAGCTCGCCTGGGCCTTTTCCACTGTCATCGGGACTTTGCTCTTCCTTGCAGAGGTGGTGTTGCTGTGCTGGGTGAAGTTTCTCCCTCTAAAGAAGAAAACTGATAATACCCCACAGGGCAACAGCTCTACCATCACATCAGGACAGGCAGCAGCCATTGCCTCGACGTCTATTATGGTGCCCTTTGGATTGATTTTCATTGTGTTTGCAGTGCACTTCTACCGCTCGCTGGTGAGCCACAAAACAGACAGGCAGTTCCAGGAGCTGAACGAACTTGCGGAATTTGCACGGCTCCAGGACCAGCTGGATCACAGAGGTGACACTGTGTCCTCAGCTGTTACCAATTTTGCATAAACCCGTACTTCAGGAAAGTAACCCCACTGTTCTGCTTCTGCCTTACGTTGACTCCCCTGCGGATGAACTGCTTGAACTACTGATCACTGTTTAAAGGAAGATTATAAATATTGTTCTAACCCTTTAGAGAAGGAAAAAAATGTTCCTTTTATACAATTTTTGCTGTCTGAAGGAATGGATGGTGGGGTGTGATTGCACTGTGCGTGCAGCCCTCCTGTGAACACTGTCTCTCTTTTCTCATCAATGCTGAATGGTGGCTGTACAAATACACGGAAAATAACATTGTGCATTTGGGTATTAGCTAGGAATGGATAGAGAAGTTGTTGGCTTTTTTTTTTTCTCTGTTTATTTGATGTTGGCATTTACTAGAAGATATTGCTTGTCCGATCCATATTGCATGGCATGATACAAATTACTTGGGACATGCAGCAATTAGCACTTGGTTTCGGTGCTAGTGCTGCTCTCCCTGGAAAGCCTGACAGATGGTAGGAGTGAAAGCTTTCCCACCACTTTCCCCAGTATGTTTTGCTGCCAAGTAATTATTACTTTACTGATTTCTCCAGTGCCTTTTTCCCGTGGCACTTACACATTTTGTAACTTGCTAAACACCCCTGACTAGTCTTACTGTGATGTGGTGTGGCCACATGAGTAGGAATGAGACTCGACTCTACTCTTCCATGGAAGAAAATAAAAGCAATAACTGTTTTTAAAGTTCTCATGAGCTGGCACATATTATCTGGAGAGATAGATTTGCCTGTTTCTCATTTAGGAATCTTTTTTTTTAAAAGAAGGAAATTATCACTGGATAATTTTTTTTTTTTTGCTTGAAAATCAGAACCACTGTTGTTTTTTTCCAAGCCAAAGTAGTTATTATTTTATACTTTTATATTGGGAATATATTCTAATAAATCCTCAGATACAAGCAGCAAAAGGTGCTTTCTCTGCATTGGATTCCCAAGTAATTAGCTATGCCTTGGTCTTCCTCATTTAGAAAAGTCTTCTTGCTGAAGTGTTGTATATTTAATAACTGTATACACATTTTGCTTCCAGAGGATCTGGAAGGCAGCTTTTCTGGATATATATTTATTTATGAAAGTAGGTTATTTTTAATTCATTTTGCTGCTTACTTTCAGACAGATTTGTGACAGCAAGGCTACTGTGTCGTTCTTTATTTCCTCTCTAGGCAAAAACTTCCATTTGCTCTCCTGGATAAGAGGTTTGTCCAAGAAACATTGCAGCAAGTTATCCTGGGCTGCTTCAGTAATGGTGGCTTTGTCTAGGAGTGGGATTGTTTTGGAACAGAGTTCTTTTAGAGAGTAGCTGTTTTTCATGAACACAAACTGAGACAGGTTTCAAGTCTAAGGAAAAAATCTTGACCTCCCTGTCGTAGCTGTCACTGTGGAATAGAAACCTGGGGTGTGAGGCAGGAGTGACTGTGACAGAGCAGTAGAGCTGTACCTGACAGCCAGGGCTGAACGTGGTCTCTCTCACCAGCCTCCATCTGGGGTTGTCCCAGTCCATTCACAAACTGTAGGATGTGCCTGTGGAGTTTGGTGCAGAGTGTGGTTACTGCTGAAGGAGCCTCGTGAAGCAGATGGGACTGATCTCCTGTCAGCAGCACCACAGTGCAATGTGTTGACAAGGTCACCCGTGGTGCCTTTGTATTGTCACAAACAACTATAAAAAAAAACCTGCTGGGCTGTTCTTTTCAGCAGCAGTCTCGGTTCACAAGCAGCAAACAGCTTTGCACTTGCTGTTTTCACAAGTCCTTCTGGCATACAGAGGCCAAACTGGATTTTCTCAGCTCTGCCATTACGTTATGCTTCAAATATATTCTATTCCTCATGTACATCTGGTGGTGAGGATTGTAACTGCAATCCCACAGGTGCTCACTCATGGAGCACTGGAAGGATAATGTTAGGAAAGGCATTAAGGAAGCAGCATTGCAAAACAGAAAGTCTTGGTAGGAGGCACAAAATGTATTTTCCCAACCTTTACTGGAATACTAATCGTGTCTTGGGGAAAACCCCTAAAACCTCTCAGTAAAGAAAGAAAACATGACTCAGTATTCACACCAGAGCAAAGGGTGCTGTCAGGCTTAAAAGTTAAACTTCTGTCCATGAATTGTATATTTAAAAGTTACATAGTTCTGAATGAAGTTCAGAACATCAATTTTCCAAGTTCATTTTGTAAAATTGCTTGCTGTCCTGGATAAGTAACTGAATTTCTCACTGTTTTGTTAATCTTTTACAAAGTGACAGAGAAGTGTGGGTTGTTTTTTGTTTTGTTTAAGAAATAGACTTAAAAGCTGGTGGGACAACCTTATTTTTAACTTCCTCAAACCAGTAGGCTCTGAGCTAATGGCACAGTTATTACAGCTGCTTTTCTGACTGTTTTTTGCACTTTAAGCCATGATACTGAGTATGTTTCTCTCTTTTTTCACCTGTGGAAATGGTCAGGAAAGTTACACCTTGGGTACCTTTGTCACTGTGTGCCCAGGCAGTAACCAGACACAGACACGTGGATCTAAACATCGAGTGCACTTAAATTTTTAAGTTTTTTTTTAAATCCCTTATTTATACTAACGGTGTTAGGCATTTACCTCAAGCATTTTAAACATGGGTTATTGTATATCACTTGTTTAGATATAAAATACTTTCATGAAATAAAATATACTCGATTGTTGCTGATTATTTGTTATCTAGAGGTCTAAAATATACTTATTAACTGAAACATCATCTGTTGTAACTTCAAAAGCCATTTGGGGTCACAGGTGTGTATTGGGATAGTTTGGGAGGAGTGGGGGGACACAGTTATTTGACTGGTTTTATAGGAGGTACTAGAAACCCTCATTCCTTAAGGCAAAGACTTTGAAACCAACAGGAGTGTGGTTTCTTTACAGGAGGAGTCAGTCAGAGGAGCTGAGCAAGACTCACTCTGCCTGTCTTCCAGCATTTTGGTTTTTCTTTTCATTTTTTTCCCCTTAATTTTTTCCCTTTCTTTTCCAAAGTAGTGGGGAGTAGTGGGAGGAGGCTGCTGAGCAAAGCCAGCTGCAGAGTGCAGTGTGCCTGAACAGCCCTGAGGGAAGAGTGAGGCAGACCATGACATGATACACCACAGTGTGGATTCGACAGTCAAAGGAATGCATAACCCAGGACTGTTCTTATCTTACATCTTTCTCTTTTCTTCAGCATCCGGTTATTAATTATCACTGTCATCATGCAGTGCCTGGGCCTCTGCTAAAACACCAGCTGGATCATCTAGTTCAATCTAAAGAGAAAGAATACAAATCAGTTACGCAGTGTAATTGAAGAAGCTTAAGGGTTTATAGATCTTGATTACTTGAGCATTAACAGAGAGTCTCCCGTGTATCAGAACTTGGTTCGTATTGCAGCCTCTCAGTTATTGTTTTAGAAACATTGCTACACTCCCCTAATTTTATTAGTGTGTTTTACATCACTTCATCTCCTTGAAATAGCTCTGTATGGAGTGGCTGAGTATCCTTTAACTAAACACATTCTTGGACAAAACTGGCTTTGATTTGTAGCCTGTTGGATCTCACCTGTGATTTTTAAAGGGTGGGGGTGTGAAAAGGTTTATGAATATCTATTACTTCCTTCATACTCTGAGATTAGCAGATCTCTTCTGATCCACAGCACAATAACAGCAGTGGAAGTTGATGCTTTCTTTTTGCTCCTGGAGCAGAAGAGAATTGGGTCATCACTTGGTCTTCAGGGACTTAAATAAACAGACTTGAACATCCTGCCTTAGTGTACTGGCAATTCATCCCAGGCTGTTGGATTGTTGAGGCTGTTCTGAGTGACCTTTGACAAACCACATGAGGTAAATATTTTTAGCTGCAGAAGTGCTGCTCCTTTCACTCTTTTTGAAAAACAGAGATTGTTTTCCCCCCGTGAGTATTTGGGGTTTATTATGCTGCACTGCTGTGGGTGTACCTGGTTCTTACAGGATCAGCTAGCTTGTCAAAACCGTGTGTGCTCACAGGGTCCTTTGCTATGGAAACCAGATTTGAAAATGTAGTAACTGTGAGCTTTGGAAGGCTGCATGTGCCAGGTGTCATTTGCAACAGCCTTGTCCCTAGGGCAGAGGAAGGTAGGTGGCTTTACCTGCCGTGGGGCTGTGCTACTCCCTGTGTTACTGGAGCAAAGCAGTCTGCTGTGGTTATCCAGAGTGGTTCTGCTTGGCTCTAAGCAAAAAGGAGCTTCCCCACCACATCCTGCTGTAACCATCTGGAAATGTGACACCCTTGTGTTTCATGTCTGCTGTGTGCAGACCTGGGGGGTTCACTCGGAGCCACATCTGGTCCCTGCTGACTCCCATTCCTTGTCTTCCTCCAAGGGCACAGAGCAGGGGACAGGCTGTCCTGTCCTCCAGCTCCTGCAGCAAAGGATGTGCAAGGACCCAGTGGCTGCCAGGCTGATGGCCCAGTGTGTCCAAGTGCCTCACCAACTCTTCCTCTGCAGTGTGTGTCACTCAAGGAAAAGGGGAGCAGGTGGTGTTGGCTCTGGGACACCATCTGCCCACCGTGGGGACCAGGTGGGAACCTGCACACACCTCCGTGCCCCCAGGGCTGCTGGACACAATGAGCCTCTGCCTTGGAGTACTGAGGCAGAGGAAGGAGCTGCTGTGAGCCTGCAGCTTCTCGGGTGTCTGTAGGGTCTGCTCAGCTTTGACCCTTGGGCTTCGGGAAATCATTTGGTGTTGACGCAAATCCCACCATTGTCTCTGTCTCTATTGTCCCCGTTTCCTTTGTGCTGCTTCAGGTCTCTGAGCAGTTCTGGTGCATGAGAACCGCATTTTTTCAGATGTAGGTGATTAGGAGGCTCCAGCGGAGGCTGGATGAGCTGTTTGTCCCTAAGGGGCTATTGAGGACACTGCTGGCCAAAAGATACTGAGCACACACCCTGTGAGTGGGGAGTCCCATGGGGGAAATCACTTGAGGACTGAAATGCTACCTGGAGAGCTGACCCAAGTGCTGATGAATGCAAACACTGAAATTTCCAAGCAATTACCTCTGGGATTGGATACTGAGTAGGGGCTGGGGCTTTCTCTCTGTTGAAGTCAACCAGAACTCCACACTTTGCTATGTCTTCTGCCCAGGTGCCTTCTAACAACTGTCCCTTATCCAGGTAGAAGAATCTCCCTGGGCCATGTTTCTTTCCATCTTTCCAGCCTCCTTCGTACCGATTTCCATTTGCTGCAATCAAAAACATGAACAGACCAATGAAATTTGCACTATTTCATTAAAGGGTTACAAATGAAACCAACCAACAGCAAACTGGTAGAGGAGATCATGCGTTTGGCTTCTCTTAGTAATTTCCAGGGGGCTGCAGCACAGTGTGTTATATTGCCTTCATGGCACTCTGTTTTCTGTGCCACAGAGGGAGAAAGGGCTGTGGAAGGAGCCCACACTTGCCCACCTGGAACTGAGCAAGTGAGCTCAGGGTAAGGGGCTGGTCACTGAGTCACTCCTCACAACGTGAAAAATTACAGGACACAACTTTTGGATTTGTCACTGCAACAAATCACACAGGATCTCTGGCTTGAGGAGAGAGGTTTGCTTGTCTGGGCAAGGAACAGAGCACTGATTGCTGTCCAGTCAAAATAATCTTGATTTCAAAGAATACTTGAAGTTAGTTTTTCCTCAATGAGTTACAGGGTGAGAAACTGCTGAGTGTCTGAACAGTTCAGGCAGGCAGTTACAGACTGTTTTTCCAGCTGTACTGCTTCTCTCTGCATTTTTCTGCAAGTTGAGAGAAGCTTATTTTGGGCTCTCTGCTGCTCTCCAGGAATCTCTCTATCCATCCATCAGCAACAGGAAAAGCAGAGTTGCAAGGGGAAGAGAGCAGCCTCATTCATGGATGCTGGTTGAGAAGGGGCATCATGTCTGTGGTGGTGCTGGGATACCTCGAGGCCGTCCTGCTGTCACTAGGAGAGCCTTCTGGTCTGCCCTTTTCCTACACAGAGTGTTTCTAAGCCCAATACCACAGGGATTTCTGACCAAATGAGTGGCAGTCCCTTTGAGTCTCAGCTGAACTCTGCTATTCTTCATGACAGTAAGTAGACAAAATACCAGGGCACCCTGCATGGTGCTGCAGAGGTAGCTGGGCCCTGCCACAATGCTGTAAGAAGGAAAAACCTAGAATTGTTTCTGGGGAGCGTGGCTGCTGGGCTGCTCAGGCAGGGTCTGGTTTACAGGCTGGAGCTGTGGTGCTGGTTATCTGCAACTCTGATCTGGTGGGGGCAGCTCAGCTCCTGCGCTCCAGTCAGCAGCAACCGAGAAACCCCCAAAATCGCAGCCCTGGCTGGAATGGAAGGAGCATTGAATGCTGTGGGAGCACCGTGGTGTCCAGCTGCTCCCACACACCCTCCTCCCAAGCACCTGAGGCTGTGTGCTCGCTGCCGTGATCCCTGTGGACATGCAGTGCCCCTCTACAAAGGCATTTGGGAATGGCTGGAGCAGAGGCAGCCGCTGAGCGCGGTGCTCCCGGCCGAGCTCACCCTCGCCGGGCACGCTGCCACTACAAGCAATTTAATCTTGAGCTGCAGCTCATCGTGACCTCCACTGGAGAACTCCTTTTCTTTCACATCGCAGAGCTGCCGGCACGTGGGCACACTTCCAGCAGCCGGCCTGAATGCATTAGGCTTGTGGGTACGAAATAATTGCTCCGGCTAATTTTATCCGAAAGGAATCCAGCTCGCAGTCGGGTGCGGGCAACGCTGGAGGCAACGGGGCTCTGAAATGGTGCATCAGCCCCCAGGGGCTGCTGGTTTGTAAGTAGCAGGGACTTTGACAGAAGCACAGCAGATCAGTGGAAGATTTCTCCCTGGAAGCAAGTGCTGATTTCATACAGATTGAGCCATCGGTCCAAAGTGACTTTATAGTCAGCACAGTCATGCCTGTGATGTGCAGTGAAGGTCATGCCCATTCCTCTCAGCTGCTTTGCTTAGCTAATTACTAGCCTTNAATAATATGGAGATAATATTTTTTCAAATGTTCTTGGAATGCCATGTCTTGTATTGCCTAGGACTGGGATTGGATTCTTGGCTTTGGGGAAAAGTGTGTTAAACTCCAAGGAAAATAAGGGGAAAAATATTCAAATTTCTGTATTTATGCTGAGATTCCCCCTAACATTCCCAACCCATTATGTACTTGGTGTTATTTATGGAAAGGAATTGTGTACTAATGAAACCCCTGTGTTCACTCAACATGAGCCACTGTCGGAAGTAAGAGAGGTGATGGAGTGAACTCAACAAGGAAATTCTCTGTTGTTTTTCTTTTCCTGTGTGCTGGAAACTGGACTCCTCTTTGGTATGCAGAGCTAAAAAGTCTGTCTGGCAAAGTGCCTGGCTTGAAAAGAGAGATTTGCTCTTCTCTGACCCAACAGTATATTATCTCTAACCCGAACCATCCCAGTCATTTAAATGTAAATGACAGCAAAAACAAGCTTTCATGCGTGTGGGCTTGAGCAGCACAACGCCGGCCCTGGCGCAGCCTGTGCTGCCTCCAACCCTAGACCAGGAGGGGAGGGATGACACAGAGCAAGGCTGCGGCGGGAGATGAGATGGAGCATCCAGGAGTCTGGATGGCAGAGACGCCTGGAGAGCAGCAGGACACCAAACAGCTGGAAGGGGCAGGCAGATGCCCGGGGTGAGGATGGCTGGTACTCACGGAAGTGCAGCACCCCCTGCCCGTTGGGCTGATCCGCCTCCCACTGTCCCTCGTAGCTGGATCCATCCCGGTAGTACATCCGTCCCCAGCCGCCCCGCGCCCCGGAGCTCCACTCGCCCTCGTAGCGATCCCCGTTCGGGTAAAACAACACCCCATGGCCCTGGACAGCAGCACAGGGGTGGCTGGTTAGGAGCTGTGCTGTTGCAAGGGGTCAGTGTCCAATTCTGGGATCTCTCTTTGATACACCGTGTCTCTGTTCATTACTCTTACACGTGGCTGCTGGCAGCCCAGCTCAGTGGCTGTTCTGCTGAGGGAAACAAGCAGTGGTAGTATGGGATTCTTTTTTTTTTGGCAAATGGTTTTATTCCCGTGACAAACCCTTGGATTTATATCTCAGTGTGTTATTATTGGCATGGCTGCTGCTAATATTTAGCTAAAAGCGGGTTTTACTAGTATATAAACCTGCCTGGGGATAGGCAGCATTAAAGGATGTGTCTCTCAACATGAGCATTTCATGCCTTTCAACCCTGACGATGCTTCCTACAGCCCAGAGTGTTGCAGGCTGAGCAACTCCATCCCTTGTTTGTCTTACACGTATGTTTGCCATTAAGAGAAGTCCAAAGGTACCCCCTATACCAACCAGGGAGTGATATCAGTAAGAAATATTTCCATATTACTAATAAGTTTTCCCATAGGAAAAAAGTGCTTGTCTCTGAACAAATAATAAAATCAGTTCTGGAAATAACTGATTTTGAGCATTAATTTTACTAAACTTCATGGACGTAAAGGATAAACTTCTGCGGAAGAAAAACCCAACCCTAATGGTACTGGGATGCCGTTACAAATCTTACACCAAAGCTCAATTATCCAAAACATAACCTCAAAGAACAAGAGGGGAAGCTCCCTCCAAGAGGCTGGAGCCACACACCAATTACAAGCGTTGGTGGTGATGAGTTTAATTTAAGAGCAGACACCAAGGCGAACACAGGGTTTTCATTGGCAGATCTAAAAACATTCCTACAAGGATTTTGCACACGAGATTGCAGTCATTACTACCAGATGACTTTCTCATTGTGTTCCTTTTAGAAAAAGCAGTGATTTATGTGACAGGCTTAATTTCCAAAAGTCCTCATGTTATTTGTCTGATATGCTGCAAAACTCCTAGAAGAAGGTACATTTTCCTGCAGTGCTTATAACAGAGGTTCTTCTAATTGACTCAAGGATAAGAGGAATGAAAGGGATGGGTGGGAAGGATTAAGAGATGGGATATGAAGCCTCTGTTTGGCCAAGCTGCAGGTGAGTCTAAGCAGTAACCACTGGTGAGAGGCTCAGGCTGTAGCCCTACACCAGTGTATGTGTGGGATGAGTGCCTCTGCAGCAGGAAGAGAGCACTTCCATAAAAGTCATGGATTTTTACTATTGATCCTTCAATCCAGCCTCAGTATTGGGAACATTAGTATTTTAAGTGATCTGTCAGCATGTGTGCACCCAACCCTTCCCCATGCTTTGGGTCACTCTCCCCCACTGCTGGCACAGGCAGGAAATGTCACTTACAGCTTTGTGGCCGTTTTCCCACCAGCCTGTGTACACCCTCCTGTATTCCTTGGTTACAGGGTCAGGAATGCTGTATGAGCCATAACCATGCTGCTTCCCAAACTTCCAGTCACCGCTGTAAATAGCTCCGGTTCTTTTCCATATCTGGGTGCCTTTACCTGTTCGACAAACAAGAAGGGACCATTGTGGTTGTTTAGGACAAGGGTGTCCAGGGCTGCCTTCCTGCTCCATCCCAGGTGGGGCAGCTCTCCCTGCAGCAAGTCAGGCTTATGTCTGGGATTCAGTTTAGGTTGCTGAGTTGAAACCATCATTAATCTTGATCAGGGGCTTCCTGTGTGGCCTTTGCTGAATGCACTTAAATCTTTCCAAACCTCATTTTTACTGCTTGTAAACAAGCCTGTCCTGCTCTGGCTGCTCAGGGCTTGGTCAGGGTCTCCTTCCCCTGTTCTGTCTCCTGCAGCACCCACCACAGCTTGAGGATAAATTAAGATTCCTGAAGCCAAGTCCAGAGCCGAGACAGCTCCAGGGACTGTGCAGCCAGGGCACATCCCAGTGCATGGAGCTTACTGCAGTTTGCTGTGTTTGGAGAGGATTTTTAAACATCTGTAATAGAGGTATTTGGGGTATTTTCCCCTGAGTGCATGCAAAAGCTCTATAAGTTACCTATTCGAAATGTCTCTGAGTACATTTTTCATTGTATGTATCAAAAAAAAATATATATACAGTTATACATGAATGAATGTTCTTGCAGGAGCATATAGAACCACTGACTTCTCCCTGTCCCTAGGAACCTTTGTAAGGACATCTAAATTGGTACTTCTCAGAATGATCTATCTTACCATGTTTCAAGTTGTTCAGCCATTCTCCAGTATATTGGTCCCCATTTACAGCATAAACCGTGTGCCTTAGCCCACATTTCTGGGCATTCCTGTCCCATTCATAATAGAGAGGCTCTCTAGCCCTGGGGTACTTTACAATGGGCATCTTGTTCGTGTCTGGAGAAGAAAACAAAGGATTATTGGCATTAAATTAGAAAGAAGCTACTAAGGCAGGTATGGGCAGAACAGTATTTGTGAGCTATGCCTTAAGATGCACCCGAGTCAGTAACTGATGCCGGGCTTTGAGGGGTAAAACAGAGATCTAACAAACAGGAGGTAGCTAAAAATACTGAAGTACAAACCAGCACTATGTGAAAACGGGCTCACGGCATTGCCTGGCCTGTCTGAAAATGTTAAATAAATCTCATCAGGTCAGGTTTGTCGTGTGCACTGGTCTCTGCACCTGCCAGAGGTCTTGCAGAGTGCTGGGAAAGGCATATTCTCTGTACAACCAAGGGAATGGGTCAGGGAGTTGTCCAGTGTTCCTGAGGCCCAGCTGGAGCTGGGACACTACATACCCCCAGCAGTAATGCAGCTCAGGCTCCTTTACCGCTAACAATAACAGTCCTGCAGGTGTCTGTTAAAAGGGGTTGGAAACACAACGTTTCTGTCTCCCAGGAGGCTGCAGACTTGCCCAGGGCAGGCCAAGCACTCGCCAGCTGATCACGCTGCCGAGGAGGGGACCTCTGAATTCACCTGGTGTAAAAGCATGAACAGCAGGGATGATGGGCACAGCAGGGGTTTTGGAGGGAGAGTCAGTGTGGGGGAAGAAGAGGGAGAAGATGTTTTGGCTCAACAGTACAGAGAGGACAACAGAGTGCAACACCGTGGTGATTTCAGGAACAGCCGCTCCTCAGTGCAGTGGGAATTCCGGCACAGACTCGGAGGTGAGAGCGGTCTCCAATAAACCATAAATAAATGCCAAAAGGTGGTTGTAGAAACAAAAGCAAGTTTCAGTGAATGCCGTCAAGATCCAGAGCTCGGCTGGAGCCCGGCAGGGTGGGATGCTCTCCGACTTTGTCTCCTGGGCTCCCCCTTCTGTCCTGATCCGCTGGACTGAGCCATATCGAGTGATTTTGATCTGTCTCTCCCTTCTAGGCAGAGCAGAGCTCTGGTTCCTGCTGTACTGGGGGTGCCAGGGAGCCTGGGGTAGGTGTAAGCATGGAACTTGGGAGGAGAGGGGAAAGGAAGATGTTTCAGGTCCTTGTTAGGGAATAAAAGCTAGAAATTATAACTAAGAAGACACCGTTAGCGTTCATTCTCAGTTCTCCACACAGCAACGGGAAATGGTCATTCGACGGCTATTTGGAGGGGTATCATTGCTGAAGAAAGTACTTATATATCCAGGATGAGCTTTTCTACCCGTATGCAGCTGAATTGTGTAGTGCCCGTCCCACGTGGCTCCCTACCGTGGGGCTGTGGGGAGTGCAGGCAGGGCTGGGGAACCTGCCCGGGCACGGCACAGTGAGCTCAGACCTGGGAGGGGTAAGGGTTCCAGCCAGGCTACTGTGGGAGGAGAGGGGCTGAAGGGCACCTTGGTTTGAGGACACCAAGGACAGGATCTGTCACTCAGGACCATGAAGTCACAGCCTGCTGCACAGGATAGTTTTCCAGCAACACACAGGGTACACCACAACTGCTGAGCTCCTCCCTTGACTTCGGGTGCTGCAGCCCCTGGAGAAGGGGGTTCTTGTCAGTATTTGCCAAGGGCTGGGGCTTTGCAGGACACAGAGCCACATGTTGCCTGTTTGCATCTGTCCTCCTCTTGCTGGGGGAGAAGAGCCAAGCTACAGCTACTTGCACCCACCTCGACACCAGCTGTGATGAGAAGTCTCTTCCCTACCCCTGGCAGATGGAAGCATCACTCTCCCACCACCGCATCCGACCACATCTTTAACTCAAAGCTTAGGATTTACAAACCCCAGGGAGGATTCCCAGCTGCGGGGGCAGTCCCAGCACCCCTCCATCTGCTCGCCAGGCTCTCCGAGTCACAGCCCACGCAGAGCACCCGGGGTAATGCGGGCTGCCGGGACCCGCCTTTATTTGCTGAATCCCCTTCCAAATTTACGTCAGCGATGCCAGGTTTGCGTAAGTGATAACGCAGTCGGTATTCGCCGCCGTGGATGTTTTTAGCCACCTACTCTATGGGCGCGGGGAGGGTGACAGGGAGAGGCAGAGCCGCCCCGGCTGCAGCTCTCGGTGCCGAGGTTGGAGGCTCCCGTGCGGCTCTGCCGCCGCCGCAGCGCTGGGGGAAGAGGCTCTTACAGACCCCCGAGTCCTCCTCCAGGCGCTGCTCTGACACTTCTGTCTGGGCTCTGGTAAAATGCAGCTCTGGTTTGCACGGCCCTACAGGAAGGCCATTGCCCCCTTGGCTGTTCGCAGAACTTCAGAGCAGTGCGATTTAGCGACAAATACACTTTTCTTTTGTTTTGTTTTAATCTTACGTCTTAATTTAACGAATTGCAAGGAGGAAAATACACCTGGCTGCAGAAAAGAGGTTCTGACTGTTCCTAACAGCACCGCGCCTGCCACCCCACCGTGTCCCCTCGTGCACCCTGCCTGCTGGCCACCCGGCCCCGAGGCTGTGGCCCCTGAGCTCAGCCCTCGCTGTGACCCAGCGCCACGGCACTGGCCTGCACGGGGGTCCCTTTGCCAGCACCCGCAGCCCCTCGGAGCCCCCCCGGCGGTGCCTGCGAGCGGAACGCCTGTTGCTGCCCGTCCCCGGCGAGCAGCGGTGGGAGCGCTCCGCGGGGAAAGCCCACGGGCGGGGCTCGCACCGCACCCTCTGCGCGGCCAGGCTGTCCCGCAGCCCCCATCCCGAGGGACAAACCGCGGACACCGACCTGTGCTGCTGCCCCTCGGGTGCCGCCTGTTGCACCAGCGGGGTCGTCATAGCAACGTGCCAAACTCCTGCCCTCCAGCTCCGTGGGAGCGAGGGGAGCGGCGGCGGGCGGAGAGGGAGCTCGGGGGGACACGGCGGGGAGCGCCGGGGATGGAGCCGGACCCGCACAGCACACCCCGCGCTGGGCGGCTGCGGGCCTTGGGGTCAGGGTTTTCCAGGAGGATGCAAAGTGCAACGGTATAAAAAATAAAGGATGTGAAATAAGCAGCGAGTGTTTCAGCTCTGCTTTGTTTTTCGTATGCCCGGCAGCAGAAGGCTGCAAATGAGAGCACTGATTACAGCACCGATGGGTAACAGATAAATCAGCCTTGAAAATGTCAGAGGAAAGGAGAAACCCCCTGAAAATGCACTTCAGAGGTCATAAAGGAGAAATCTGAATAAACCTGACACTAATTCCCTCATCCATTACATTTCTTCCGCAGCCACAGAGAGCAGGGAGTGCCATTATGGCCTTGTGGGTGTCTGTAATAATCTTCCCTAATGGGTAATTAACTGTGCACATTTCCAGGATAAAACCAAAGGCCTCCTATGACTCCCATGAGCTAAATGCATTTGATTCTCAACCTTTTGCCGCATTTTTCGTGCACAGCTCTGCAGGCTGGATGGTTGAAATCTTGAGGTAGGTGGGAAATCTGATGAAAACAAAGCAGCCGCCTGTGTGGAGGCTGATCTTCCCTGATGGGCGTTTGTTTGCCATCTTTGATGTCTGCAACATTGAATGTGGCTTAAACGTTGTGCCCGTGCTCAGGTAGGACAGAGGGCGGACTTATCCCAAGTGTGAGTGCGACTGAAGGCAAATACTCCAGTTCCCATGACACGTGTGAGTGCCACGGAGCTGGAGGAGACAATGCCTCTGCCTGGGAAATCAGGTGGGGAAGGAAAATGGAGTGGAGGGAGGGAAGAGGTGTCAGCACACCGAGCTGGTGTGGAACTGACGGAGGGAGATCTGTACCATGGGAAAATACAAACATGGAATTTCTGGTGCTGGATTAGATGAACTAGGAAGATGGCAGTTGCCAGGGAGCATTTCCAGGGATGTGGGAGTGGTGGAACTTACAGACTTCTTTAAGCAGAAGAACCAGAAAGAAAACTATGAATGTTGACCAAGATAGGAAACACTTATGCAAGAGAAAATATTTCGTGGTTTTAAAATGAGATGAAGATGTTCAGGAAAGATTTATTCACATGAAGATGTTCAGGAAGGATTTATTCACACTCATTCATGTTAACATGTTCTGGATTGGGGCAGAACCTAAGAATTACTGAAGACAATCATTCCTGTGTTTTGCTACAGTAAGGGCTGGAATGGGGGACAGGCATTTGGGGAGGAAATGAAGGAAACTCATGAGGGAGAAGAAAAAACCCTTATTGCAGCCCAAAAGCTACAGCCTCAAATTACAATCAAAAATATCCCTTCCTGGAAAAATATTAATTATTTTTACTATTTCAGCCCCTATATTGCACTACACTTCACTGAGAAATTGGCAATTAAGATAATTAGCTAATTCAGACCATTTCATTTGTTTATTTTTAAACAGCACAGGCTGAGGTTTTTGAACTACAAGCCCAAACTGTGCCTCACTTAACCACAGCTTTTGCTAACCAGAAGTTATATGCATATTTGAAATTCAATATACATTTGAAACCAATAAAAACTTTAAGATAAGTAAAATATTTTAGCAACAAATTAAAATTCACAAACTGAGATCAAAAACTGCCACTTGCGAAAAGTACTGTGTCTGAATATAATGGAAGGAAACGGTTGTTGGTACCTCCATTTCTGGGTCACTTGTTTGAAATCCTTCTGCTCCAGGTGTCTGTGTGTTTGTTATTTCAGTTCTGTGGTCAGTTCTGTGGGTTGTCAGAACGGGCCACCCTCACAGACCTTCCTGCTGCCACCAAGGAGGCTTCACAGAGATATTTATCTGGGAAGAGGCTGTGTGTGATTCCCATCCACAGCTTTGTTAGTCCAGGTAGGTCCATCTGAATCATACTTAATGATTTTGTCACTCATTAATATAATTCTGTACCTTTTTGTATTGCAAGGGTACAGAGTGGGGAAATGTAAGGGTATTCTCCTCACAAAAAAGGCAAAAATTAGACCAGCTTGAAGAGAAGGTGGTGGCATTTGAAACTATCAGAAAGTTCTTTTGATTCACTGAACTGAAATTTTACTTAGAAAATGTCATCCCATTATGAGGGAAGGAATACTGTTAGTAAGTAGGAAGTGGGCATAATTTTCATAAAGGGTGTCAGATATCTAGAATATATAATTCAGAGAGTGTGGTACAAACCCAAACTACCCCAGAAATGTCCTAAGCAGACCCTCTTCCTCTCCCAAGAGCAGTCATTTCAAGGCACAACATTGAGGTCACTAGGATAAGTAGGGCTTAAACCCAAGTTACAATGTACTAGAAGGAGAATTTGGGTTTTCCTTGATCCAATTCCCCTTGTTCTGGCCTCTCCAGCCAAAACCTGGCCCCAAATCCCCTTCTTGGCTGTTTTTTGTGTGGGATTTTTCCCTATTTTTCTTGTTTCACTCTCACACACATTGGCCACTGACACCAAGGAGCACCAGCAAAGCTCCCTCACCAGGGAGTGACAGGGCTTCACTCCTGTTACTGTTGGCACCGTTGCTGTTCCAGTTCTCTGGCAGTTAATTAAATCTTACATTTATTAAGACTGAAAGGAAGCTGTTAAATCCATCCATGTAAATTATGCTCTAACTCAGCCCATTATTCTGCCAAAACAGTTCATTGCAATGGACTTTCAGCTCTCCACTTAATTCCAGGTTGGACAGACTGAAGAGCAAATCAAGCACTTGGGAGGATGTGTGTGGAAACATGCCTGGAAACACACCTTTCTGGAGCAAGGCCCTGTGGCACATGAGGCACCCTCATTTTTCTCACTTTAAAGAGTCAGATTTTAAAAAAATAAAAAACAAATAAAGCTAAAGGCACTCAGTATTCTACATCTGAAACCAATCTTTTTTTGCACTGAAAGGAGACAGCTGCTCCAAGCTGATTTTGCTCTCACAAAGCTTGGGGAATCACCCAAGTGAAATGCCCAAACCAACTGAAAACTGTCATAATCAATACTTTAAATTTATTCTGGGAACTTCGTAGAATAAATAGAGAAAAGGCATGTAGAGAAACATATGTTGGAATTCTTTAAAGGTGAAGAATGTGACAACAACATACTGTGGAAGTAGGATGCTCAGATGTGTGTTTGATTGCTGCTACATTCAATAGGAAAGCCAGAGGAAGAGGTGGGAGGGTCTTGGACTCCAACCAAGCTTGTGTTGGGTGTAGCCGGATGAGCACTTTGCTTTTAAGAATTATTATTATCAGCAGGATTTAGGAGGGATTGAAGTGAAAGGTTTGAGGTATAAACTTCACTGGTTGACTCTGGCTTAAGAGGCAGCCTTGTGGGAAAGAGTGTCTTTAAAAACCTTCCCTCCCTTTTGCTGGGAGCAGCTCTCTTTAAGATAAAAACCATGTTGGTTTTACATCAAAACAACCTGAAGTGAGAACCCTGGGTTATCTGGAATTCTTGGGCACTTAGATAGTCTTGCAGAGTGAAAGGCTGAGGTCCTTGAAACTGACACCAGATACCCTCTCCCTGTGAGTTTCTTTTGCTGCAGATTTACAGCTGAAGGTCTCTGCTTAACTACCTGCTACAAGGTAGAGGTTCAAATGTAGAGCTGTCATGTTAGTGAACTCACCCAAAGCTGAGAACTATTTACTGTGCAACTGTGGAGTGCTTTGCAGGGCTCTCAGTACTGCTGGAAGCAGATAAATTTGGCCATACTTGAGCTACTGCTTCACTTGAAGTGCTTAATTTGTTCCTTAACTGAGAAATAACTCCAGATGAATACAAGATGAATCAGCAGTATCAACCTCAAGCTGAAACATGAGCCAAATATTTTATTTATCACGGGCTATTGTCACCTAATGGTAGAACAGGGACTCATCTACATTTATATTTTGTCCTTTCCCATTTGCTGTGTTGGAAAGAATCTGTATTTCTGGGACAGGGGAAAAGCATCAAAGGAAAGGGCCTCAATTATCCTAAGAGAAAAGAATGAATGGAATTTGCATTCAGGGTGGAGGAAGGTGAGGGAAAGGAGCTCACATGTGACCATGTGTACAACTAAGTGCACTCCAACAAAATCTAACACCAAAAGAACAAACAGTCACAGTTTCACTGTGATCCTTAACTTGATTATTAACTCCGTTTCTTTGATACCTTTTCCGGCAGTGAACGGCTGATGAATTGGAGATTAATTGAAGACAAACCAGAGATTTTGTGTTTGTAGATTGCTGTGCAGTGGCCTTAGACGATCTCTGGCAGCAGAAAACAGCCACTAAAAAGCAGCAAGACACCTAGAAAAAGGTCCATAAAATATTCAAATTCAGAGGAAAGGCACCATTCCTCCTGTGTTGCCACAAGTGAAAGAAAGGTGGTGTGTGGGAACCCCGAGCACTGGCTGCACAGAGCCCTGCTCCCTGTCCAGCCTGAGCAGTGGGAAGCTGCCAGGGCTCTTCTGCGCCCTTAAAATTCCCTCTCTAAATCCTTAATCCATCTCACTTCTATAACAGTCCAATAAGGTCTTTGATTGCCCACTGAGTGCAATGGGTGCAGATATTTAGGAGTGGGTTTTAGTCAGACAGGAAAAACCTGAAACCTCAAACTCAATTATTCCTGTATGTTTTTCCATAATGGGAGATTGTCGATTGTTTTTTCCACCAAAATAAACATTTAATTCAGATGGGAAACGTCCTGCCCAAAGACTGAATTTTTCAGGTGGCTTTTGTGCAGGGGCTGCTCCTGGAGGCAGAGGGGACCGTGGC
This sequence comes from Scytalopus superciliaris, assembly GCA_013400415.1. Lineage (NCBI taxonomy): Eukaryota > Metazoa > Chordata > Aves > Passeriformes > Rhinocryptidae > Scytalopus > Scytalopus superciliaris. The sequence continues at coordinate 529,703 of VXBX01006778.1, read as the reverse complement.
CAGCACAGCCTGGTCAGACACAACGCCTGCTGCCCTTCCAGCAGCCCTTCCAGCAGCCCTTCCAGCAGCCCTCCCGTGTCCCCAGCCTCGGCACTGGGAACATCTGACACAGCCCTGCAGTTTCGTTACAATCTGCAGTTTCCATTCTTACAGAGTAAAATTATGCATGCTATAATAAACGAATTATCTGGAGATGGAGTTGAAAAAAGATCATTGTTGTCTTACCTGAGGGGATCCCTGGTCTGAGGGGAGCCTTGGCCTGAGGGGCTCCTCACCTGAGGGGGACCCTCCCCGGAGGGGGGTCCCTGCTCTGAGGGGAGCGCGGGCATGAGGGGGACCCTCACCTGAGGAGATCCCTGGCCTGAGGGGGGTCCCTGCTCTGAGGGGAGCCATTCACCTGAGAGGATTCCTCCCCTGAGGGGCTCCTCACCTGAGGGGAGCCTTGGCCAGATGAGAGTCCTCACCTGAGGGGGTCCCTCACCTGAGGAGATCCCTGGCCTGAGGGGCCCCTCACCTGAGAGGAGCTCCCACCTGAGGACATCTCTGGTCTAAGGAGACTCCCCACCTGAAGGGGCCCCTCACCTGAGGGGCTCCCTGGTCTGAGGGGANGGGGGGATGCGGGACATCGCGGTGCCTCGCCCGGCGGCGCCTCCGCCGCTGCTCCCGCACCGCCTGTCCCCGGCTCTCCCCCCCATCCTGACGCGGGGCCGGGGTGTCCCCGCATCCCCGGCACGCCCCGGCCCGGGGCAGCCCCGCAGGGTCGCCCCCGCCCCTCCCGGGGGATGCGCATCCCTGCGGGGCACCGCGGAGGCGCCCCGGGACCTGCCCCGCCTGGGCACATCGCCCCCCGAGGGGGCACAAACAGCGCCGCAGGCAGCGCCTGCCCCGCCGGCATCCCCGCGCCCTTTGGTTTCCCCTGGCTGGGCTACGACGGGTCCAAGTGCTGTTTTTCCATCTCGCAAAAGTGCACCGAGGGACAGAAAGGCCTCGGGGGAAAGGGCCAAGAGCTCTTCTGCGAAACGCTTTCACCTCCAGAAACCTCCCCTGCATGTCATCGGTGCTGCACCTCTGCACGTGCTTTAAATCTTAAAGCCAGCTTTAAAGTACGACCGGCTGTTCTCGCTCTGGAGGCTGTTTTAGCCTCTTTTAGGCTCTTAGACAGCATGTGCACACACACAAAAGAAAGTGTGATTTCCAGATTTAGCTCGTTGTCTTAATTAAAAGTCAGTTCAGGTTGTATGTCTGTTAGCAGAAGGAAAGGCTGGGTGCTGGGGGGACCAGCGGTGTGGGTTTGTTGGGCACACGTTTGCTGTGTGCACTCACTGCCCTTCTCACCGAGCAGCTGAGCCTGACCTAAACCCCAGCAAAGCGTCAGTGACTGGTCCCTGCCTCAGTTTCCCCACCTGTAAAAGGCAAGTAGAAACCCTTCTCAGTGGGGTGGCAGCTGCTGGTGACACAAAGTGTCATGGATCAGTGATTAATGCTGTAGGGGTGAAAAGCTGGAATTGCATCCATGGTCCGAGAGCTTCAGGGAGTTTGTATCCAGACACTCTGCTACAGAAAAGGGTGCTGTCCTCAGGACATGGCTCTCCTCCAGCTCGGTGTGGTGCTTAAATGTGCTTTGGAGGAAGGTCCTGTGCTCCTGAACTGGATTCAAACCCCACCTCTGGAGTAAGAAAGTACTTCCATGTGGGTGTCCACTCATTCTTGCCCTTGCACGGGGCTCTCTGGATGCACTTGCAGCATCTCTTGCTCTCGAGGAGCCTGTTTTCCCCAGCAGCAGCTTGACCCCCCTCCATGCCTGCATCACCCCCTGTCAGCACCCTTTTTGGCTGCCCTGACTCTCATCTCCAGTGGGAAATGCTGGTCTGGGGCCACACAGGAGCTGCTCTTCGTGTTTCAAAGGAGCTCTCTGTTGGTGATTCCCAAGGCAAAAGGGTCTCCCTTGCAACGCCAGCCAGGGAAAGAAATGACAGTGGTCAGATTTTTTGGTGTGTTGAGAGCAGTGCTGGCCCTGTGGGGCAAAATGATCTGTGTCTCATTGCACTCCTTCCTCGTCTCATATTTTATAACTGTGTTGTAAGTTCTGGGTCAGGGGCTGTGTCATCCTCCTGCCAAGGAGGACCTTGGGCTCTGGTTGTAGCTCCTGCCCCTGCTGTTCTGGCTGGCACAGGGCACTGGGGGCTGCACTTGTATTTGGGGGGCTTCGAAGGGGCTGATGCTGCAGCCACATCTGCAGATTGTTGTTGTTTGGGTTGCCAGGGCAGCACCTCATCCCTGGAGCAGCAGCCTGAGACAGAGCTCAGGGTTGTGGGGCATTGCAGTTTTGGGGCAGGGAAAATGCAGGTTGCTCTGCAACAGTTTCTTAATTTAAACCCTGGGTATGAACATGGGACTGGATTTGGATTAGGACTCTGCTCGTGGTGGGTCTCCTTGTAGGCACTCATCTCTTGGCAAATAAATAACTTCACTTGTAACAAATGTTATGTTCTTCTAAACAACAGTGTCGTTTCCAAACCATTATCCTGATGTTTTTGGCTGGGGGTAGAATTTATCAGCTCTCAACTCGCCTATTTGTGTTTGCAATAAATACTTGAACACTTTTTTGGCAAAGAGCTTTTTACGCCCTTTGAATCAGCCTTTTATGAGAAGCTGTTGCGTGATATCCAGAGAAGCCAGAGGAGTTACTGTGCAATCCAGGGAGCCCTGAAGTCCTGCCCATGCCAAGCAAATCCAAAGTGATCCAGAAATGATGAGAGCTGCAGTGCCTGGACATGGCTAGTTTGGTTATCAAGGTCTTTAAATCGGATACTGGAGCTTGTTTTGAATCGTTCTTGTAAATAACAAACATCTGCCAGCTGGGTCCTGACAAGGAGGAGAGCAAAGATTTGGTTAGTGTGGTTTTGCCACCATGTTTTTGCTTTGGTGTGACTCTTCTGTGGTCATTGATGTGCTGGTAGATGAAGCAACCATGCCAACAGCCACGTTACCTGCACTGTCTCTTGGCACTAACTCTGCAAACTTTGATTTCCAAGTTCTTATAGATCTTAGAATTGGCCCAGAGGTCATTTCTTGGTGCCTGGTGAGCCCTTCCTGGGGCCTCCCTGCACTGGGAAGGTGGTGACATCGTTGCAAAGAGCAGAAAAGCAGAGCAGGGGCATTCCAAGTGGAGGGAGGGGTGTCAGAGCAGAGGCACCTCTTGGTGGGTTTGCAGTTGGTGAGCACGTCCTCATTAGAGCTGAACACTAACTGGGGGCTTCAGAGGGCCAATGAACTGTGATAAAGAAGTTCCTCACCTGATGCTGCAGGGAGAGAATGGGTCCAGCTCTTAAACTGGAGCGTGGGGCAGTAGGTTGTTTGAACATCCATGGGATTAGGATGGCAGTGGTGGCTGGAGGTGCCTAAACCTCCTGACCTGGATTTGTGTCCTTTTTCCATCCCCTTTAGGTCCTCATCATCTTTTCCCCCCAGATTTAATCTTGCTGTGAAATTGGAGTGCCTGCTCTGTGATTTAGCCACCCATTTGATGGGGGTGGATCAGGATCAAATGGAGGATTAGGGGCTTCAAGGATTAGGGGCTTCATTGCAGGGTGGGATGGGAGTGAGGAGCTCCTGAGTGGGAAAGCTCATTAGAAAGAGGAAATGAGATGAGTGTGGAGGATGCTTTTCCTCTTGCAGGAATTTCATCAGTGTCCATCCCTGTTGGATCTGTGCTGGTTTGGCATCTCCCCCTCCTTTCTTATTTGCAGGGGTGCCTGTTGACTCCCAAAAAAACCAGAGTTTTTTTGCTTACCTCAGAGGTGAGGACCAAATGCCATGAGTAACACAGAAGGGCTCTTCCTACCAACCATCTCCTCTTCTCCTGCAGGAAACACACAAAGTTTACAGACAGAAACTGGAAGAAGTCACCAGCTTGCAGACAGCCTGCAGCAGCTCCATACACCGGCAGAAGAAGACACTACGGGACCTGAAGCACAGCCTGCAACGGTAACAGGAGCCCTGGAGGGTGGAGGAGGCAGGGATGGGATGTTTCTCCTTCCCAAAGGGCTGAAATGATTGGATTTTTAGCATTTTAATGTACAATCTGTGTTGCAGGAGCCAGTGTGGGTTTCATCCTTGCAGCATGTCCTGTGCGCTGCAGCTTTTGGTCTGTGGCGTTTGCCAGGTGAGCAAAGCTTTGCTCCCTAAGCTGCAACTGGAAGAGCAACATCAGGCCTTGAACCTGGAGGTGTGACTTACTCCTGGGTGGATTTACAGGAGGGAACTGTGTGTGGCTGATCCCCGGGAGCCACAGGCTGGATTCCTTGTGTGCAGGTCTCAGTACAGCACCTCCAACACCCCGGGCTGCTGGCTCTGCTGCACATTGCTCTCTGTTTTACATTAATTGCTAAAACCACAGTTTGCCAGTAAATCATCACCTCTGTGTCCTGTTACATCCTGAAATATTTCATACCTGAGCAGCTGCAGCCCCTGCAAGGGCATTGCACAAAGGAACTGTGCACAAAGTTCCCAAGGTGGAAGGAGTTCCTGGGAAAAAAAGCACAATATTCCCAAAGTGCTCTGTTAGGGAAGAGCACACAATCCTGTCACTGAGCTGATGAAAAGAGAAGCTGATCTATAAACCAGCTGGTTGAAGTAACTTACAGTGGCATAAACCTGGCAGTGAAATACAGTCATGGTGAACCAAATGGTGCTGCAGAAATACAGGAGCAAAGTGCACGATGGCATCACCTCACACAGTCAGCTCTCCAACAGCGTGGGTTTTACAACAACATTGTTTTCCTTCTAAATAAAAAGGAAGTGAAAACATGAACGGGAGCATCTCGTTTCTGTGTTCCTGCAGGTGCAAGCCCAGGGCGAGTCCTGAGGAGTTTGCTCTCATTCAGGAGATCAGCAGCCAGATCAAGGAGAGGCAGAATGCCTTCTTTGACATGGAAGCCTACCTGCCAAAGAAGAACGGGTACGTGCTCCCCGGGGAGGCACACGCTCCGGGAGGGCTGCTTTTTAAAGTATTCTCAGCAGTTTGCTCCTGAAGGATAAGGTGCATGTTGAAGAAAGGCATGTAAAATTGGATTAGTCATAAATCCCTTGCTGAGCTGCTGTGTCAGTGGTACACAGAATTCTTGAGCTGTGAGTGTATGTAAATGCACTGTGTGTGGGCAGTGCAGGTTTTCTGTTAAAATGAAAAGTAACCTGCATTGGTGATGTTTTCCTGGGCTAATTCCTTTTCAGACTGAATCAGCACAAGAATTTTCTCTCTCTTTTTTTTTTGTAAATAATGTTTTCAACCAACTTCAAATTTATACTTTCCCTCGAGTGGGGTTGTCAGGGCTGATTCATGTCAGTTGTCAAGAGCTAAGTGATGCTGCAGCCCCTCAGAAGTTTCTATCAGAAACTTTTCTTCCAATTCCTCCCTGTTATTTTTGGGTTTGGACAGTGCATGTTACTTATCTTGCCCTTAGACTGTAGTGCAGAAAAGGGGCCAGGAAAATAATCATCTTCTTTAACTTCTTGGAAATGCTGTCCAGTATTTCCATGTTTAAATCCTCTTCTGTGGCCTTAATTAAAAACCTCCAGCAAACGTGGCTTCAGCAGAGATGTCATCTCATCAATTCATCTGGTGGTGGTCAAATAAAACAACTTACTCGGGTCTCCTCTTGGTTTTTGTCTTCCAGCTTGTACTTAAATCTGGTGCTGGGAAATGTGAATGTAACTCTGCTGAGTAACCAAGCAAAGTGAGTGAGTGTTCCCACATGTGTGATCTGGGTTTCTCTGGGGCCAGTTGTGGGTATGGACTGAAGTCCAGAGAGGGCAGTGGGTTTCTCTTAGATCTGGTAAGTGAAATGTAGAGGGTGGGCAAGTTGGACCATGGCATGGGGACAAGCTAAGGCTTCGTGTGGCTACAACTGAGTTTGTCAATCAGTTGCTTTTAAGCCCAGCCCAGCCTGTAGCCTTAATTGTAATTTGTGATGAAAAAATGGCATTGTGACTTCTAGGCATACAGTGCTGTGCCAAATGGAGATATATATATATATCTATATTTTAAATCTTACCATGCCAACCCAGAAAGCAGCTGATGGAGTTAAGCCATTGTCTTGCAGCTGAGACAGACCCTCCCTGCAGGCAGAACTCTGCCTCTGTTTCACTGCTGTCCATTCTTCTCTAAGTGTTACAGCAAAACCTCAGTCTCTGGGCTTGGCACGTGGCTTTGTGTCTGGCTTGAACAAAGTGAAGCCCTGTTGAGGTCAAACACCCCTTTGTGTCTGTGAGCAGTGTCTGTTCCCTTCCAGGTTCGCCTACAAGGACGAGTACGAGAAGTTCAAACTTTATCTGACCATAATCTTGTTACTCGGGGCTGTCGCCTGCAGGTTTTTTCTGCACTACAGGTAACCTGAATTTTCACTTTTAATCAAGTATTTAGAATGAAAATGTGCTGGGCTGGAACTAACTTATGTCCTGTTGAGGATGGTGAGATGGGCTCTGGTGGTGTTCAGGCTTTGGGCAGTCGGGCAGCAGGACACCTTCTGCACCTCTTCAACTCTGGCAGGACCTGGATTTTAGCTACTTGTTTTTCCTTTTTAACCTCTTTCTGGAGTTTTCTGTGACTGAGACAAGTCCAATATCATGGTTCCTGATTTCTTTTTCTTTTCTGGCATGATGCTGTGCTTGGGAATAAGCAGTTGGTTTTTCTCATGGGTTTTCCCAGGCAGGGATTGGCACTGTGCTGCAGCTTTGGGTTTGCAAAGGCAATTAGAGAGGATTTGCATGAAATAATCAGACCTGAAATGTACTCTCTGGGTTGTGATAAGTGTCTTGAACACCAACAAGCTTCAGTGTTTCTTAAGAAACAGGAAGGTGTTGGAGTCAGGCCCTTCCCTGAGGTCTTTGTGGGTCTGGGTGAATGCAGGGGTGTACCAGGAATGGTGCTGCCCTGAGTCCCTGTGGCTTCAGGAGTTTGCAAATGGCAAAATAAGTTTTGGTGGGTTTTTACTCCCCACAGAGTGCAGTGCTCTTCTGTTCTTTTAGCTGATTGGATTTGTATAGATCTCATGGAATCTCCTCATTGAATTAGCCTGGAAATGCCTCTCTAAATTGGATCATCCTCTGCTTCCATGGTGCTTTCTCTCCTTCAGGAGTACTTAATGTCATCCCTGCATACCTGCTTATCAGTTCAGGATCTGCAGTGCTGCAGCACAGGGCACTTCCCAGGGAAAAGGCTCTGGAGCCTGGCAGTGCTGTCTGTGTGTGCAGTGCTGCCTGAGGGTTAGAGGAGTTCAGCCTGTGTCTGTGGGCAGGTTTTCATTACCCCAAGGGGAGGAAGGAAAAATAGGGATTTTTTAAATGTCTCTTTAGAGTTAACAGGATTTTTTTTTTTTTTTTAACTCTGTGTTTTCTCTGTGTTTAACAGGGTGACAGATGAAGTGTTTAACTTCCTGTTGGTGTGGTATTACTGCACGCTGACGATACGGGAAAGCATTCTCATCAGCAATGGATCGAGGTACAGTGCCAGGGCAGGGCCATGTGAAGCATGAGATGGCCTTAGAGGAGAAACAAGCAACAAAATGGGATTCAGCTTGGCCCTGAAACCCTGCAAATACGAGATGCTGATGCCTCTCTGCAGGGTCTTGTCTCCATCCCTGTCCCTGGTTCCTTCCAAGGGCAGATGTGGGCACCTGAGGTTTGGAGGGAGAGAAATTGCAGTTCCTAAAGGTCCTTAAGATCTTGGTCCAAAGTACTGGGCGGTTTTGGTGGCTGTGGGTTTTGTAGGTGTAGCCTGGGGTGGAAGTGTGCTGCCTTGTGTCAGAGGTCACACACTCTGGGTTGGAAATGCCCCAGATCAATCCATGGCCAAATGCCCCAAATCCACCCATGCTGTTTTAGTTTCCAAAGCAGCTCTGGCTCTGGAGCAGTCCTTCCCTGCTCCATTCTGCCTCACTACAGCCCTTACTCACTTCACTGTCATTTTCTGAGCTCCCTTTAGTGCTCATGTCTGAAAGAACCAGCCAGCTCATAGGAAGGCCTTGGAAACATCACTTACCTCCTTGGCAGGGGAACAAAAGGGTGTGTGGGCTGACACTTGTGTGTCATTAGCCACGGAGGTGCCTCGTGCTGCAGGCACTGCTGCTGCTGGGTGTGCTGGAGAGCTGTGGGAGCACAGGAGGCGTGCCCTGGTCCTGAGCCTCCCTCCTGTGTCACAGATCTGTGCCCCCAGCTAAGCCACCCTGCCAGGACCCTGGGCTTGAGTTGGGCTGTCTGTTTTGTTTGCTGTCCCTCCTCCCCAAGTCAGCATCATCTTTGCTCTGTGAAGCCAGACTTCAATCCATGTTTTATCTAACTGCCATGGGGTTTTTTTCTGCTCAGGATCAAAGGCTGGTGGGTTTCCCATCACTACGTTTCCACGTTCCTGTCTGGAGTGATGTTGACGTGGTGAGTCTGCTCTTGCCTGCTCGAGGTGCTTCAAGCCTGTTTCATGGTGTTTATGTCATCTGAGCATTCAAATCCAGCGTGACCACCAAGCTGTGGCCACACAGACTCATGGCAGAGCATCAGACTTAATATTTGTTTGATGCTACAGACATTTCCCATGATAAATACAACACTGCAAGTTTGTATATATGTTGCTGGTTTAAAAAAAAGAAAGAAAAGAAACACAAACCCTACAATGTAGCTGGGCTGGTGGCAGCAAAATCTCTAAGGCTCCCAGTTTCTGTCTCTGTAAGTAAGGAAACAAACAGCACTTTGCTGTGGAGGAGGGACACCACAAAGTCAATGTTTGGTGCCTGTATTAAAACCCTGATTACAGTCTAAAGCCAAAAATGCAAGTTGGGTTGCAGTGGGAGGTGGTGTCAGAATGCAGTGGTGCACCCGTCTCAACTCGGACATGAACTGATTGGTTAACTATGACAATTGTTTTAATTATTAAAAATTGTAAGGGGGTGATAGAGTGGCTGGAGCAGAAGGCCCCTCCATCCATCCTGAACTGCCCTCAGGATAAGGAGCACAACCACCCCCTTCTCTACAGCTCAGATTCTTGCTGCAGATGGTGCTGAATGGCTTTGCTGCCTAAAGAAAACTGTGATATTGGCACAGCATTGTGGGGGACAGCATTGATACATGTTGGGGAGGGGAAACCTAATAAAGGAGAGCATTTCCTGTGTGGCTGTAGCACCTCTCTGGGCTCCCAGTGGGCTGGAAAGGGCTGGGTACCAGCTGCTGGTTTGTTTGCTAATGGGATCAGGCTTGGTGGGGAAGGGGAAGGGCACTGTTGCCCTGTGCTTTTAGCAAACTAATGGATGTCCCCTGTGTTTTGCTTCCAGGCCGGATGGGCTCATGTATCAGATGTTTCGCAGTCAGTTTTTAGCATTTTCAATATTTCAGAGTGAGTATTTCTTGCCTTGCCAGTTCACAGGATAAAGTAATGTTGTGTCTGACATGCTTAGAAGAAAATGATTTTGCTTGGTAAATACTGGAATCTGACTCTGTAGGAATAGGAGGGTAGCATACAAATATACAATCTGCAAATATAAGCAACAATTAAATGCTATTGGATTAAATACTGTTAAAGTAGTTTGATACTTACCACACTTCTGAACAGCCAATGCAGTGATGTTTTCTCTCTCCTTCTCCAGGCTGTGTTCAGTTCCTACAGTATTATTACCAAAGGGGCTGCCTGTACAGGCTCCGGGCTCTGGGGGAGAGAAACCACTTGGACCTTACAGTAGGTGAGGTTTCCTGCAGTGCTTCCTTTGCACAGTTTTGGCACAGGTTTTGGGTGCAGTGATGGGGAGGGAGAGCGGCCTTGGAGAGTGAACTCTGCAGAGCTGCCCATGTGTCCTGAGGCAGGAAGGGCAGTGGGGTTTTTATCCCCCTCCTTGGGTCCTGTGGGTCAGGAGCAGAGGGATCTGATCCCTGGCAGCTTCTGAGGGGCTCAAGATGGAGGTTTTGGTCATCCCCATCTTCATCCTCCTCCCATTATCACCTTCTGGTTATGGCACAGCAGGATGAAAATAGTCCTTATGGGGTGGTCTGGGTGGGGAAGAGCTGCAGCTCCAGTCCTGGCTCTTCTTTGCTCACACTCTGCCTCTTCTGTCAACCTTTTCCAGAGGGATTTCAGTCCTGGATGTGGCGAGGGCTGACGTTTCTCCTTCCCTTCTTGTTCTTTGGGCATGTAAGTTGCCAATTCCGTTGTCCCTCTGCAGCGCAGTGTTGCAGCACCACACAAAGGTGCTTTGGATCACACATACCCTTGACAAATGTTTCCAGGGTTTCTTTTTTTTTTTTTACCCAGTAATTAAGTTGCTTTTTTTCCCCCCCTTTGCAGTTCTGGCAGCTTTATAATGCAATCACGCTTTTTGGATTGTCGAGGCACAAGGAGTGCAAGGAATGGCAGGTGCGTGTTGGTTCCGCTCAGGAAAAGCACAGAGCAAGGGGAGAGGGGGTGCTCAGCCCCATCCTGAGAGATATTTGGGCATCTGACCCCGTTTACACATTTCAGGATAACACAGCACAGAGCCTGTTCTGTGTCTGGTAGAGTCCAGCAGTGCTGAGCAGAATCCATGCTGTAATTTTTAAAAGTGGTAAATGCTGCTTCTCCTCTCCTCCCAGGTTTTCGTGTTGGCTTTCACATTCCTGCTGCTCTTCCTCGGGAACTTCCTCACTACTCTCAAGGTGGTGCACACTAAACTCCAGAAAAACAAAGACAAAGTGAAGAAGCTGTGAAGCCCCCCCCATTCCCAGTGTGCACCCCTCTGCCTGCAGCAGGGCCGGCGTTGGGGCAGATCCTGCTCAACCCCAGCTACGCCTTGGATGGGCTTGGAAAAGGACTCGTCTGTCCCCGTGTGTGGCAAAGGACTCTGCCAGCACAGACTCAGTATTATCTCCAGCATGGCTCTCCAGTCTGCAGTCCTGCTATTTATGTATATTTAATATAAACCATGTTTGCTTCTGGGGTATTATTTTTCTGTATATAGAGCAGCATGCACCTGCCTGGCGAAGCACCAGCGTTGGGAGAATGTGGGACCTACTGTAATTCCAATTCTGGAATGATATTTAACACTTTCCAGTTTTATTATTTAAATTCCGGGTATTGACTTTGCAAAGGGTTATGAACACTCCGGGTGGATCAGTGATACAGAGCAAATGCTGTTTTCCAAGGCATATTTTCAGTGGCAATACTAAACCTGTGTGTACTGTGAAAAGAAAGTGCTCATCCTTGTACCATACTGCTGCTATATACACTTTGAAAAAGCTATTTAAAGAAGAGAAATCCTCTTTTGAAAACAAAATCAAGCAAGCAAAAGCAGTTTTTAAATGGCAGGGAAGTCTGCTAGCCCTTTTCCAGGGAGACCAAGTCATCTGTCCAGGCCTGAAAGGACCTAAAATAAACCATTAAATATGCAGCTGCTTCAGCCCCTTTTTAGTAACACACACACTGCCCTTGGGTTGTTTTTTGAAACAGCATTCTGGAAAGGGGAGGACAGAAATATTCAATGCTTTCTTTAGATGCTGCACTTGGTTCAGGAGGGTGCCTGCCATCCTGCTAAGCTCCTTGTGCTGCTTGAGCCTGAGCTTGCTCATCAGAACACCCTTGTTTTGGGTGCTGCAGCACTGAGCTGCCTCAGGCTGTGCCTTTCCCAGTGGTGAGGGCTCCTCTGAGCCAGCGCAAGGCCCATCTGGGCACATCCTTGGCAGTGTCTGGACACGGTGCCCTTCTCCCCATACATGTGCTCATGAGCAAACAGAGACGCAGCACAGGCTGAAATGGCTCCGTCAGTTCTGTTGCTGCAAACTCACAAAACTGCCTTTGCCATGTTCCTGTCCTGTGGGCATGAACAATAAACTGCAATTTGAATCTTCTCAGCAACTTTCACACCAGCTGGGCTGTATCTTGCTGCGTTGAGTTTTTCACACCTTGTGAGTTGGGTTTTTTTTTTAAAAATCCTTTGAACTCTCAGTTTATGAAATGTAAATTGTTTTATTTTGAGAGTGGTGCTGGGACCTGCTGTATCTGAGCAGTGGAGCTGGTTCTGCAGCACGAGAAACTCAGACCAAAAAAGCCAGAGGGATTTCCAGTGGAGCTGATGGTAAATGCAATCACTTCCTGTGCGTTGGTGTTCCAGTTTCGTGCTGGGGAAGGTGATGGGTGGTTGTGTTTCTTTTACTGACAAATTTCTTGTGGAGGAAGGGCTGCACAACTCAAGATTTTTTCTACAGTCAAACATGTGCACAAACTTCCAATTTTTTTTTTTTTTAATTTTCCATTTTAAGCTGGTAGGGATTCACAAGCCTTAATTCAATCAAAGCAAGTTAGGAAAAGAACAAACAAAAGATTATGCAAGGATCAGGATCTCTTTACCCTGTGTGTAAAACAACAACCACGGCTTGTTCCAAAGGAGAGTTTTTCACCAGCTAGTCATGTAACCAGAGGATAAAGCTGCACAAAATCTGTACAATGTACAGTTACAGTCAAGACAAAACTTCGTTTCTGTCTCTTTAAAGGTGCCTGATAAAATGCTTTAAATATCACTACTTCTAAAAGATTGTGGTTTTAACTTTTCTGCTTGAAAAAGACAGCAAATTGCAGCTATAACATGCCACAATTATTTTGCAGAGGAATAAGAACCCCCACTAAGTCATATAGTAGAAATTGCAATTTAAATAGTGAGCTGTTTGCAGTTAGAGCAAAAGCCAGATGGGCAGAGTCACACAACATCAGTTAACTGTGATAAAGAGCTTTGAAAACTTGGAGAACAACGTATCAAAAGTGCAAAAATACTAAAAATAATTAAAATCCGAAAATAAAAATTGCAAGGTCTTTAAAGTTAAACTGTTTACAAAATGTGAATCACTTGGCTCTGGTGCAGTCCAGATCATAACACTGAGCACACTTTCCTCTTCCTGTGGTGCTTGGCTCTTTTCATGGCGTTCAGTGCAATGGTTGTGGCTTCTTTAAAAACGTTCTCTATGTTTTCACGGCATTTTGCTGAGCATTCCAGATACACTTCTGCATTAATCTCCTGACAAGCTGCCTCACCCTGGAAAGGAAAGGAAGGTAAGAAAAGATGTAGGTCTGGCAGGTGAGATGGGAAGAAACGGGGATTACTTTGCTCATCTTTGTATCACGGGGTCAGGAGGAAAGGAGCCTCTGGGTGCAGTGCTACACTGAGTGGTATTAGTAACAAACTGAAGCACTGTAAATAAACCTGGGGTTTTTCCACTGTGCTGAGCCAGAGCCTGGCCTACGAGTTCAGAGCATTAGAGACTCTTAAGATGCAGAGTCCTGATAGCACGAAAATATTCTCAGTATTGAATTTCTTTAACCGAAATGCTGAGGTAGATACTTAAGTGAGGATAAGATGTCTACAGGGTGATATTTTTTTCAGGCCCGACCTTAACTACTCTGATGTCACCTTTAGTTATGAATGTCACATGCAAGAACAGACTCTGGGCTGATGCCTTGCCTTGTTTTGCTGGTGCACATGCAGGAACCCTGACTTCCAATTTTATGCTTCACAAGGGCTCAGCCAAGACCCTCACATACACAAAGAGGAGTCTGTATTTCTCAACCCAAATGCATGCAAAGGGAACAGACTTGGATCTGAAACATTTCCATGCAATCCTGGCTGTGTGAAATCACTACAGACAAAACACAGCCATTTCTTACTTTGCTTGAGATCCTTCTATTGCCACTGCAGAGCCAGCCCCCAGGTTGGAATGCTGGTGAGCCTTTTACTGTGGATTCCAGGCCTGCAACCCATGGCTCACAAACTGTGTTTATTCATTATAAGCCCTGAGAGTGGGGTCACTTGAGCAATTGGGCTTTTATAGGGGGATTTTCTTCGTATTTAAGCAGTTTGTCTCCTTCCAGTTGTTTGTGAGCTGCACTGCTGGCAGGGACTGTTCAGCTCCTCTGTGCCTGGCATTGGAAGCATCACGTTGTGTGACTCAAGATGCCACCAGCTGTAAAAGACTGAGGTAGTGCATATTTCAGGGGAGAAAAATCAAAGGGGAGGGCTCACAGAGGAGACAAAACCTGTACATCATGTGGGCCCTTGGAACTGTACTGCATGGAGCCTTAGCAGACTGGCCTGAAGTGTCTGGTGCTTGCCCAAACCTCACGTGTGAGGATGATGAAGGGAGTTGCTTGTGCAAGTGAAGGACAATGTGCAGCTGTTCACAGTGACAGGGTGGGACTTCATCTCCTGTGCAAGGGAGGCAAACTAAAAGGCCCAGCATGGTTTAGTGGTGATGCAGTAGCAGTTTATTTTCATGCTGTTTAGAAAAAGTGGTGATTCATTCCAGGTCATAGTGTACTTGACCTTGTTCTCTGGACGAGTGTCTCAGGCAGTCCAGAAGCTGCTGCTCTTGCTCTGAGGTGAGAGGAGAAGGATGGCTTTGTAGTTTCGAAAAACAAACAAAAAAAAAAAAAAAGAGAGGAAAAGTGGAGGACCAGAGCAGAAAGGTCTCATGTGACATGGGACAAGCTGTTCCCTCACTTTCTCCTGTACCTAGGACAGCTGTGCTGGTGATGTGACATCAGTTACAAGTCTCACTGCTTTGTAAAACTTAAACCAAAAACATTTGATAACACGCAGGGGGTTTTAATATTACTATAGAGAATTTGAAGAAGAGTCTCTCATGTTAGAGAAGCCTTCCACATGTTCTTGCCACTGTCCTTGAAAGGATTTATTTTAAAATAGGGGTTTGCAGACCACATTTATTCCAGAACAGTCAGCGTAACTAATCCTGCAATGTGTTTCCTAACATCTCCAGTCTTTATCCCATCCCTGATGAAAGTACCAGTGATGGCTGCAATGTAGGCTAATAAAAATGATGAAGGAAGTCCAGCTAAGGCTTAAAAATTTGTAGCAGTAATACCCAGCTGTGAAAGGAAACAAGAACAAGGTGTAATGAGCAGGGAAGGTGTATATAGTGTCCTTTCAGACACCCCCCCAAGTTATGCAAGATGGTATTTATATTCCTCTTTACTTTGGCAAGTCCAAAAAAGACTTACAGAAACCCCTGCTAGTGCTGATTGTCAATAATTTCTCTATCTGGACACTGTGACCAGCTAATTTTGGAGTGTCTGTGGTCGTGCTCACGGGGAGCAAAGCCACTGTGTGTTTCACCCCCTGCAAAGAGGCCACCACTCTACACCCACGTGCACTCACCTGGTTGTAGGTGATGGGCTCCTGCTTGGAGGCCCTGAGCTTGCGCAGCTGCTCCTTGTCCTTCCGAAGGTCTGTCTTGCAGCCGATGAGCACGAGCGGGACCCCTCGGCAGAAGTGATTCACCTCAGGGTACCACTGGTGGGAGAGAAACAAAGCTCTTACGTCTGGGCTTTTGCTTTGTTTCCTGAAATCAGAGCAGTAGAGCCAAAGAACAGAGCCAGTGTTTAATACAAGCTGCGACTTTGGAGTGGTTTGTCATGGTGGGGGCCCAACATGCACTGTTTCCATCAGAGAGATGTTTACAAGCCCTGCCCAAAGTCAGCTGCTGTATAAAAACACAGTGGCATCTGTCACCAGGCCAAAATGCTTATTTAACATCTGTTTAAATTCAGACAAACTCCTCTAAAGACATATTTAAAACAGGATTTGGACCAAGTCTCACTTTGTTTTGCTGGTGCTGTGTACAAAAGCAGGAACTTCTGCTTTGGAGTGTTCCAGAAATCCCAGCAGCGACAACTGGTTGCTCTGATCTCTCTCCTGTGTTAAACACGCATGTGATGGAAGTAGGCTTGATCTAAAACACTCGTGTGCAATGTTGGTTGTGTGACATCACTACAGATAAAGCAGTGATTTCACCACTGGTGTTTGATCTTTTTAGCGTGTGTCAGCCCCAGTTCTGAGCACTTTTGGCCCTGGAGAGCTGAGCTCCAGGTCTAAGGTCTGTGACCTGCAGCTCAGCAACACCACGAGTGATCTGTGCATCTACACACTCAGGGCACAGGACAGTAAAAGCATCAGCGTTTTAATCTGACATCTTGTCGCGTATCAGGCATCTGTGATTCATTTAGAAGGCTGAAGCAATTAGGAAAGGCTCTTACCTTAGCTGCTACATTGTCATAGCTAGTGGGGTTCATGACATCGTAACAAATTAACACCACGTTTGTGTTCTGGTAAGAGAGAGGTCGCAGCCGATCGTAGTCCTCCTGCCCTGAGACACAGAGAATGGTTTGGATAAAAGAAATCTCTGTCCTGAACCAGCAGCACGATGGGAATATGCACAGACACATCCCTGAGACCAAGAACAATGGCACCATAATTGCACAGACTGCAAGTTTTTCATGCTTGTAAAATCCCTTCCCTTAAGTACAGGAGATTCCCCTTCACTGACAAAGCTGATGGTTTAGAGTAAGTAACACATTCTTTACAGGTTTTAATAAAAAGCCTGCTTTGTCCACCTGCTAAGGACTTAGAAGCAGTTCTAAACACTGATTGCCAAATTGCTGCTGCTCATAAACAAAACCATCCAGAGGGATCTGACACTTATGTATAAAAACACTTGCAATTTAGCAGTGACTGCATTCTCCCAAATACATTGCACACGTGAGAAGAAGAAACGCTATTTTTTGGACACCAACGCTGAAGTAGAAAGAAGCAGCAAACTTCATTTTCCCAGCCTGATGTGATGAGAGGAAGCAGAGATCACACACGGTGCCTTCAGCTGCAGCAGCACGCACAGGGCTGTGCAAGCCATGCTTGTACAAGCCATGCTGCAGCATGAGCCAGGCTTAAGAGGCCTTTGAAACAGGACTCCCCAGAAGATCCTAAGGGAATTCTGCTGAATTCTGGAAAAGCAGGGGATTTGTCATACCTCTGATTAGGGATATTGTAGCACGTGGTGTGACAAGAAGAAGCTGATTTGCTTCAGACCTGTGCTCTTCCCCTTGCTGTACATGTGAATTTGCAGTAATCACCCTGCCAGGGTGAGGAAGTGTCTTGCTTTGAGAGATTAAGTTCAGGAAAGCAGTAATTCCCAGATATAGTTGGCAGCTCAGGGAAAAACCCCACTCTTTGTCATTTAATAAAGAAGGAAGTTTGTAAGAAGATGTATTGGCCACTTGAATGCTGCTGCTGGAATTGGGTACGTCTCTGTGATGCACTGAATTTCCAGAAGGAGAACTGGGAGTGCTGTGCCTTCCCACGATCACCACAATCCACACAGAGCCCAGAAACTGCCCCACAGGGAAGTTACACACCTCAAGTCTTCATATTGGAGTTTCAAATGAAGGGATGTAGAAAATTTCAGCATGTCCCAACTTTAGAGCAACGATTCCTGCCCTGGCACCAGACTCAGTCCCAGGTCACACGCTCATCACTACCAAGGTGTTTGTCTCCAGTCTGAAGAGCTGAAGACACCAGAAGGTCAATAATTCTACAATATTTTCCTCCCTTCCTTAATTTAAATGATCAATCGAGATGCAGGTTATTCCAAGGCAATCCCTGCTGCATAAGCCATTATGAAGTTTGCCTGTGATGTTTGTGAAATGGGAATCTTGGGTTTGGACCACTTTGTATTTGAGCTTCTGCAAGAGCAGCATGTTCTGTGAGGAGGCGCAGAACAAAGAGGGATTGATCCCTCAAGGTTTAATCCAGAAATAATTGACAAAATTATGCATGTTGTATAAACATTCAGAGCAAAGACCATACTGCTTATCCCTTCTTATTCTCCCAATCCATCTACTTGTTTGCAACCAATTTGCCATTTTACTGCTGAGATAATCCTCTACATTCATTAAACACATCATGTGCCAAAGTTTTTTTTTCCCTCCTGACTTCCTCTAGTGTGGTGTATGGTTTCCCCTGTTCAAGTTCAGGCCTCTGAGCTTCTACTAATGTAGCTTGTAAAACGAAAAGGTCCTCAAAGTTGTTGTTGGCAATTTGTGAGGCAGACAGGATGGTCCCCTTGGGACAAACACACTCACTTGCTTGGAATCAGAACACAGAGCTGAACTCATACTCTCCTGGGTGGGATAGCACAAAAAGTGTCTTCAGTGATGTGATTTATGCTGCATTGCAAGTCAAAAGCTACAGATATTCCCTGGTGAACTGCTCCTTCTTCAAATGCAGCTGTGCAGTCACAGGGATTTTGGGGCAAACTGAGACAGCAAATGCATGAGAAAATGCTGCTGTACAAGCCAGCTCCGTGTGCATTTGGAATGTTGGACACAGAGCAGAGAAGAAGGCAGAGTGCAGGGACCAGAGGGGGAGGGCGAGGCGGCACTCGCTTCACTCCTGTCACGGCCGGGGGGTTGCAGCTCCCACGGAGGGAGAGGAAGCTGCTCTTTAAGAGCTCAGATGCAGCTCTTCAGTTGCTGAGGATGTAACAGGACCCAGATCAAGCTGTGCCTAAACATAGACATCCCTCTCACTGAAAACAATCCCTTTCACCCCCTGTCCTCAAGTGCTGCTGATGAAATGCAAGAAAGGGCCTGGGAGACTTTTCCTCTGCAAGGCTTCTCAGTCTGTGGTCAGAGCTAATTTGGCACAGATTTAGGTCTTCTACCAGAAGAATTTTAAGAAGAAGGAACAGGGCTGAACCTAAGCAGTAACTGAATGTATATGCAAAGCTCCTGTGTGTGCTTCCTCAAACACAAGTACCTGTTTTCTTTCCCCAGTTAACAAAAACCATGCTGTGGAGGAGTTGGTTAAATACCTGATTATGTATGGGCACATCTGCTACTCCTCTGCTTTCCTCAATTCATTGTAGCATCAGATTTTGGGGTTTTTTAAAGTAAAAACTCTATCTAGCTGAATTCACCTAAGATTTGGTAATTCTTTGCAATGTTCTCACTCCTGCATCCCTCTGGGAGATGCTGCATAACCTACATCATATCCCACCCACAGTCAGGGTGGGAGCTCAGGGGGTGGTTGAGGGTGAACAGGAGAAGTGAAACCACAGGTCTTGGTCTCACATGCATGTTCACCTCTCCCCACTGCTCCTTATCCCTTCACCAGTTCACCACCAAAGAAGTGCCAGCCTGTGTGCTGCAGAGTCCATAAAGGAGCTCAGCCCCCACTGTCAGGAGAGGGGTAAATGGCAGAGACACGACTTGCCAGCCCAGGAGTGCCCAGTATGTTCTTCCCTAACCTCCAGCAGTGCTGCCCAGCCCCTGAGGGTCAGGAATACTGTCACATCCTGCTCCCAGCCCAGCCCAGCCGACCACTTCCTACACATGGCCATGCATTGCCTGTAATGTCCACATCCATCAGGACTGACATGGAACCCTGCAGTGGTGAACCCTCACAGGCACACAGAAATGCACCCAGTCCTCTTCAGTCTGTCATACCACAGGCTCCCCATGGTTAGTAGCTTGCCAGCTATGCTTTTTCACTACTCAGTTTAAAACAAATTGGGAAACAGGCATTCTTGGCAGAAGAAAACCAGTAGAAGAGGACAGATAGGGCAGGAGGGGCACACTTCAATTAAAAAGTTGGGTTTTTTGTCTTATCCGGGCATGGCTTCCCTTTCAGAGTTATGCAAACTTATTCTTGCACTCACTGGCTTTTAGACTTTCTCTGAAGGCCCCAGACTGCCACACATCTGTCATCACAGACCTGAGAAAGGCTGCTGGACGCTTTGCCTGTGCTTCCTGTCAGGCAGGGTGAGCACCCACAGTGATGAGGCATTACTTCCTCCGCAGCCCCTGCCAGCACAGCACAGCTCTGTGCTCTGCTCTGGGGAAATCCTGCCCTGAGCAGCCCCAGGAATGGGGCCTGGTGTCTGAACTGCACCCACAGCATCACCACTGCTCCCTCACTGTGTGAAAATTAGAGTTCATTTACCTCGCAGTGCCTTTGCCACACCTTGAAATGGAGACTTTGAAACGAACAAACAGCTGCAAAGACTGTTTGCAGAGGAGACAAGGGATATTACAAAGCCTTTACCCATTGCGTATGTGTACCACTGACTTCCTGCAACAGCAAGAGAGGCCTGAGAAGGAAGGCAGGGCAGCAGAGTAGAAAAGTCTCACCAGAAGTTGTTATTCTTTGATATTTTAGACTAACTCGTTCACTTCACTTGTTCCCGAAATTCTTGTCAAGAAAAAGTAGCTTGAAATGTTTGATTCTTTAAACACTTTGTTTGTGTCCTTCTCCTTCAGAAAGCAGGACAAGCTCAAAGGCTCAAGCTGCACAGGACTTGACAATACAAAGAATCCTTGTAACTTTAAACTGAGCTGAACCTGTCCTGTACCTTCTCATGATGCTGAAGAACACACAGCTCTATTTAGTGTTGCTCTGAGCAAGATCCTAAAAATACTGAAGTGGGGGAATCATGAAGATCCAGTGTTACTTTCTAGAAGAACAGCTTTGCCATCTCCTCCCTTACACTGCTGCATGGCCCTTAGCTGAACCCTTCACTCAGAAATGGTTTTACATCCTTTTGATCCCATTTAAATTGTTTTATAATATTCTGAATTATTTTGGAGCCTTTCAGACTGAGAAGGAAGACACAAGCATAAGGATCTGTTAGGGTTTCAGAGAGAAGAGCAAGAGGAAACAAAGAAGTTCAGTGACCAATAGCTGCACTGTTAAACCACTGCACTTCAGTAATAAACTGAATGTTTAGACTCCTCTTTAAGCTGCAGTTGCTGCTGGACACCCACCCCAGATCAGCATCACCCAGCTGAGAGGGGACTTTAATGAACTGCTGCTGCTGCATGATACAACAGAGTGAGTCAACTGAGTGAAACACTGACTCCAAACCCGCATCCCACGTGCTGGAGGGACAGGAGCTCTTGTCTCCTGAACTGGACACCTCCCTTTCCTCTTCTCTCACTGCACTATTTGAACTTAGAGGACAGGACACAACTCTTAGTCCTAGTCTAACCCTTAAGGAGCTCAACATCAGTTTTGTATTATTAAAAACAGGATGGTATTAAAATGTGTGCTGAAGTGAGTCCTTCCTCCAGCATAACTTCCAGTTACAGAAAGAGGATGAAAAGCTGCTTGAATTAGAGTATGACACATATATGTAACACAAAACTACATAAGCAGCTTTGAAACAGAACCAGATTCCCCCCTCCCAATCAAATGCCTTAACCAAGGTGACAATCTCCCTGCTTTCTTTGCACTTGATCATCTCACTGGGTCTCATGAAAAGTGAAAGAAATCTAACAGGAAGGGAGGAGACAAAGTGCCAGCAGCCTCTGTAAACTCATAGCCTTGTGGCCACAATGCTGTTTTGGGAGGTGAAACATGTTGGGTTTCAAGGTTTCCAAGCGAGAAACGGAAAGCAACTGCTCTCTCATGGCAACAACGGCAACTCCACTTCCTAAAGTGTCTCATGAGACACAAAATACAACCCTCTGCTCTCCAAAGGGGCAGTGCTTTGGTCCAAGACAGTCTTTAGAGCTGTGAACTAAATGTGGAAAGTGCACACTGCCTGCTAGTTACATGCATGCACAAGGAACTCACAGGACATAGGGTAACAGTTTTATACTAAGAGAGGGGAGATTTGCACTAGACATAAAGAAGAAACTTCTACAATGAGGCACAGAGAAGCTGTGGCTGCCCCATCCCCAGAAACACTCAAGGTGAGGTTGGATGGGGCTCTGAGCAACCTGATCTAAAGATGCCCGTGCTCATTGCGGGGTGAGTGGGCTGGATTAGATGACCTTTAAAGGTCTCTTCCCACCCAAACCTGCTGATTCTGTGCTAAGCCACCAGCACCAGGCTCAGTGAGCACTCCCTGGGCTGCAGGTCTTGCGCAGAGCCGGGCTCTGTGTGACGCAAGGAGTGGGCACTCAGGTCAGGAGAGAGCTCAGTGCTGCAATCCTGGACCTGCCACCAGCTCCAGATCCAGCTCCACGGGCCAATGTTGGAATTTGCAGCATGGTGATTTTAAATGAGAGCTAGGAACTGTATGGCAGGCAAACATTCCACGCCGACAGCAAACAGAGCTTGAAAAGTTCTTTGTGCCAACATGCTGTATTAAGGAAATCCCTCCTTGTTTGCTCATGCCAGATTTCAGCCCTTCTCTTTTCCTTTAGGACTTAAACACAAACCCCTTGCCATTCAGTAGGAGCTACTGCACTCCAGAACAGTAACACTGACACAAGAAGATACATCAGCAAACTGGGTGCTCAGGATCTTACCATCCTGTAGTGAAAACTAGCAATAATAGAATTATTGTTATATTTTCAGATACCACAAGCAGTACACAAGAAGGGAAATGTGTTTTACTACTGTTAAAAGTGGCTGGACTGCATTCAGTTCTTATTTGCCTTGGTGTAAATTTGGAACAACTCCACAGGCTTGAACTGAAACAGATGATTTACACTGAGCTGAAACGGAGCACGTGTCAATTTTAGGGTTCATTTAGGAACGCAGCTGGATAACAGAGCCTGGGAACTTTGAGTGAAGTTGAACACAAACCATTTCATAAGTTCCTCAAATGAACCTGAGCAAACTATCAGCATTTTCAAATAACTTTTACTGCTACGACCTTTTTATTTTGAACACAAACCAGCCTTTTTCTCCTTCCCTATTCAATCACTCACGGCAGCAGATTAAAATATTTTCCTGGTTGATTGTATTAGGCTTTGCATCTGGGAACTGGGTTTTAATACCTTCAGATATGTTTGCTATTTGATGTGAGTTTCTGAATTAACTGGGTTGTTAAGAAAATGAACAAGTCCCTGACCAGAGCTGTCCTTTTTTCCTGGAAGGCACATTTATGTGTGCAACAGGTAACGGTGCTTGTTCTGTTTGTACTTTAATCTCTAGCAGTCTAAACTGTGATATTATGTTAAAAATATGCTGGTAGAGAAGCAAACTGAAAATCTGCCCAGCTTTACAACCTTTAAATATCAGTCTGGTTCAAGTTGACACAGCAAAACCTGCTGGAAAGGAAGAAGAAAAGGAATGGGGGCACACTCACCAGAGCAGCATTTTAGTGTGATAAACGCAGTTTCTGGTTATTTGCCTGAAGTTACTAAAGGCTGGGCTGGGTTTGGGCTCAGTCCCGGGCTGGAGTTGGGCTCAGTCCCCATCTGGATTTGGGCTCAGTCCCCAGCCAGGGTTGGGCTCAGTTCCCAGGCTGGGTTTGGGCTCAGTCCCCAGGCTGGGTTTGGGCTCAGCCACAGGGCCGGGTTTGGGCTCAGTCCCAGGGCCGGGTTTGGGCTCAGGCCCGGCTGGATTTGGGCTCAGTCCCCAGGCTGGGTTTGGGCTCAGCCACAGGGCCGGGTTTGGGCTCAGTCCCAGGGCCGAGTCTGGGCTCAGTCCCGNGCTCAGTCCCAGGGCCGAGTCTGGGCTCAGTCCCGGGCTGGGTTTGGGCTCAGTCCCCAGGCTGGGTTTGGGCTCAGTCCCAAGGCCGCGGTTGGGCTCAGCCCCAGAGCCGGGTTTGGGCTCAGTCTCAGATCCAGGTTTGGGCTCAGTCCCGGGTCGCTGCCCCTGGCAGCCCCACAGGGGCCGGCTCAGTGGGAAGCACCAGGTGGAAGCCCCTTACCTGCGGTGTCGTACAGGTTCAGGGTCACCTCCTTCTTCCCCACCGTCACGCTCGTCGTGTACTTCTCGAAGACGGAGGGCGCGTATTTCTGCGAAGGGACAAGAAGGACCCCGGTGATCCCAGAGGCCTTTCCCGACCTCCCCGACGCCGGGAGCGGGGCGGCGGCCCGGGGGGCGGCCGGCCCTCACCTCGGGGAAGGCGCCCTTGGCGTACACCATCAGCAGCGAGGTCTTCCCGCAGCCGCCGTCCCCGACGATCACCACCTTCACCTCCTTCCTGCCCGACGGGGCGGCCGCGCTGCCGCCGGGGGGGTCCCCCTCGGGCACGGCCCCGTTGGCCGCTTCCATGGGCCGGGGCTGGGGCTGGGGATGGGGCCGGGGCCGGGACCGGGGCCGGGCAGGGCGCGGGCGGGACGCGGCTCCTCTCGCCCCTCAGCGCCCGGGGCGGG
>VXBX01006778.1:469813-485295 GCA_013400415.1 Scytalopus superciliaris | reverse complement strand
CTGGGGTGGAGGGGGGACCCGGCTGGCAATTCCCCCATTTTGGGGCTCGTTTCGCGGTGGATTTCCTCCCTGCCTGGGTGTGTAGAGCGAGCGGCTCGTTAAAAAAAAACACACCGAAACGAAGAGGTCTTTGTTGAATATTTTTTTTAACTTTATGGTTTTCCGTGTGGTTTTTTTTTTCTCTTTTCCCNTCCAGGTTGGATCAACGGAATGGAGAACAGCACGCAAGCCAGCACTTCTGTCGAGAAAAGAAATCACCATTGGAGAAGTTACAAGTTGATTATTGACCCGGCTCTGAAAAAAGGACAGCACAAACTCTACCGTTACGATGGGCAACATTTCAGCATGCCTGTGAGTGGGGGGCTCCCGGGTTTCCCTCATTGTGTCGTGCCTTCCCCCCCCCCAGCCTCTGTCTTACCGGCGTTTTGGGGGCCGGGGGTCCCTCCGGGTCGTGGTAATCCCCGCCGTGTGTGGGAGGGGGCTCTGGGGGGGACACGCACAGCCACCAAAGTTACCGCCACCTGACACTGTGTATTCAACTGTCAGGAGCCCAAACCTGCGGCTTTTTCCTGTGTTTCCAATCTGTGTGCATTTCCCAGCAGTATTGCAATTTGACACGTGTGTGTGTGTGCGCTTTCCTCTTCCCTTGAGACAGCCCCTGCTTCCTTGGGGTTTATTTTTTCTTTTATTTGTGCCTTAAATTTCAAGGGTTGTTATTGCTGTTTCTGTGTTTTCTCTCTTCCTCCTCCCAGAACTCGGGAATCGCTCCTGTGGATTGTGTCAGGGATCCCAGAATAGGGCGAATATGGACCAAAACTAAGGAGTTGGAGCTGTCTGTCCCCAAATTCAAGGTACTGCCCCGTATTCTTGTTTGTCTGGGAGTGAAACCTCAGTTCCAAACAGTTTAATGGACCGTTTAAATGACAGTCATATTCCTATTAACATTGTTATTTAGCAAACTGTTTAACAATAATCCTCTTCTGTAAGGATAACAAGAAATCAATGCATCTGTCTAACGAGATCACTTGAAGGTTTTGGGGCTGGGGCTTCTCGGGAAGGGAGCAGTGGAGGGGGGCTCTCCACTGACAGTGCTGCTCAAAGTACATCTTTGTAGCCCAGAAAGGAGCCGGTTCCAATGAATGGCTGCAGCAGCAGAGCCTCTGCTCAGCTCCGAGGTTCATCCCAGAGCCTCCGAGGTGGTTTCTTTTTCCCCCCAAAGTTTGCAGGATGTTTTAACCCCCTCCCTCCCGTGCCATCCTTAGGCCCTCCCCCACGCTCGTTAAACAATGACGATTGTTTTTATCACTCCCCACCTTGTGCCCGTTTCCAGATTGATGAATTTTACGTGGGGCCAGTGCCTCCCAAGCAGGTCACCTTTGCCAAGCTGAACGACAACATCCGCGAAAACTTTTTGGCTGACATGTGCAAGAAATACGGCGAAGTGGAAGAGGTGGAGATTCTCTACAACCCCAAGAACAAGAAGCACCTGGGCATTGCCAAAGTCATCTTTGCCACTGTCAAGGGTGCACGGGAGGCTGTCCAGCACCTTCACAACACCTCCGTCATGGGCAACATCATCCACGTGGAGCTGGATACGAAAGGTGAGGGGGCACACTCGGTCCTCTCGCGTTTGGGGGTTGCAGAGCCCCTGCCCATCCCGCTCCCACCACGGAGGGTGTTGCACAGGGCAGGATCCTGGTGATTAAAAACACGAAGGGAGCCGGCAGCGGGTCTGGTGTCTGGGGCCTGGGCGCGTCACGTGGAGCCAAATGTGTTGTCTGTTGCTAAGAGACAGCCCTGTAATTTGCAAAATGCTGCCATCCTGCCCGTCCCTGTCCCCGCTCGCTGCTCTCCGTGTGCCCCATCTCCCTGCCCCAGGCTGGCCCCTCCTGCCATTCACCGGGGCTGCCGGACCCCGTGGCACCTGCCTTTTGCCAGCCTGGGGTGTTCGGGCAGGTGCTGGTGGCTGCCGGGACCCCAGTCGGTGTGTCCTGGCGGTGGCAGCGGGGCTGGGCGCTGTCCCCGGCGTGCCTGGCGGCTCATTGAGACTTGGAGCAGCCGGGAGGCTGGGGCAGCAGAGTGCACACGCAGCACTTGTCGGGGTGTGCGAGTGTGTAAGTGTGAGACTGGCTCTTAAAGCGACAGGAGCTCCCTGGCCTGGAGTAACCAGCTCCCAGCCCCACACCCCAGCCCTCGGGAGCCCAATAAACTTTCTGGAAGTGTGAAGGCATTGTGTTTTTTGTCTGTTCTCTCTCCCCTCCGAGCTTGTCAGGGAAGGGCTTTGCTAAAATCTGCCTGAATTTTAGGAAATGTCTATAACTGAGGTGGGGTAGATCAGTTGCAGCTTGTACTTCTTCATTCCAGAGGTGGCATTTCTAGCTTAAAACCGACTTGCTGCCCTCCTTCTGGGGAAGAGGACACTGTTAACACCATTTTCTTAAAAATGCTGGTATTTCTGTTGTGTATTGGAAGGTTTCAACAATTCAGTGCAGAACTAGCACAGCAGTCGGTGTGCCACATGTGATAGAGTAGAACAGGATGTTTATTGATATTACTGACCACCGTTAGAAGAAAAATCACAGTAGTGGTATAATATTTTCTATTGTGAGCTTGACCTTACATGTGTATACTTTGAAATTCTAGTATCATTAATTTTTACAGACAGGCTCCTTCCCCTGCTTTGAAATTTGAAGGTAAAAATCACATTTAAGAACAAATCAACCACTTGCAGATTTAATAATGTAAGCTAAAGCTGGCTGATAAGTGGTGGATGCCTTAATGAGAATAATTTTAAACAAGCTGATTGCTTGCTACCTTCTTCCTTGTTCTCCTCCATGTATAAACTACTCTGCAAGTCCTGACCAGGCAGCTGTTCCAGAAAGTTTGCAGCACATCAGAAAAATGAGGGGGGGTTTATGCTTCTGTTTCCTGGGAGAAAACACTGCTTTGTTTGCCAGCGTTATGCTTCTAATGTATTTCTTTCACACAGTTGCCTCTCTTTCATTCTAAAAGAGTAGGACTGTCAGTGTGCTATAATCTGTCAGAATCAAGTAAAAATGGAATTCCTAAAATAGCATTAGCAGGTTAGTACATACTTAAAAAAAATAAAATATATATATATATCTGTCATTTTTAACATTTCTTCCTAGTATTTCACTTTTCAAGAGAAGGAAAGGTTGGTTGGAAACTTTGTTTTTGTAGTGTAGCAAAATAAATATTAGGAGTGAAAGTGTCATTTTTATCTGTCTGGCATGAGCATAGGCCTGGGAGTCTGAAACTAATAAATCCAGTCTCCTCATCTAAGACAGGCTTGTTTAAAGCAACTTCTTTGCCTCAGTTTATCCATTTATGGGCTGAACACAATTAATAATTGCCTGTCTTAGAGAAATAGATGCAAATCTTTTTACATTCAGAAACCTCTTTGAAATTGTAACTTTTCCTGCATTATATTTAGGATTCAGGAAGAATTGTGAAACTTTGTAACAATTACTGTGTATTTTTTAAAAAACAAATGAAAATAAGCCTAACAATTCTGTATGCATGGCATTGTAGTGTTATGTGTGGGTGATGTGTGTTAATATTTCAAGCATATCTTTAAGCTCTTGCAGTGAAAAGACCTATTTTGTCGTGACTTCAGTTGAACTAAAACAGTTTAAGTAGTTGAAGATGGCTCATGACTTTTGTGAAATGAGGTTTGATACCAAATAACCTCATCTGCAGCATTTCTTCAAGATAAATAAGTATTTCAGTACACAGAATTGTGCTAAGGGGTGCTTTGCTTTTGACTTGCATGGGGTGATTCACAGGGAGTTTGGGGTTTGATCCTACAGGACTTCTGCATGAAAGTGGTCCTGGTTTTGGGGAGGTACTGCCTGAATTCATTTTCTGGGCTCGGGTCCTGGGTCTGTCCATTTTTCTGTGTACTCTTTATCTTTCAGAGCAAAATTCAGGCAGTTTCGGGGTCTGATTCTGTTGCCTTTGAAGCTGATGACAGATTTCTTACAGACTGCAAAATAAGTAGGATTAAGTTTTTGTAGTAAGGAAAAATTCAATATTAAGAAACTGGGTCTTTGTAGACTTTAGGAATGGAAAGGCTGAGGGTCAGTGACACTGTGTGGGACAGTCTGGCTTTATTCTTCGAGGGATGCCTCTGAGTACTCCTTAAAGTAGGGGGGAAAAAGGATTAATTGGTGTCTTTTGGAGAGGCAGAATTAACGGTTTTGTCTTCAGCATTCCCATGCACTGTGTTTGCATTAGTAACAGGCAGTTTCTACGAGCAAGGTGTGCAGGGAGAGCTTTCTGAAGTGGCTCTGGGTGTTGGCAGAGGCTTCTCCCTTGGGTGAGAGTTTCACTTCTCAAATCTGCGAGCTATTTGCTTGGCACTTTGGAGAGGAGGGAAACGGCTGCGCTCCAGAAAGCATGGTAAGGAGCAGAGCTGCCAAGCAGGCTGGGAAGAGGAAAAAGGATTTAGAAACCTTCTTGTCTTGGCTGGAGAAGGGAGTGTCTGACTTCGCTTGCCCGGCAGATTATTTCAAAAAGATCCCTGGGAGCTCAGGGGTGATAACTGCTCCTCTGTTGCGTGGATGCAGCAGGTTGGCAGTGGTAGCAGGGTCATTGTGGGTGTCAAGAATGTGTATTTTTACATAGATTGTGTTATTTCTGTTTAATCAACTCTTGCATTGTGGTCTGTGCAGGTGAGACCCGCATGCGATTCTATGAACTGCTCGTTAATGGTCTTTGCACTCCTCAGACCCTCCCTGTAGGCACCGAACAGGACGTGTCCCCAACTGGGAATGAAGCTCTCCAGGTAGGTGTGCTTGGCTTGTGGTTTATTTTTTTTTTTAAAGAATAACTTTCTAGAAAACTCCAAACATTAACATTTTAGCACTTTTAATGTAGCTTCTCTTCTGTGTCTTGCCATAGTTCCAGTGGATGTTGCTAATTCACATTTAAATATAACTTGCTCATAATTGCCATAGCAAATGTACCTCTGAATCAGAGCATGTGGCTGATCTGTGTCTCCATAGCATGGGAAGTGCTTTTTGTCTTTTCTGAGTGAAAAATGCCTCCTAAACCGACAGAATGTGCCCTATTAACATTAGAAATTCCTGCAGTTAGGACTGGATCAGCTCTGTCCCTGAGATGAGATTATTCCCTTGAAGTCAGGGGAATGATTTACAGTGGTACATTTGGCCTGGTGTCTGTGGCGTGTAATCTCAGCGCTCACGGGCTTCAGCCTTGCTTAAAGGCTAAAAGGTGCAAGGGGACTGAGCTTCAACAGTGGCATCAGTTTTCCAGAATCTTAATTAGTTGCTGGAATCAGCTGTTAATAAAAGCAGTGGGCAGAATTCCTGAGGGCTTCCAGGGGTCCCTGGATATTTAGGGCACAGCTCTCTACATGGCTTTGTACGATTACCTGCCTTCCTGCAAACCCCACTGGGATGAGAGGGTGAGGGGGAAGGGAAGCCTGTTTGTGTGAAGGTGTCAGCCTCTTTGCCTTGTCTAAATGTACTTTGCGTGCTCATTGTGACTTAAGAACCCACCTTAAGACATGAGATCTGAAAGAGATTTGGCAGGGATTTTTTTTCTCTACTTCTCTGCACTCTTAAAATGCCATGATTTCATTAATTCTGTGATCAGGTGACAGGTAAGAGCTGTACATTGAACATGAACATTCCATTGATCTGAAAAAATAAATTTCTCCTCTTCTCCCACCAACCATCCCAACATCACCACAGCAAAATCTCAGTATCTCTTTAATAAAATCATAAAGAGGTTGGTTCTTCCTTATCTCCCAGCAAGGTGCTTTTAAAGGCAGGAGGGAGGCAAGGGATGATTTTGCTGTGAGCCCTGCTATGAGCAGGGCCTGGCTGCTCATTTCTGCTGGTTTCACATCTCAAATAAAAATAGACAGGTTTTGTTGTTACTCCTTTTTCAGGGTTAGCAGCAAATTGATGGTATCCCCTAAAGTAGTCCCTGCTGTAATTATCTTTCAGATTGTTTCTCTAGATACTGTGCTCATGTATTATATTATTATCCTGAATCGATTTTTTTTCCCCAATTATCACCAAAATTATTGCTTTGTGGGTAATGTTGACTGTTTGCATCATGTTTTTGACACTGGAATCCGCCAACAAACCTGTTTGCTGTTGTAGTTTAGTAAAATACTCCTGACATTTGCTTTGCCCCTCATGAAGAGCAGCAAAGACCCGACAGCTCTGCAGGCCGTACACAAACCCCACTGAAAAACAGTCCACAGCACATCTACACCAAAGGTGCAGAGATGGGGGTGTTGTCAAGAACCAGCCACGTGCTTCCTGCTCCTTTCTGTGGGTTTTAGAACAGCTGAGGAAGAAACTTTGCTGATATCCATGAGGTCATGGTGTCTAAGGGGGTCACACCAAGAGCAAGTCCTCACTATTGAGTGGGTGAGACCTGTGTGAGCATAGCAGGCAGGTGAGACCTCAGCTTGAGTTTGGTGCTGGCGTGTCCCAAACAGGTCATTTTACAGGTGTCTCTACCTGTCTGTGTTTGAGAGGGGAGCAGCCATCCTGGAGCCTCACCAGTTTGCTGTCCTGGTGTGATTTTGGAGCTCAGTCCTGCCTCTCTTGCTACCAGGACGATTCTCACTGAGCTCCTGCTTTGCATTATGGAAAATTGATTCTCGAGCTGATGATTAGTGTGGCACTGTTATGACTCAGCAGAGTCTGAGTTGGAGCAGGGCTGCTCGCAGAA
The DNA here is from genome assembly GCA_013400415.1 of Scytalopus superciliaris. Lineage (NCBI taxonomy): Eukaryota > Metazoa > Chordata > Aves > Passeriformes > Rhinocryptidae > Scytalopus > Scytalopus superciliaris. The sequence goes on along the minus strand of VXBX01006778.1, from coordinate 478,560 downwards.
ACCCCCTGAACGTGCCTGTGGAGTGAGTTGCAGAGCAATTAGTTGGCTGCTCTGTAGGTTTGTACGATTTCAGTTTCAAATGCCTTAATCAGTAGCTCTCTACCTGAGCATTTATCTTTAGGAAGGGGTTTAAAACGGGGCTTTTGGCAGCTGAGAACTTTTTGTGCCTTTTCTAAGTGTAGCCTTGTCCATTGTTATAGGTGAATGTTTGGTGGAGGGGGTGATGGGTGAACTCTGCTGCATAGGTTTGGCTGCAGGCTGGCACTTTGCTGCTTTGTATGCTTTGATCTGTTCACTAAAAGAGGTAAATTGATAATTTCACATCTCAGAATTTTCTCGTTTTCTTTCTTATATGCAATTTAGACAAGCCTTGCATAGTTGGTAGAAATTTGAACTCTTTTCAGCTGGAAGTGGTGTGTAAGTCTGTTCACCTGATGCACTTGAGTGTAGCTTATGAGGAAAACTGTTACATCTGCTTTCTTCTTCCTCCTCTTGCAGACAAGTTCCTCTTTGTTTGCCTTTTTCTTTTAAATCAAAGGGAACTGTTAATAATGGATAATGATTTGTGTTTCCAGGGATGCTGTAACCTATTTATTTTTTTGCCATGGAAATCAGTGCGAACTCTTGGGTACCCAACTCCTCTGGAAACTGAATGGATTAGACAAATATCTCTGTAAAAGTGTGTGTTTAGGTGCTTTTCTCCGTTCTGTTTCTGCAGTTGACGGATTCCCTGAAGCGCCTGAAAGACAGTAACCTTTCTTCCACGGGATCCTCTGTTACCCCAAACAGCAGCACGCCCTTCTCCCATGACACAGCCTATTCCAGTTGTCGGCAGGACACCCCGAACTCGTACAGCCAATTCACCCCCCAGTCCCAAGGAACACCTCACACCCCGCGCTTAGGGACGCCCTTTTCCCAGGATTCCACCTACTCCAGCCGTCAGACAACGCCCGTGTACCACTTTGGGCAGGACAGCGGGTACAAACCCAGGAGACACGAGACAAAATTCACGGATGCGTACAACCGTCGCCCGGGCCATCAGCACCACTACGTGCACAACTCGGCCGCCGTGTTCCGGGGCACGGAGCACCAGTTCAGCACGTACAAATCCCATCAGCAGGAGCCAGTCCAGTTCTCTCACACTCCTCCTCCCCTGAGCCACTCTAGTTCTTCGAGCTACAAATCTGCCTTCTCTCCCTACCAAGCACCAGCCGTGTTCCCCCAGTCCGACGAGCAGCAGTTTCCCCAGACTCCCAGGGAAACGGAGTACCGGAGACCCGCGCCCCCTCCCACTGAGATGGTCGTGGAGAGCAGTGCTGCCCCAAGCATCGATTTTGTCCCAGTGAAGGAGAAACCGGAGGAGCCTCCGCCCTTGCCCGACTCGAACTCTGTTCCTGAACCGAGCACAGCGTCCTTCTCTCAGACTCCAGAGAGGAGCGAGACCCCTGGCACCCCCACCATGGAGTCCGAAATGCAGCATAACAGTTTAGACTCAAGGATTGAGATGCTCTTAAAAGAGCAGAGAACAAAATTGCCCTTTCTAAATGAACATGACTCGGATAACGAGATCCGAATGGAAGGTAGCCCTATTTCCTCCTCCTCTTCCCAGCTCTCCCCCATCCCAACGTACGGTTCGAACTCTCAGCCCGGTTTCCGGGGTCAGACGCCTTCCTCGCGCCCTTCCAGCACGGGCCTGGAGGACATCAGCCCAACGCCGTTACCCGACTCCGACGATGACGAGCCCATCCCTGGGACAGCCTGTCTGGGTCAGAATTCCCGGGGGACATCAGAGGCCAGCATGACTCCCATTGATCAGCTGAGCAGGACCTCCAAAATAGAGACCTCGGAGGTTAAAGACATGGTGCCTGGTGACCAGACTCCAACGTCAGAAAAAATGGACGAGGTGAGTGAGCTGCAGCTGAGCTGTGGAGCTCCGTGATTGTCCCTGGAGCTGGACAGGGCAGGGACTTGCACTTGTCTGTGTGTTGTCAGAGCATGAGGTTTCTGGTGGCTCTTCCTTTTACTCAAGGCAGCTGGAAATGAGTTAGACATGACACAGAGTGATGGTCTTAATCAGCTTGCGAGTCTCAGGCTATCCTTGTTTATAATATCAGCCTGCTGTAATTTATAGCTTCAGGAGATCTCAAGGACTGCTCAAGCCACCAAAGTTTGGCCAGTGCTCACGCTGTGTGAATGTCCTGAGTGTTGGCAGACACTTAAGCCACTAGAGGAGTTAATGGAGCACTTTCTGCCATTGCTGTGGTCCCTGGGCAGGGGTGTGTATGGAGGCACACTCTTGCTTAACGGGGCTTTCATGTTGCACTGAAGTATTGAGTGTATACGGTGTTTGAAAGCTCTCCAGCTATTTCTGCCATCTGGTTCAAACAGGAGACAGTTGCTGTGTTTTAATACTCCCTTTGCTCTGTTGAAAGAGGGAGGTAGTTGACTTGTGGGGGTTGTGCTCCACTGAGTCTTCCAATAATAGAGCAGAGCTTGCTGCCTCTGCTGGGGCATTTGTGGCTGAAGGGGGAGTGAGAGCTGAACGGTGTGGAGTGGTGCCAGCAGACAGAGGAATTATGTTGCGTGGCCTGTCTGTTTGGGAGGTCTGTTGCAACAAATGCGGCTATCTCTGCAGTGGACGTGTCAGTGCTATTCTGCTGTGTCAAGGAACACTCAAAACACAGGTCTTTGCAAATGCCAGACCCTTTCTGCTCAGTGTTTGTAATGGTCATGCAAGCGAATGAAACTGCTGTCCCTGGTGTGCAAGAACGCTGCAGTCAAGAGGGCTGGTCTTGTGTAAACGTCCCGAGCGTGGCAGATCAATTTAATTTACTCAGGGAAGTTTGCCGGGGTTAAGCTGGCAGAATGGATCTCCCTCCAGTGGTTTGCAGTGGTGAGGTGTTCCCATTTCGGGAGGGGAGGAGCTGCTCCGGAGCCGTGGGCTTTGCAGAGCGCTTGGCTGGAGGGAGAGCTCTGCAGCAGTAACACAGTGCAGGTCTCGGTGCTACACAGTGAAAACACTGTGACCGCCCTGGATATTTTGTTTTTCCTGCGTGCCTTTCCAAACCTGCTTGTCCTTGCAGTTGCCAGTTTAGCCTTTGAAACAATTCAGCTGCTTGAGTTCTCATTCATCATCCGGGCTGGCCCAGGCTCCCCTCTTGGGAGGCAAGTCCCTGGCCCGTGGGGCCTGATGATGTGTTAATTAGGAATGGAGTTTTGATTCCTTAAACTCGGTCTGGCAGGCCTAAGAGGGGATACTCATGGTTTGCCTAGAAAACAATGAGGAAGACATCCCTCACCTCCTTGCCTTTCTGGGTCTGTATTTCTGTCCTTGCTCTGGGGCGAGCGGGTCGCAGCCAGTTCTGAGTGTGTTTGGGAAGGTGGGTGGATGCCAGGCTGGGCTGTGGGGTCAGGCACTTCTGTAGGTGACACTGCTGTTGGGGGACCGGCTGGGCTGGGCTGTTGCAGGTTGTGATGTGGGGCAGCAGTGTGCTGATGTTGCAGCCCATGCTAAGTCTTTTGTTTCGATGGTCTGTGATACAAAATGATGTAAATGCCTCAATCCTCTGCAGAAGTCAGAAGGGTGGTAGCAGGGTCTCCATGCAGGTCATTGCTGCCTTATTTGTCTCCTGCCCCCTCAAAAAACTTTGATATTTGTTGTTGGAGCTGTTTATTCAAACCTCCTCTTGGTTGCAAATCACACTAAGCTATTCTGGCGTGTTTGAAAAGTTGCCTGTGCCTTTCATTGCTCCTTGTGATGCACAAAAAACGATCTCCGTGTGTTTTTGCTTCCTTCCCCTGCCCTTCTCCCCCCCAGTTTTTTTTGCTTTAGAAAAAGGCTCTCCTGGCTTCCCTCTCTTTTGCTGAAGGAGCAGAGCTGAACAGTGACTTAACATAGGCTGAAATTTGAGCTGCAGCTTTCCAACTGAGTTAGAGAGGGGCATTGAGTCTGTCTAAGGGCTGGAAAGCTGAACCTCCGGCTTCAGCCTATTGTGATACCACTATTCAACTCCAGTCCTTCAGAGAATCCTCCAGCAACACAGAGGGAAGGCAGACCCGAATATTTCTAGTGGCTGCGTGGCTTGGGGAGCAGAGCAGGAAGGACATATTAGCATAGGGAGAGCTCATTAAGTATCATAAGGAAGCAATAAAGGGCAGAGAGTTTGAACTTCTTATTTACTTCATATTTGGCTCTTCAGGGGTCGGAGCAGCCCCAGGCCAGCTCTCTTTGGGTGAGTGCTCCAGCTGAGAAAATCTCAGGATTCATAAGGATGCCAGCAAAGTTGCAGGGAAGCTTTTGCTGAGGACCTCATCCTGTTTCCCATCAAACAAGCATGACTTTTGTCAATGATTGCTAATGCAGTAACATCTGCTCTGTAGGTGCAGCGCTGTCAAACCATCAGGCAAATTAACCCCCCCAGACTTGCCATAAGTGAAGGAGGTACAGCCCAGCCCCAGCAATTGCTCTGGTGTGTCATGCCAGACCCCGGAGTTTGATTTCAAGATCCGGAATGATACTCCTAAGGCAGAGTTTGGCAGGGAGTTTGGGTGTGGGAGAGGAAGGGCTGTGCATCTGTCTGCAACACCTACCCTGGCCAATCTGGGAGCACTGATTAAGGCCTGCAGAGAAAGTCCTGCTAAGCTCAGCCAAGGGACAGGGCTGAGGTGTGGAACTGAGTGGGATGTGGGCAGTACGAGGTGAGGGGAGGAAAAGGATCATTTCCAAACAGCACGACTTGCCAGCCAGGAAGACAGGGCAGAGAGGGCTGTTTCAAGGAACTAGAAGATGGCAAGGAAGGAAAGCAGCTGATCTGCATTGTTATATGAGGAAAATTTTTGAGGGTAGCAAGGTATAAACTTTCCTTCCTGTGTGCTTGAGAAGATAAAAAGGAAAGAATTGCAATAATTTCTTTTCACAGGATCTTTGCTGTTTCAGAAGTGCAAAGGTTAAGTACGTACAGTTTGACGTTTTGACATCCCATCTGAGCCAGGTCTTGTTTTGGCTCGGCTTGTGACAGGAAGAGGCCCTGCCTTTGTGCTGGGGAGTGTGACAGGATTGCAGCGAGTCACTTTGTTGTATATTGATGATGTCTTTCATGTTTCAGCTTATGAATGTATCAGTTTGTGTGCACAGCCACCATGTAATAGGAAGACTGTATGGTTGACAATGGTGTTTTTCCAGATTTATAAGTACAAAAGTACTTTTTAATTGAGGGATTAGCCATGTCCTCTGTTCCTGGTAGTTTGGCTGAGCACTGAGTTACTGTGGAGGGAGGGGCACCTTAAAAACGCCAAAGATCATCATAAAAATAAAGATCCTGAAATGTGAATGAGGCAAGGGCAGTTCTGTTTGCTGTGAATTTCAGCAAATGGGTTGGGGAGTGAACTGAAAGTCACACAGTGCACAGCAGCCCCGGAGACCCCAAAAGCCACTGCTGTCACCAGCTGTCTCACCCAGCTGTTGGAATGCTTTTAATGCCATGCTGGGTGCTGAGGTGCCTCTTGCAGGACAGTGTCAGCATCCCTGTGACAAGCTCACAGTCACCCAGGGAGAATTTCTGAGCTGGGCTTACACACAGATGAGGTGGGTCAGGCTCAGCCCTACAGCGAGCTCTGCTGAAGTCCCTGAGGTTACATCTGGGCTGAATTTGCACTTGGTGTTGGAGTATCTTTGGGTTCTTGTGTGGTCATGACCAGAACTGGAAGAAATTCATGCTGAAGTGTCACATTGTCCCTCCGGAGCCTTAGCAGCATGCGATGACATTCTCCTCAAGACACTGCCTCGTGTCCTGTGTGGCTCCATGCTGCTGCATCCCCATCCAGACCAGACAGTGTTTCAGTAGCTGGTAAATGATTCTCCTTTCCTGCAGGGCCAAATCCAACCTTTAGTTGTCATGAACACTTGTGAGACAAAACAGTGCCCCAGTGCCATCCAGGCAGTGAGAGGAGCTGCCAGCAGTGCCTGCAGTGGTTGCCCCAGGAGCAGTCAATGCCCCTCGGAGCATCTGTCTGTGCCTGCAGAAGGATGTTCTCCTGCTGTGCCCTGCTCCCACCCCGGGGTTGTGTGGGTCAGAGGCAGCCCTGTGCTCCTGGGACATTGGTGATGGGTTACATGGAGCCTCCTAAAGATGGACCCAGTTGCACTGGACTGAGGGATGTTTCTAGGCTGGATGGTGCAGAAGTGGTTTATTCAAGGTAAATGCACATTAAGGTTGTTAAGGTAGAGCCTTAAGAGCCAGGAAATTTGATACCTTCGTTTCCACAGTAACTGTGCAAGAGCCCTTGTGCCCATAAGTAGCTGTTATGTATGTATAATATATATATGGGTACACCTGGGATCCAATTTACAGCTGGAGTGGGATTCATCATTCCTGGAGGGAGATGGGGGGAGTAGACGTGGCGAATGGTTGCTCTGAATGTACTTTTTTAATTGAAGAAGGGAGAAAATCCTGAGAGCTGTGATTTATGCCCAGTCTCATAAACACTTTTTCAAATTTTCCTGCCTCCTGAGCTCTTGCGAATGTGATCATGCCTGACAGAACCGGTTCCTAATGGAAACTCAAAAAATAGGTGTATGTTATGACCATGAATTTCCAGATATGCAGCCAGCCAATGCCCAGGCAGCAGAGATTTGGATGACTGCTGTGGTTTTACATGTGAATTACACCAGCCATGCTAAACCTGTGAAATTAAAATGAGAGTGAACTGCTTAAGCTGTGGGTTCAGCTCTGCCCTCCCTGACCCACACACGGCAGCAGCGAGAAGCCACAGGGACTTCAGGGGATCTTGCGGAGTTTAAGCTTGTTCAGGAAAGAAAGGCAGCACACAAATCCCTCCAAAGGTGATTTAAATGTGACACTGCACTGACACTGGCCCCTTTGAGAGCGCAGAGATCTGCTCAGCCCCTGTGTCCGGAGAAGGGAGAGCACAGGAGTGCAGCCCTGCGTCCTCCTGGGGATGCTCGGGGCTGAGGGCCAGTTCCCATGTAACCTGGCCAAGGCAAGGGTGTCCAGGCTCCCGAAGCACTGGAAGTACAGGGTGCTGTTATCTTAACTTTTTTTTCAGAGCTGGTACTGTAAGACCCCAGGCAGGGATTGCTTCCCTGTACAGCGATTCACTTACCCGTGACAAGCTGCTGCTCCTACAAAAATTTATACAAAGTAGAGAAGTCCTCTGTGTTTGCTAAGTTGTTTCACTTTTGCCTTTTTGTATTTGGCTCTTGGAGTGCTTGCAGAGTGGTTACCAGAGCAGAGGGCTTGGCCGGCCACATGCGTTCAGTATAGGAAGCAGCAGTTTTAAAGTCACTTTTTCAGAGCAGGATTGCATAGGATTCACCCAGTGTTCCTGGTGATGCACCCACTCTTACATGTCTGCTGGTGGGAGGGGGAGAAGCCTGAATGGAAAAACATTTGACTGTTTGTGGTTTGGTTTTTTTGGATACTTAACAACTTCTGTAGATTGAGAGAACATGTCTCTTGTTGATAACAGAGCTGGAAATGGTGAAATGCTCTGGAGTGTAACTGAAAAATAGAAAGCAGGCTGTGGTTGGGAGGCTGAGTGGTTCTTTTACTCTCACACCAGGCCAGGGCTTTGAGGCTTTTGCATTTTGCATACCTGATAGAAATGACATTGCTATTCCTTTTTATAAATCACTGTTGCTGACAATAGTCTTACCACTACCTCAGTTTGTTCTGTTTTGCCACCGGTGACTTTCTGTAAATTTTCGGTTCCTGGTGGGCTGCCTGTGTAAACTTGAATTGCTCCTTAATAGGCAGAGCACTGCCTATTTTGTGTTTGTGTAATCTGCAGATGCTCTGCTGCACTGGAAACTTAGATCCAAATTACAGTGTTTAACCACAGCATATATCTTATGGTGAAACAATATCTGCAAATCTGAGCCCTGCAGACCATCCACAGTCAGAGAGCCCTCGGCATCCTCCTTTTGCTGCTTGCAGAGTTCTTCCTATTCTTTCCAGCACTCAGGTTTTAGCAGGGATGGTATTGAATGTTCAGATGTCATAAAGCCAGGCTGTGAAGCCTCACATTGAAGTGACACGTTTTCCTCACAGTTTCTCCAACCCATTATCATTCCAGTTGTGTTTCGCATGTGATGGTTGTGAAAAGTGACCGAGGGAATGCAGGCGAGTTGCTGGATGGCGGCGTGTGTTGCAACACGCAGCGCCACTGAGAAAACGTGCCAGTGTGTTAGGTAATCAGTAGAAATATTGAGAAGATAATTGCTGCTAACATATTGTGCTGGCAGCCGCCAGAACAGCACTAATTTCTGGGTCTGGGTTTGAAGAAGCCGGAGCAGCCGCTGTGTTCTATATGTGTCTGTGTCTGACACAGAGCACTGAGCAGACGAGCGCTTATTCAAATTTCTGCTGGCTGCTGCCTTTCCTGGAGTCCTCTAAATAGATGCAGTTCAGCAGTAGAACGTTTTTTTTTTCCGTATTACATCAATTTTGAGTCCCGCGACTTTGCCACCCCCCCTTCTAGCAGCTTGAATTTTCAGCGTGGGGTCCTTGTTTGTACCCACTGCAGGCGGGGCAGAGCTCAGAATGAAACTCGGGAGTTGGTTAACTCTGCGCATCACGTACCTGCCCACGAGGGCTCCTTTGACCCAGACGTGGTACTGCTGTCTCAGGATTTATTATGAAAGTGCAGTGCTTGCTTCTGGAAATGCCCATTCATCATGGGCATGAAAGATTGCTCAAATTTTGTGCTTCTAAAAACTAAGTATTTAA
>VXBX01006778.1:428904-469775 GCA_013400415.1 Scytalopus superciliaris | reverse complement strand
AAAAAAAAAAGGAAAGAAAAGGGCCAAGGGGGGAAAAAAGGTATTGAAAAAGGTATTGCAGAATGGTTTTTATTTGCATAGCACTGAAATAAAGTCAGTTTCTGCTTTCACACGTTTCGAGCAGTGCAGACAGAGGTCAAGATGTATAAATACTTAAAATAGCAAGACAGCAAATTGGAGTTTCTCATTTCTCTCCAGGTTGGAATAGGTGGACTGAGTTTGCTCCTGTGGCTGTTGCAAAAGCGTTGCTTCAGGAGGAGTTTGAGTAAAGGAAGTTGTTGGTGGCTTGGGCTCCGGGCACCGCGAGCCTGCGCGGCGTGGCCCGGGGAACCGAAACTGCTCCAACACGGGGCTGGCAGCAGCTCGAGGGCTGGAGGGTGCCTTGCAAAAGGCTCAGGGAGAGAGCTGGGGCTCAACTTCCAGTTTGCACTCGTCAGGACCCGGGTGTTTCGATTTTGGTGCCTTTCAGCGGCGTTTGGAGTTGCTGGCTGCTCCGGAGGGCTGTGTTTGTGTGGAGGTGATAACTCTGTGCCAGGTGCAATTATCACACACCTTTGACCAGCTCACCTGTGTTTTGCCCAATCTCTCCCCATATCAGGCAGTAAGTCAGGGACACAGTTAAGAAAAAGGCTCTGAGGGTGGTGAGGAGGGAAGAGGAGAAGCAAAGATGGGCTTGCCAGGATCCAGTCCTTCCCATCTTTCCTCCTGCTTGCACCTTCAACCACTCAAGGTGGGATGTCCTCATGCTCACCACTGGCCAGATTTCCTGTGCCAGTGAGTGCAATGGCATGGAACCTTAGGAAGAAGAGGGCTGAGGATGGGGAGGGATGGATGGGGTTTTGTTTTTCCTGGGCCTTTTGCTGGCCTGACCAAGGGATTGGATGCCTGCTGCTTTTGTGCGTGCTGTGGAGGGGGAGTTGTTCTCTTACATCCAGATTTTTTTCCAAAAGAGCTGTGTTTCACAGTGAGCAGATAGAGTTTCGTGCTGTGTCCAAGTGGTGTGTCCTCCTCCAGCAGTGCAGGATTAACATGTGTTGCACACACCAGGGAGACATTCCCTTTGGAGCCTGGGGAGGGATTGCTGAAGTAGGCGGCTTTTTTCCAGGTTTCCCTTTTCCCAAAGGAGCTTGTTATTTCTGGTGCCTTGTGTATCCCAGGCAAAACAAAATATATCCATTTCAGGTGATAGCAGTTGTTTGGTGGAAGCAGGAGCTGGTGTGATGTTGGCACATGGCTCTGGGGACCGTTTCCCAATCCAGTCTTTGTTGCTAAGCAGTTGCCAAATGTGGCATTTTGGTTGGCAGATGTGGCTGAGAGTTTCCAGTGCAGATAATTGAAATATTGTCTTTGAAGGATGCAGATAAATGTGAGCAACTGTTATCATGGTGCTACAAGCATTTTGTTATTGTCAGGGAAAAAGAAATACTTGGAAAATGTGAAAATCCTTCGTACTGCATTGAATTATTCACATTACAGTGAAACATAAAGGACAATCCACCAGTGGAATGTGTGCCATGGAGATGTGCAGGAAGCATGCACTTTGACAAAGGAATCTCAACAAATTGATTTGCTTGTTAATGCAGTGTTAGGTGGGATGTATCTCCCAGATAACCTCAGGAAAGTGTTAACAGCAGATGGTTTTGCAAACCTGAGAGGTGTTCCAGGCCAGTGAGAGGCAGGTGGGGTGGGTTTGGTGGCGAGGGGCAGCAGAGTCCTGGATGGTGTCCTGATGCTGGAATTGCTTTTAGAGTCCCTGGGAGCTGGCACTGTGCCATGAGCACCCAGCCTGGCTGCGAGGCACCAGAAGTGATCCCTGCTGGGTTGGATGCTCAGCCTTGAGCTTGAGGGAGTCTTGTTGCCTGGCTTTGCCTGGGCTCATTGCTGGGGCACACGTGGTACAGTCAGGGCTCTTGGCACGGTGGCTGTGGGGGCACAGTCCTTTGGGGGGGCCCCTGGGTGGCTTTTGCATCCCAGCTCAGTGGGTAGTGCATGGCTGTGGATCATGGAGAGGGGAGGCAGGCAGGGGAGACGTGAGGAACTGCACGGGTGGGTTTGCACTTGGGGTCAACTGCTGAGCAGCAGGTGCAGCTTCCACATGGCTTCTGGTTTTGCTCTGAAAGGGTTTATGTGGAACAGCTTCGGTGTCCAAGTGGAGCTTTAGATAGTGCCATGCCTTAAAAGCAATACAAAAGTCAGAAGGGCAGCTCTGAAGGAGTCTGACTTTGGGTTGGGATGGAGTTTATGTGAGGACTAGATTTTACTGGAAATGAATTTGGGGCTAAATGTACAAACTGAATTGTAAGAAGGATGAACGTTGGCCTCTTGTTATGACCCAGTTTTTGCAGTATTTTTACTGTTTTAACTGAGCTCTGGCATCAAGGGCATTGCACAGTGCAGTTGTTCTAGTGAGGCACGACCTTAGGATCACATCCAGTGAGATGTATTGATGATGGTGTGTGCTCTAAGTACCACTGGGCAGCTCTGGTGCCTCAAAAGGTGCTGAGCCCAAATTGTCCTAAGTAATAATCTATTGGTTGCCAACCACCAAGCCAGCTGTTCCTGCACAACTGCTTCAAAAATAAAAAGAAGCCTGTGCCTTCCAGCTGGTCACCTGGATCAGGGCATGGAATGCATGAGCACAGAGCTGTGTTTGGCTGGTTTTGTGCTTTTCTCACAACTGTTTCACATAACTCTTTAAATGAGTAACCTGCCTCCTCGAGACTTCATATGTAACTTCAAACTAATGAACCAATCAGATGGGAAAGCTGCTTTAAAAATTACAAGTAAGAGCTGTGTGATTGAGAGGGGTTTGGATGTGTCTGCTCAGGTATGGGCTGTGGAGATGCTGCACTGCCCTGGCTTCTGCAGGGCTGTGCTCACCTCCAGCATCTGAGGAAAGCTCTTCAAAGCAGGTATTAAGGAAGTGAGTAAAATAAGTGTCACCAGCATGGGGAGGAGGCTTGAAAGAGCCTGAGGGCTGGAGTGGAGGGTCTGAGGAGCAGAACATGGATCACCTGGCACTGGCTGAAGGGCTCTGCCCATGTACGTGCAGTCCTTTCACTTGAGCAGTCACCCGTGGGAGAGCTTGATTACAGCTCTGCTGTGAGAGAGAACAGGAGAGACTTTGGAGCTACTCATGAGTTAGCAAGGAAAAGGCATGTCTTTATCTTTCCTTGGCTGTCTGTGTTGGGGGTTGTTTGCTCTGGGTTACTGAGAGCCTTTCAGCAGGGGGTCAGAGCAGCGGGTGCCATCACAAGCTCCCTCAGACCAGGCTCTCTGTGCTGATGCTCCCCTGGGGTCCCTCCTCTGCTCGTGACCAGCAGATTAGCAGTGATCTTGCTCAGCACTCGATGGTGGGCCTGTCTTCCACAAACATCTAATCCATTTTGCAGCCCATCTGCCCCTGTGAGCCTGCACCGTGTCCTGTGGCACTGAGGTGCACAGCTGAGTTTTGTTCTAGGTGCAAAGTGTTTCCATGTGTTTGTTTAAACCTCCTGCCTGCTAATGAGGGGACAGGTGGGGAAATCAGCATACTTTACCTCTCCTCTCGTTTGCATATTTTATGCCTGCACAAATGGCAGTGGGAATGCAGCCCAGCTTTAGAACGGTTGCAGTTACACGATTTGTTTTGCATATAGTGGGGATAGTTTAATAGTAAAAGTTTGGTATCTTCTAAAAGGCCATGAGAAATGTTATCTACTGCACAGAGATTGTTTTTGTTAAGGGATCAGCCTGCAGTTGGCAGCCACAAGGATTATGTTTCCATCACCTGAGAGGAGTGGTATGGGGAAAAAGTTGCTTTTCCCTCACTGAGCGGGTTTTGGACAGGGACAACTTGAAGGTATTTCTGGCTGGATGTTGCTCCCGGCTTTGACTCAGAAAAAGGAAGGATTTTAATGTTTTAATTAAAATGTTAGGTTCCTCAACTGGTGTACCTGATTGTGTCCTCTCTGGCTGCACTTAGTTAAATATGAGTACAGCAAGAGAAGGAAAATCTAAGCAGGAAATAAAGCCATGAAAAATTCAAGATGCCTCCAGAGAGAAGAGAAATGTTACCAAAGGGGAAGTGTTTCTTGCTGGCCTCACCCTTACTTTTGAGGAAGAACTTCTCTACCCAGCTGCTGGAAATAGGCTCCTGGAAGTGAAATGTCTCCTGTGGCCTGGCTGGGTGTTAATGCATCTACAGGGTTTTGCTGGGAAGGACTTGTTAGGCTGGCGTTGTAATGGCCAGCAAAATGAGGAGCCTGCTAAGCTCATTAGGGTGCCAGTCATCGTCTGTGGTCACTGCTGTGAAGGGCTCACAGTCTGGCCACGGCCAGGGTTGGTGTCTCCTGAGCCTCTCTTCCCAAGGTTTGTGCCTTTCCTGCTCCCTGTGACCGTGTCCCAGAGACCTGGAGCACTCACAGCACCTCCAGTGGGGGCCTCATCCAAAGTGGTCAAATGCTTTTTGTCTCTCAAGATCACATGGACTGGCTGAACCGGCTTCTCTGCAGCAGTTTTTCTGGGAATTTCAGAAACACAGCAGACGTCCCATTGTCCTGTCTGGGAGGATGGTGGTGGCTGTCTCCAGAACAGAAAGCCACAGGTTTTCTTCCTTGAAACCATACTGTGTAGCCACCATGTCTGCAGTCAGGATGATAACAAGGTCCTAAAGACTTTATTAACAGCATGTTCCCTCTTTCAAGCTTCCTTATTTCTTTTCAAACAGCTGGTACTGGGCTAGAGAAGAGCTGCTGGGAGGAGATCAGTGCTGAGGCTGTGTGACCTTGCAGGCCAGCAGTGGAGGGCTCAAAAAATCTCACCAGAAGTGTTCAGGAAAGGTTCACATAAAAATCAGGATTGTAACTCTTTCCCCTTGCTTGTTGCACACTTTTTGCAGAGTAAAACTGCCCTTATTTGTTAAGGGCTCTTTGGGCTGCTTCCATCACCTGTGGGCTCCTGGGTTTTCTTACAGGTGCCAAAACCTGTTGGGCCTCTTTGCTTCCCAGCCACATGGACAGATCAGGACTGCTCCTGAGAAATTCAGGGCAAAAGTAGCTCAGGCTCCTGGAGAGGGGAGGGAGAAGCCAGGCTCATCTTTTGGGATGCCTCTTGCAAAGGAAGGCAGGGGACTGAACTGCTGCCATGGGATCTGAGGGCGGATGGCAGAGAGCAGGGGAGCATTAAAGGATGATACTGATGAATGAGCTAACAAAAACTTGGGTTTTTGTTGGCCCACTGCCCTTCAGAGCTTGATTCCTTCATTTCTGCCCTCCCTTCTGAGGAGACTCAGCACTGCACAGGGTGTGTTGTGGACGTCCAGGTCTTGCAAATGAAACCACTGTTGGTAGTAACACTGAAACACAGAGAGCACTGAGCAGGGCACTGAAAATGCTGCCATAACTGTGACAGCCACGTGATTTCAGATGCTCAAGGGTGTAGTAATACTATGTAAAAGGGGAAGAGTGTCAAACTGGCCTAGTTCTGCTGATTAAAACTTGTTTAAATACAGTATATGTACAACCTATTCTTCAACAGGCTGCTATCAGCTGAAAAGCTAGACTGTTTTCCAAGCTTATCTGCTTTCTTATCACCTTCTTGGTAGCAAGATCTGAATGCATGGCTCCGTTTGACCTGAGGTTTAAGTATGAGGGTGAGGTCAGGGGGTGGCATGTGAGCTCCTGCCTGGCACTGAACTGTGAGGTATCTGTGTACTCTGCACATGCAGTTATTGCAGGGGCTTTTTGACTTACAGGTGGACTCTGATCTAATGTTGCCAGTTCGCTTTATCTTTGATTGCAAAGTACCTCCTGTTCTTTAGAAAGGCAGATGCCTTTTGCACACCAACGTGAGGAGCAAGACAGAGCTTTACAGAGTCATTTGGGAAATGAGTTCTCGGGTATACAGTGTGATTTCTCCTAAATTCCTTGCCTTTCTTTGTGTCTTTAGGAAAGGAGATGCTGCCTCAAGCTCTTCATCTTTTGTGTATGAACAGACCTTAGAATAAAATCTGTGGATAATGGCTGAGGTGGCAGAAAATGACAGGGAAGCCCATTGCATGCTTACCATCACCTTTCTCTTTTGCAGAGAGACTGTTCAGTTCCTCTGTTGGATTTGGCTGGGTTGTTCCCAGGACTCTGCATCACTGAACCTGGTGTCTGAAAAGGGCTTTACCTGGGTAAAGCCAGTCTGGCTGTATAAAAGTCTTTGGGAGAAGCAGAGAACATTCCCTGACTAATTTATCTGTAGGGGGTATTTTCTTGCCACTCTACCATCCTTTTATGCATGACTTAGCTTCCCAGCCGACTGAAGCCTTTGAAGTTAGATTGCAAATAGCTCTTCAGCTATCCCTTCCCCCCATCTGAAATAGGGAAACCAGAACAACCATTGCTGTGGAAAGAGCCTGCCTTGTTACATGGCTCCCCAATGTTAACACCCCCCTCTTTTCCTCCTTCCTTTTCCCTACGTCCTCCTCCCCCCCCCATAAAGAAACCTTTTTTTTCCCCCTTAATAAGATCTGCTTAAGACTTGAGGGAAAAGGCCATGGTTCCATGAGATGGTAAATCCAATTTTAGGGTGTTTCATATGTGATGAAAAACACCGTGGCCACATGACACAGCCCCTGAATTGGCACACATTCGCCCTGCCAGTTCGCATTTGTTCACATAATGCAGAAGGGGCGACTGTCCAGCCTCGCACTGGGGCACGCACAGGCTGCCCAGGCATCCCTGAGCTCTCCTGGGGGCCACTGACTCCCCATCTCCTGCCCTCACTGCTTTTTGGGGTCTGCCCAGTTGTATGTTCACATTGGTCTCGTCCCAGATCTCTGCACTCAGGGGGTCTGGAGGTTTCCATTTGAATGTGGACCTAAAGGATGTTATATTGGCCTGTCCCTGCAGGCTCTACCAGAGAGTCTCGTGTGCATGGGAAGCCCAGGGGCAATGCCTGGCTTCCCCAAATATCCCTTCTTCAGTGACCTTGCCAACAGGAACAGTGCAACCCCATCATGCACCATAACACTTGCAGTTCAGAACCTCCCTCCCCTTCTGGAAGGGAGAAAGACCTGACTTAAGCCATCCCTGTTGTGGAAGGCAATGCTCTTGCTGACAAACAGAGCAACCCCCTCAGCGAGTCATTGCCCTCTTTGCCAGTTCATCTCTCCAGGCTTTCTGCTGAGGCAGGTCTGGCAGTTGTTCTCCCACTGGCTTAATTCCTGGCTCACAGGATTGCTGTCCTAGGAATTCCTGTTGAAAACTGAACTGTGGTGTTGTCTTGCCAAGAGAATGGATTTTGAAAGTACTGAATGGTGGTCAGGTCTTCTCAGGCTTGAGTCTTCTGATCACATTTCTCCAGTGGTTTTGTTTCTGGATCAGTGAAGATCTGATTGCCTCAGACCACTGTTTGCACTGCATGGGCTTCCCATCCCTGTCCTCTTTGCTTCACCTACAGTTGTCTGTCCTTTCCTGGGTAGCTTGCTAAGTAAAAGACATTTTTAGCCTTGTGAAAATGCCTAGAGGCTGCTAAGAGAGTGTTTTTTACTCCAGGATCCGTGTCAACTTCTGGAAGGAAGAGTCCATGCATTTCTACAGTCAAGTAAAAACAGCCTGAACCCCTCCTGTTCAGTCATTGCATTCATTTTCTCCTATTTTTCATGTTGTGTTGGTGTGGACCATTTCATGCCCTGTTGTCACATCAGGGGCCTTTGGGAAATACTGATTTAAGCTACTGCTCCGTTCCTTTCCTTGGAGACATGAATGTTATTCCACTGTCCTGCAGGGAAACAGAGGATAATCCTCTCTGGAGTCTGAAACAGGGCCTTGAAGTGTTGAGACCCATCTCAGCTGCACACGAGGGCCTGCAGGGGGCTGGTGGTGTGGGTTTGCATGAGTGTGGGATGCTGTCTTTGGCACTTCTGCCCATCCTACAGGGGTCAGTTTAGCTCATTTTGTCATCTTAATTCACCAGATTTCCTGATGATGGCATGGACTGTTGGGCTGCCTTCCAGCTCTCCTGCTGTCCTTAAAACACAAGTCAATTTGCTTCTGTTCCTGGTGTCAGGAAATGCTGGAAGAGAGTGAGGAGACCTTTTCCCTTTGAGAGCAATAGCCCCATGTGCTTCCCCCTCTCAAGAGCCCTTCCTGCTGTACAGTGAAAGCCCAGCTGAGCTCCTTCCTTGCATCCTTCCAAATCCCAACTTGTTGCATCTCCCTACATGCAGGATGGTCTAATTAGGGACTAGCAACCCGAGGCAGCACATTGTGAGACACAAACAAGCATCCTGGTGACATTTCCTAACCCCTGTCCCCCTCTTCTGGGACTGACAGAGACTTCTGGGGAATTCTCCCTGGATCCTTCTGTGGTTTGAGGTATTGACTCAGTGTTCCCTCTTGGCATTAGAAGGAAAAGTAAGTGGCGTAAGTTGGGCTGGTGTTTACAGTGCTGTTTGTTTACAGTGAGCTCTTGGGTATTATTGTCACTGGTTCTACTCGTTGGGC
This sequence comes from Scytalopus superciliaris, assembly GCA_013400415.1. Taxonomy (NCBI): domain Eukaryota; kingdom Metazoa; phylum Chordata; class Aves; order Passeriformes; family Rhinocryptidae; genus Scytalopus; species Scytalopus superciliaris. The sequence continues at coordinate 461,301 of VXBX01006778.1, read as the reverse complement.
AGCCCTGTAGGTGTGGGGAGGGTTGTCTGTGCCAATGGAGTGCTGCAAGTAAGTACCAGACCAAAACACAACCTGAGCCAGTGCATGTGTCAGGTGGGATGTTGTTGTCCTGCAGAGCTTGAATTCTCTTTTTCAAGCAGTGAGAGGTATTTTGACAATTGATAATAAAGAAACCAGAACACCCAAGTAATGTCTCTCCTGCAAGAAAATCCCTGCTCTGTTCCAGCCTTTTTGGTGCCCCATTTTGTGGGACACAGCGTTGAGTCCATTGCTCTGATCTCTGTGTTTGCAGCTTTTCCCTGTGAGTTAATTTACAAAGTGCTGTATAAATATATGACTATAAAAAAACCTTGCAGTCTTCTGTTCTGCAGACAGAAATACATGTTGCTGGAGATATTTATAATCACTGATTTGTAATATGTAAATCTTTCCATTTGCCTCTTACTGAGCTGGGCATTTTATTATAGTGCAAATACATCTGAGAGCTGTCTTGTCCCAATTAAAAGCTGCTGTGGTTGCCATTGAGAGCTCTGACAGCAGCAGGAAGATGGGAGCTCTCTCTCAGCTGCCCAGAGGAGGTGGAAAGACCTGACTAACCAATGGAGAGGAGGCAGTGACCCAACTTCAGTGTCAGTGCAGGCTGTGGGGGTGGTGGGCTGGCCAACAGGAGCCACCATGGGTGCTGGTGACAGCACAGTTACCTGGGCAGGTTTGGAGCTCACCCAGCAAGGTGCAGGCAGCAGGTTGCTCTGTGTTTTTGTTGCTGCTGTAGCTGAACTGCTGGCAAACCACCTCAAGTATCTCTGCCCTCTTATACTCCACCTCTGCAACCCCAGCGAAGGGTGAAGTACCGCCCTTGTGTGTGTTCCTTCAGAGGCAGAGCTGTAATTATGGTTAGCAAAGGAAAAATCCTTGTGCCCAGTGCAAACCCAGAGCTGAGCCCGCCTTGTTCACGCCTGGCACCACGAGGTGTGAGTGCTCAGCACGGTCCCTCTGCCCTGTCATCGTGCCCAGTGCTGCTCTCCCAGCAAACCCAGAGGGCAGCTCAGAGCCACCTGCTTTGCTAAGGATGGGTGGAACCTGCAATCTGAAAGCAAATTAAAAATGAATAAAGCAATCCTCTCTGAAGCCCTTGCTGGGCTTGTAGATTTTGGGCAGCAAGAGGTATTTGCTGTGTTATCAGAGTGAACAGGGGCCAATCTTCAATGGGCTTGTATTTTTTTGAAGGAGTCTTTAATTGAAATTGTGTCTTTGAGGAGGAGTTGCAGGTGGCTGGTTGGTGTCCTCAGGCTTCTTTGTTCTGGCTGTGGCATAAGAAATGTGTCAAGTTTGAAACGTCTCGTTCTCTTTAAGGGATCTGGGAAGAGAGAGCTGTGTGTTACTGGGCTGTTTTCACCCAGAAATCAAGGCAGTAGTGCCGTTTCCCTTGTCAAATGCAGAGCACAGGCAGTGAGGGGCCTGGGGTGAGGCAGCTGGAGGTGGGGGATAGGGAGTTGGAGGGACCTGGACTCTGTTCTCGACTCCATTAGTGACCTGGTGTATGACCCTGTTTGGTCAGTTGTCCTCCCTGGAGGCTTTTCTTTCCCTGCTTTTTTCCTAAGAATAAAGGGTGAGACTTGATCACTTTTAAATTGTTTCAACCCTTAGATGGACTCGGTCCAAAACCAAGGGATGACTGTTTAACCAGGTTGTGAAAACTTTTTGTCCGAGAGTCACTTCAGATTTTAGCTCTAGCTTTATTGAAAAACATTAAAGCCAATGCCCTTTATTGTGCTGAATGCCATTGATGCTGCATGTCATTGTTTTGGTACACCAGAGCTCAGCCAGGCACTGTCAAAGTAGTTGCTACCCTACCTCAAATATAACTTGGTACCCAGCAGAGCTTAAGTGAAATTGGCTGTAAGCTGATGATATTCAAAATGTGTTCTAAAATTTTTAGTGAATTCTTTATTAGATGGCCTTTTAAAGGAAAATGGAAGCATGTGAAGCTCCTCTGCCTGTAGGAAGGGTACTGAGGAGTGTACATGGTGAAGGTGCACATGCAAATATTAGGATTTTTCTGCAGGTGTGAGCATTTCCTTGCAAAATGGGTCTTGCTCTGAGGTGGGATTGATACCCTGCATTCAGCAGCTCTACCCTGCCACTATTCAGGCTCATCCAGGAGCGGAATCCCAGGATGTTCCCTCGTTTAATTCAAGAGGCTCTGCACACTGCTGGTGTTAAAGGTGGCAATTAGCATTTTGGGTGAACAGTGAACGAGGCCATTTATAACCAGTTACGCTGACATGAATCTCTCCCAACAAATTTGCATCATTAAAACACCTTTGGAAAAATGTGTCATGCGTATAATTAAATACCTGTTTTGCTAACTCTTAATTTAATTAAGGCAAAGCAAAGATGGAAGCACAAATTAATTTAGCTGGAAATGGCTTTTCTCTCAGTGGGCTGAAGGAGGTTTTCTGGTGGCATCAGACCAGGTGACCTCAGAAATAGGCAGGTGAACTCCAGGACTGGTTGACACAGTTTTTTTGACAGCGATGGCCATGACATCCTCATGGCAGTGCATGTGTCATCTATCAGCTCACTTTCTTCTGCTTGTGAGAGCAGAGAGAGAGAGCCCAGCTAGAAGGGGGTTTCTTTGAGAGGACAGCATAGCTACTTTTGAACTCGACCCTGAGAGGTATTCAGTGGTAACCACAGTAAATCCAGGTTCACACGGGTGAATGAAAAGGAATTCATGTAACAGAAGATATTTCTATGTCTCCCCTTGGTTTTTCTCTCTGTGCCTTGATCTCTTTCACTTGGTGCCTATGTTTTCCCCCCTCAGATGTGACTTTCCTGTAACTGCTCATCCGCTTTAAATATTCATTGCTCTTGACTTTCTTTAAAGACCTCCTTGTAGATGATCTTCTTTTGGTTTGACCTATTTCCTAACCTTGTGATTCTTTCCCCATCCTGCCCCGTGCCATTTCTGATCCTTTTCTCCTGTCACTTTATCTCTTTCTCTCTCCCCCTTATCCATCTTGCCTGAGATAAAACTGGAGCACAGACTGTGTGCACCGTGCAAGTGCAGGTGAGTTGTCAGCCCAGCCCTGCAGGAGGCAGGGAATCTGGTGTGGGTTCCTGCAGACCCATCTGAGCACCAGAAGGATTTAAAAAAAACCCCACCTTTCAGTTTTCCAAACGTGCTGGGTTTTTCTTTAGCAGTTCTCATTTCAGCTTCAGTAAAAACAAATGCCTTTATGAATGAAGGACTCTCTGTGCCCTACAGCATGGAATCCTGCTAGTCCTGCCACCTCTCTGCAGTTTCAGGGTTGGCTTTTTCTACATGGTATTTCCTTCAAGAGGGAAAACCAGCCTCGTTTATCAGGCAGGATTCATTGGTACTGAGGGTGGGGAAAGGCTGGTGGGGATGGGAGTGGGCTCAGGGTGATGGGCAGGAGCACAGGGGGTCTCCTGTGGCAGGACTGGCTGAGATGGGCTTGGGGCTGTGGTGCTCCAGGAAGGGATGATGTGTTGGCTTTGGCAGGTGCTTTGGGTCTGGTACTGGGTGCTCACCATAGACCAGTGCTGAGCTTTGACCCCCACTGGTGCTGGGTGGCTCTGGGAGGGTGCAGGTCCTGCACGAGGGACTGGGGAGAACTTATGGCTTGGCACTGCCTGGTGCTGGTGCTCCCCTGAGGCTTCATGAGGTGACTTTTCTCCATACCCGATCAGATGAGATGAATGTGAATTTGAGGCTGATTTTGTCTCTCTGGTAGCCTGAACACTCCTGTCTTTCTGTTCAACGCCGACCTTTAGCATCATCCAGCTTTTGCAACCGGAGCCAGTGCTTTTAACAGGGCCTTTTGTGTTCACCTACTAAAAAACAGGGTCTGTTTCACAGGAAACTTGTTTACACCTGCCACAGTCATCTTTGCTCTTCCTTTTCTCCTTTCACTGGAGCTGCAGTGGTTGAAACTGCAGAGTGTCCTTTCATTCTGTGGCATCCTCGGCGTGGGACGTGACTGCAATAGAGCAGCTGGGGAGAGGGAGCAGGGTGTGAGACCCACTGGAGGTGTGAGCCAGCTGTGGACACCTCGAGGGCATGACACGACTGGGCTTTGGAAAGACTGAAGTGCAACGGGTTGTTAGTTCTAACTTCATTTTTCAGCTGTTCATTTTGGGGTTTACAAAACAGCCCTCGGAGTCCTCCCTGCGTGTAAAGATGCACTGAAGTGACTCTGTAACTATGGGAGAGTCCCCTCGGTGTCACCACTAGCAGGGGGTCAGTGGCACCCACCCGGGGTTTGCCAGGTGAGTGGCGTGTCCTTGCTGGGCATTTTCAGAGCACTGAAACTGCGAGTGGCTTTTTGGGCATGACCCCGGGGTTGTGTGAGGCTCTGGGCTGGTGCTGCAGCAGAGGAATGCAGGGAAGGCAGGCGAGGGGAGGTGCCAGGACTGAGCATTTGCACAGCTGCTGCTGCAAGCTCCGAGCTCAGCCTGCTCTCTGGTGGTGGCTGCTGTAGCAGAGATGACCTTTGATAAAACGTGAAGCTTTGGTGTGATTTGGATGGTTGTGGTTGCTCAGCTTCACCCAGCGGCAGTTCGGGGCAGAGGCAACTCAGCTGCTCTTGCTTTTGTTACTGTACCCCAGTGCAGCATTCACAGGTTAGAAACCAAATCACAGCAGCTTTGGGGAGAGAATTGCCAGCAAAGCCTGGCAGAGTTCAAGAAGCATTTGGATGGTGCTCTCAGCACATGGTGTGACGTTTGGGGTATCCTGGGCAGGGCCAAGAGTTGGATTCAATGATCCTTCTGGGTCCTGTTTCAGCTCAGCACATTCTATGACTCTGTAAAGCCTGCAGCTCTTCCCAGAACTTCCAGGTTCTCCAGGATCTGATGCTGCTCTTTCCTTTCAGACTGGGGAGACTGGTAAGAGAGCAGACAGAAGAGGCACCTGCTGGCACGAAATGTGGAGGAAATGATAAATAACTTTGTGATCTACAGTCAAATTTGGCTGAAAGCAGCCAGCAGGTTCCAAAACTCTTGCCAGGATTGTGATAGAGTGGGGCACTTGCAGACCACTTGATGGTGATCTCTCCCTGGCTCAGCTGGGCTGAGCCTGCAGCTCCCAGGGCAGGTGGGAGCACTCTGGCAACACCAAGATGGTCTTTACTGAGATCAGCAATGCGAGAAGTATTTTGGGAGAAGGTTACTGGGCCCCTGTCCTGTCTGCTGTCATCACTCTGGGAGGAGATCAGCTCCCTTCATGTTACCTAGATAAACTGTCAGTGTGTGGATATGTCTTCCAGCAGTGTTGAGTTGCTGTGTTTCTTATCAGGGTTTGTTTTAGCAGTACCTGAGGGATGTGACAGTCATGCACGTGGATTCTTGGTGCTGGAGACACCTCGAGGACTGAAGTGCCTGTAGGACACAGCATGCAGGTGTGACCATGTTGAGTTCCTGAGGCTTTTCTGTTTTGCAAGACCTAGTCAGACAGCTTTGAGAGCAAAGCAGGAACCCTCTGTTTTAATCCAGTTTCCATCCCTTTGGCAAAGGAGGTGGGACATAGTTCTAACATTTTCTGTATCTCTGTATTTCTTGTGGTTAGTAATCCTTTTGCCCCAAAATACAACTTATGCTATGTCTTTGAATCCCAGCATTTATGACTTTGATGTTTAAAAGCAATTTAACAAGGTTTGGGGCTCTTTTTTCCCATGTGAATTGCTGTGGTTTAGTCAAGAACGCTTTCAGTAGCAGCAACTGTGTGGAAGTATTGTCTTCCCACAATTAGAGGTTAAGAGTTGACAGCAAATGAGCCAGGGATTATAATTAAAAAACAGGGTAATTCTTTGTGCATGAAGAGACTAAGGAATAAAAACTCATGGTGTAATGTACCTGTCAGTATGAGATGCAAATGAGAGATAATGTATCTTGCAGTGAAAGGCATTTGGACTGTGTGTATTTCACTGAGCATGGGAGCAGTCCCTCCTGTTCCACAGAGGCTGGGGGTTTTGTTCAGTTGGTACTGATGCTCTTTTAGACAGCTTTTACCTCGCTGATTCCTGGGGTCTGACACGGAAGAGAAAAGCTTCAATAGGCCCCAGCTGCTCGGGGCCTGTCTTTTCAGAGCACGGCTGGCTCTCCCCCATTCCTAATTAAAACCTGTGTTAAACTTGGGCTTTTGTTTGAGGCAGCCCCGCGCTGTGGGGTGTGACTGGAAGGAACGTGCTGGTCACCTTTCCTCTCTCTGTTGTCGCAGGGTCAACATTCTTCAGGGGAGGACATGGAGATCTCCGACGACGAGACCAACCCCGCGCCCATCACCAGCGCCGAATGTGCCAAAACCATCGTGGTGAACTCCTCCNGCCGCCGCCCCCCACGCACCCCGCCGTCACCGTGCCCCCGCCGCCGCTGCCTGCCCCGCCCGGGGTGCCCCCGCCGCACATCCTGCCGCCGCTCCCGCCCTTCCACCCCGGCATGTTCCCTGTCATGCAGGTGGATATGATAAGTGTCCTGGGCAACCAGTGGGGGGGCATGCCAATGTCCTTCCAGATGCAAACTCAGATGCTGAGCCGCATGATGCAGGCGCAGAACACGTACCAGTACCCGCCGTTCATGACGGGCCGGATGCAGTTTGTGAATCTCCCTCCCTACCGCCCCTTCTCCATGGGAGCTGCTCTCGGCCGTGGCGGGCAGCAGTGGCCGCCCCTGCCCAAGTTTGACCCCTCGGTTCCACCCCCGGGTTACGAGCCCAAGAAGGAAGATCCCCACAAAGCCACGGTGGATGGAGTCCTGCTGGTCATAGTGAAGGAGCTGAAGGCCATCATGAAAAGGGACCTGAACCGCAAGATGGTTGAAGTGGTGGCGTTTCGGGCGTTCGACGACTGGTGGGACAAGAAGGAGCGTCTGGCAAAGGTAGGATTTCACGTGCTCTCTGCTGCATCCTGGGGAGAGCTGTGCTTAGGGCATGGGTCTGCAGGGGTCTGGAATTGACTTTAAAAAACCCAAACCCCAAAGTTGTTATGGTGACTAAAACAGAGGAAATAAATGAAGCTGTGGAGTAGCTCTGCTGTGAGAAACCCCATTGCCTGAGGCTGCTGAAATTAAATGGGAGACACACGTGTCCCTGTCCCTCAGCCGGCTCCATGCCTGCCCATGGGGCTGCTCTGCATGCTGGGGCAGGCAGCAGCACCAGGCTCAGCCTGCAGCTATCTGGAAGGTGCTCAGTCATTGCAGGCACCTGCCTGGGGACAGCTTAGTGTCTGGGTATTGAACCTGGCTCATTTCCATGGTGTCAGTCTGCATATGCAGGCATTGCTTTGCCATCAGAACTGACACAGGCTGGGAATTTTAGCTCTTCCTGGTCATTGCTGGAGGTGCCCTCTGAACAGGTGTGGAGCCACATCTCCTCACCCAGGAGTGAACTGCTGCTCCAGCCCATACTGTCCCACTGGTCTGAATATGGACCTGAGGAGGGTTTAGTTCCCAGTGTTGTCCCTCTGCTTTGGGGTGAGTCTCCTCCTCGTCCCCTCAGTTCACCTGGCAGTTCCACAGGCTGGGTGGCTCCTGAGTGTCACCACAGCCCTGTGGTGCCTGTGTCCAGGCTTTCCCTGCTGGGAGGGTGGGCTGTGTGTCCCTGTTAAAGCTGGGGTCACAGGATGAAGCTTCAAATAACTGAAATCAGATACAAGAGGAGTGTTTGAAACCATCGAGCTGCTGTTTTGTGTTCCCTACTTAGTGTGGTGAGACCTGTGGGTATTTCCAGTTCTCCCACCTCCCCAGAGCATGCACACAGCAGCAATTAACTCAAAAGCTGAACACTGGCCAAATACGTGAGGAGTTCCAGGGATTAGCTGAGAAAACAGCTTTGCATGAATCATCTGATCCTTTCTCACCCAATTTGAAGCGTACCTCTGCCAGTGAACAGCTCTGTGATCTAATGTGTGGTGAATTTGTCACTACCAAAAAAAACCCCTAACACTACAGAAAGGTTCGTGCAAGCCTCAAAAGTACCATTACAGTGGATTACTGTAAAAATAACAACAAACCAAGGCGTGACCTGCAGATAGATCTTGTCTCATGTGCCAGTTTTCAGAGCAGTATCTTCACCACCTGCTTTTCTGAACCAGAGTGTTAACTCTGGTGCCTGGGAGAGCTCCCTGCCTTTCTGGAGAGGATGGTAATGCTGCTGCTTAACAGCTGTTTTATGACAGTGTAATTTGCTCTGGCTCAGAGCTGGCTGGTGTGACGTGCAGCAAGAAACCCCATCCCTCCCCTGACTAATGCTCAGAGCTTTTCCTCCTGCCAGTGAGCGTGTGCTGACAGTTTTGGAGGAGGCCCCTGAGTTTCCAGGGCAATGAGGGAAACAGATCCAGCAAATAGTTGCAAAAGCAGTGACTGAAATACTCAAGAAATTGTTTCAAACCAGACATAGGCAGTGAAGAAGTGGAAGCAAGTCAAGGCAGATCTTCAGGCTCTTTTACACCCCAAGCTTCAGCTGGATTTGGCATGTTCCTCCCTCACCTGGAATTTGTACCCCACTTTGGGAAGGGAAGCTGGCTGTAGCACAGCAGCTCACCACAGTCCTTGCCACAGGTTATGTTGAATGTGAGGAGTGTAATTGAAAATAGGAAATTGCTGCACGGAAAGTCACGTGTGCTTTCTGTCCAGGAACAGAGATGCCAGAACCATTTCTGCCCCAGGGCACTGCCTGGAAAGGCTTCTGCCAGCCCACATGTTAATGCTGCGTGCAGAAAAACCTCACAGATCTCAGAGCCTCCTTTCTGTAGGACTGGGCACCCCTGGCACTGGTGTGGGGCAGGATTCCTTCTCAGCCATAAGCTGCCTGCTTTTGCAGGAAACAAAACTAGGAGTATTCAGTGTGAACTGTACCCTCCTGTTGCTGGTGTCTGTGTGTGTGTGAGGATGAGCCAACTGGGCTCCGTGGTGGCAGCTGGAGGTCAGTTCCCCACATGCTTTGCCATCACGCTGATTGTGGCTGCTGTATTCCATCAAAGGAATCAACTGGGGCAGCTGATTGACTGCCAAGAGGTGTGATGCCATAAGTAAAAGGTGGGAAGGCTCGAGGATAAAGCTGGTGTCCAGGGTCAGGCAGGGTGGGGAATGTAAGGGATGCAAGCTGTGAAGGAGCATGTTGATAGGGAAGGCAGCACATTCCATGGAGCTGGTCTGCCTGAGCTGGGGGCAGGCTTTTCGCTGTTCCCAAATCTAGTGATGGGTTTGGGTTTGAAAGCCTGTGTAAGATGCATTAAGCAGAGTGCCAGGAACAACCAGTCATCCCTGGGCACGGAGCTGCTGCTTGGATTCTCAGCGTGACATTCCCGTTAGTCTTGGCCCTTGTCAGCAGGAGAGCTGAGCTGGTGCTGCCTCTCCAGTGCCCACAGCCCTTTCCAGCACACGAGCTCCCTTAGTGTGTGAGAGAAACCAGCCTCTTAGGTGGTGGTGTGCCATGTGCTGATGCAAATGAGTGTTGCCTCCAGTGCCCTTTCCTTGGGAAGAAGTGGCAGAGCATGACGTGCCACTGTGTGTGATGCTCTCCACAGCTGCAGGGGCCTGGATTCCTGCTCTTCCTTCACACCTCAGCTCTGGTGAAATGGCATTTGTTGGGGCTCTATGTCCAGTTACTACATTTTGTAGACCCCTTAGGTGTTTCGCCTAAATGTTTTGATTTTCCTGTTCTCCAGAACTGGAGCCTTCTGACAGGTTTTGTGGACTTGGGCTGTGGTTGCTAAGGAAACACAGGGATGTGTGTGATTTTTGATGCACTATATTTTGCCTTACACTCGAAAGAAGGAAGGTGCTCCCCACTGGAAGGCCTGGAGTTGCTTTCAGCTGTGTGGGTTATCAAAGGAAGGTAGATAACACAGTGTAGGGCTGGCTTGCCTAAAGCACACTGGGGTTGTTTGTAAGAGGGGTGTGTGCAGCTCTATCTCCTTTCACTTGTGTGGCCATGTGGGGCATCTTGAAATGCTCTCAGAGAAACTGATGCCTGGGCAATGCAGTGATATCTCCCAAACCTCAACTGTCTAAATGGTTTCCAGGGTTTGTGTCCTGCCCAGGACACTTCCCCTCTCAGGTGTGCTTTCTCTGTTGCAGGCATCTCTCACTCCAGTGAAGTCTGGAGGAGAACTGGAGGAAAAACCGAAGCCAAAGGATCGAATCGCTTCCTGTCTTTTGGAGAACTGGAACAAAGGAGAAGGCCTGGGATATGAGGCAATTGGCTTGGGCATTGGGCTGCGAGGGGCCATCCGACTGCCATCCTTCAAGGTGAAAACACAACACTGGCATCCTTATGCTGACAGTCCCCAGAGGAGCCTCGGGAGGACAGACCTGGCTGGGTTTGTGCCCCAGAGCCCTCAGGCTGTTCACTCTGCTCTGTGATCACTCAGGGAACTGCTTCTGGTGTCACTGGAACCCCCCAGCACCAGAGCAAGGACTCTCTGTCCCAGCCTAACCTCTCAGCTTCCTCTTGTGTGAATTGTGTGTAGAGGATTTCCCTGCTCCTCAAGGGGACATTTGCCTGTGTTTAGGACACAGCATTTCAACGTGGTTTTAAAAATACACTGGTGCCTGTAGTGCTTTACACAGTTATTGCTCTGTTTGGAGTGTGGCAGTTTGGCAGCTGAGTCTCACCTGAAGCTGGTTAAACTCTGTCAGTTTGCAGAATGGGACTGGCAGACACAGAGTCACCCATGTTAAAGAGCATTTACATGAAAAATTAAAAGTATCATAAAAAAACACGCAGTGTGGGTGGGGAGAGAGTAGAGAGCTTCCCTGAAATTAGGATTTTGAATGCACAGAAGGTGCAAGTAAAAGTTTGGGATGAGAGACTCTGCAGTCTTTAGAATAAAACTTGCTTTGAGGTTCTTTAAGATACTTTAGTCTTAGGCTCTCTTCTGTTCTGCTACATCTCAGACACATGGATTTGTCAAGAGTTTTCTCTGTCATCCTTAAAGTACCTGATGATGACATACCCCATGCTGGTACCCGGAGTGTTTTGATGCAAATTGAAGGGGGTAGAATGTCATTCACAGTGAAATTGAGTTTGCAAGTGAATAAAGGGATCAAGAGCTGGGAAGTGGCCCTTGGTTCCTGAGTGTAAGTGACATTGGCAAAGTAAAGAAGTGGCAATTTGCTTAAGAAGTTGATTTCTGCTTTCTAAACTTTCAGAAATGCTAATTGTGTCCTTTGTTCAGGTGAAAAGAAAGGAGCCACCTGAAGCTGCCTCAGCAGGAGATCAGAAGAGAATCCGGCCTTCTACTTCTGTGGACGATGAAGATGAAGGTTTGCAAAGCACATTTATGTGAAACACAAGAGCAGATGCAAAACCCACACAAGCCGAATCCCTTTAAACTTCACAGCAGTGTCCTGGCTTACAGCTGAACACAGAGCCGGGGATCTGAGCCAAACCCTGCTCCTCACAAAGCTCTCAGAGCTGGGAGGTGCCTCCTCGGGGTTCAGTTTCCTGAAGTTCACTGGCGGGAAATTTAAGACCCGCATTTTAAGAATAACTTGTAAACCTGTTTTAGCTCTGCAGGGCCCCGGCAGGGGGGGGTCAGCTGGGTTCATGGTCTGTTTGAGATGTGCTCGAATGTAATGGCTTGCTCTGCATTTGATTTTAAAAGAAAACAAAGTGTTTGGCCAGAAAAATCTATCTGAAAATACCACCTTGTTTCCTGTAACCAGGAAAGAGTAGAGAGAAGATAAAGCTTTGAATCCCCTTCGTTTTGCATAAAAACATGGATTCAAGTTAAAGCTGATTCAGACTATCAGCTGGATTTGAAGCCAAAGTACAGGAGCAGGGTTTTGTAAAACACTTAAATAGAACAGAAAGGCATTAAATTCAGGTTACCTACCCTGACATCAGTCATGCCACGTCTCCTGGCTGCTCAGCCTGTGGTGTGCCACCTTTGGGCACCCACATTTTGCCATCAGCACTCTGCCCTGTGGCATCAGCAAGTCCCCGTAAGCCTGGGGACTCTCACACCACATGGGCACATGGCTCCTACTTCCATCTTCCCACAGAAAAAGTTTCCTTTGTGTAGTTTACTCTTTCTCTCCCTTGTGATGCATTGGATAGCAATTTCCATTCTTGTCTTTGCTCCTCAGAGTCGGAGAGGGACAGGGATGCTTCTGACACAACATCTGACCTGTCAAAGAAGGATGGAGAAGCAGCGGGGCTGAGGCGGCGACCAGCAAGGCCATTGGAGCTGGACAGTGAGGGAGAAGAGGGAGATGAGACATCAGGGAAGGAAGAAGAGTCCTCCTCGGAGAAGGAGGAGGAGCAGGAAGAAGAGGGAGGCTTGGTGAAAGCAGCACCTGGCAAGGTGTGTTGGCTGTGACTGCACTTTTGTGCTGTCTGTCACTAAAAGGGGTCCTGGTAGTGCCAGATGCCAAAGTTCCTTCTCGGGAGAAGGGGTTGGGGTCTGTCCTCAGAGAGCCTCTCTGAGGTCATTCCCTCTTCAGGTTCTCTGATCTGCCTCTCTGGGAGTCACTTGTGGCTACTCCAGGGACTGCCAGGTCACAGAGTCAGCCTCTGCTCATTTCTGGAAATGCTTTCTTGCAAAGGAGGAAGAGGAGGATGATGAGGATGAAGATGACGAGGATGAAGATGAGGAGGAGGAGACAGGCATAGACACAAGTGACAAGGAGGAGGAGCAGGACTCCGAGGAGGGTAAGCAGTTCAGTGGAAGCAGCAGGTGCCCCTCTGGGTCAGCTGATATAGCAGGTATTTTTAGTTGTTACCTGTGAGGCTTCCATGATCCCTCAGTCTGTGGGTCCCTTTGCAGGAGCTCTGCAGCCCCTGAGTGATCTCAGCCCAGCCTGGCAGGAGGGCAGAGCTCTTAGAGCCAGCCAAGTGTGTGCTTGTTTTATGAAACATGAGTGGCTGGGAGGAGAAGGGACCAGATTTCAAACGGGTAGTTTGGCCACTAGTAACTTTCTGTCCTATCAGTCAGTTCCTGCTCTGGAAGGTGGTTGTTTCTACCTTCTAAATCTGTGTGTAAAGGCAGTGGAAAATCTTAGTAAAAGATACAATGCACGTGGACAAGTGCCAGGGAACACTGCTCGTGGAGCTGCCTGTTGTATGGCGATGGTTGCAAACATCCAAAGGCAGGATTTATAAATCTTTTCAAAAACAAATAAACTGGGAGGCCACTCCTTCAAACCCACCCGCTGCTGGTGGTGCTGTTTCCAGCTCTTACAGTGTGGAAGGGATATTTGCCCCTCGTTGTTTAAGTCAGAAAGTCCAACTGATGGTAATTTGTTGTCCTTGTAGATGTAGCAAGTCCCTCGTCTTCCAAGGCTGAAGTTGAATCATCCGATGAAAGTGAGGACTCCTCTGAATTCGAGTCAAGTTCAGACTCAGACGATGATGATGAGGACGATGATGATGATGATGAAGATGAGGAGGAGGAAGAGGAGGAAGAGGTGGCTGAAGATCAAGACAGAGAAGCCATGGTTGCTGAGGCAGAGCATGAACCTGCTGGTCAGGAGATTCCTGACGATGAGAGGGAGACTATTTTGGAGCTGTATCCTGTGGATGACTACATGGATGAAACAGGCTTGGGACTCGCCGAGCCAGCTTTGGCAGTGAAAGATGAAGGCCATGAAGAAATCAAGGCAGGGGAAAGTGAGTGTGGCCAAGTCCCAGGGGCATCTCTTGCTGCTGAAACTCTGAAACACTTGGCTATGGAAAGAGACCAGGAGACAAAACTTGCTCTCTCTCCCATCTGTAGGCCAGGTATGCCCTTCCAAGTGCTTTGGCACTTTTTGCCACGTCTCCAAGTAAGTTTTCTCACTGTATGCAGTATGTATGGGTCTGTATTTCCATTGTTCTCCTCCTTCCTCTTGGCTCTAGGCTGGGATTATCTGTACAGGGAAAGAGGTTAGTGCTGCACTTTCCTTCCTAGTAAGGAGCTTTACACGGCCATCTGCTACTAAAAATACAGTGGTTACTGTATCCAGAATCTTATCCTGGGCCAGTTCAGTGTCCCACGGGAACAGTTGTCATCGTCTGAGGGTGACTGATCGGGTGGTGTGGTGGCTGAAGCTCAAGATAGAAAAGCCATGGCTGCTAAAACAGAACAGGAATCTGTGTTTACTGTGTCACTGCTGGCTTTTTTTGTTAATGTTTGTTTTAATATCAAAGCAGTTTGTGACTAGGAAGCTCTATGGGGCAGGTGAGTGGAGTCTCACAGATATATGGGGTTCCTAATTTTATTTGTGGGGTTGTTTTCACTTATTCCTTTTAAGTAAGTGATACTCCCTGGGTTTCTGCGAAAAGGAAATTGTCTTCATTCAATGCAGGGTTGTATTTAACCCAAGGAAAGTGGAAACCTTTTACGAGAACAGGAGTGAGGTGCATAAAGCTCAACAAAGTTGGCAGCTGGGGGAAATTAAAAAGTTGAAATAGGGAGAGCACATGTAGTGCAGCCTCCTGTGGAGCCCTGGGCAGCACTGGGGTGAGGACTGGGCAGGGTTTTGCCACTTGGAGTGCTGGAAATCCGGACCCTGCACAGGCAGTCCCTCCTTGGCTGCCATAAAATCTGAAAGCCATAAGGAGGTAAATGTTAATCTGGGCAGGACAAAGAAGAACTGGTTTTGCACTGACCCTTTCTAGAACAGGTCAGTGTGCAGAAAGGACATAAATTGGGGGACACCTGCACTTGGGCACCTTGACATGTGGAATGAGCTTTCCAGGTAAGCTGTGGGAACGAGCTCAGACTGCCACACTGTTCTTGAGCAGCCCAGAGCCTTCTGAGAAGGGCTCAGACTCTTCTCCAGCGACTCTCTGCTTCATTCAGCACCAATGGGGAATTCTTCCCTTTCAGCTCTCCAGGCATTTTCACCTCCTGTTGCTCTCCCACTTGAAAATGTTATTTTGAGCTGCCTAACAAGATTCACTGTTGATTCCTTTTGGACGTGGCCCTAAGTGGGTAAATAAACTCCAGACAAATGAGGCTGCTGCAGGGAGAGCAGCATATAAATTGCCTCATTGATACCATCTGAGTGTCTCCTCGCTCACTACAAGGGCTTCCCGTTTCCTTCACGGGTTTTTCAAGATTGTTCTGCTCCTCCCTTCACCACTCCCTCCATGGAGAGCTGAGGGTGCTCCTTGGCCTTGCAATGGGTTTCCCTTCCCACATTAGAAAAGCTGATGGCTCGGGGCTCCAAGAGCCTTCCGAGTCCTCATCCCACAATCTGCTGATTCTTTTAATGTCTGTACAGGAGGTTGTCAGGGATTCTGAAAGCAGAAAACCTTCGCTCTGGTCTGTGTTGTAGCTAATCCTCAAATTAATAGTGTGGGTTTTTTATGGTCCATTAGGAATGTCTGTGGTGGTGTCTAATTACTCGACACTCCATGCCTCCAAAATGTAAAGCATTGGAGTTTTTAAGCCTCCCAGTGGAATTGAGCTGTTCTCTAATTGTGGCATCTTAAACGTGCCTTTACTGGCAAGTGGAGGCGAAGCTCCTGATTCTCCTCTCTTCTCCCTTTTCAGAGGAAGAGTCTGAACCCACTTCCATGCTGGAGCCAGAGGTACAGGAAGGTCCAAAGCCTGAATCTCAAGACGAGGAGGCGACGCTCTGTATCTCCACTCCAGTGGGAGTGTTTGGAGAAGCTCTGCCCACCAAAAGCAGCTTCTTTGGCAAGCCTGAGGACAGCAGCTCCGAAGCTCGTGCTAAAGCCAAGCTGCCCTCGGCGTCGGACGAGGAGGAGCGGCTGCCCCGCACACCGGGCCGGGAGGTGCCGGTCCACTCGGACACTGACACTCTTCTGCTTCCAGCCCACAAGGTGCCATCCTCCATGCTTCCCTTGCCATCCACCCCCGGGAAGGAAGAATCCTTAGTCCCTCTGGAAAAGTTCCCTGAACAATTAACGGTGACCAAAACGTCTGTGGAAGAGGAGATCCCGAGGACTCCTGGGCGGGACATTTTGGCCAAGTCTTCACACCCCCTTGCGAAGTCGCAGAGCACGGACACTGTTCCAGCCACGCCAGGAAGTGATGCTCCCCTCACAGGAAGCAGCTTGACCCTCAGTTCCCCTCAAGTCCCAGGGAGCCCCTTTTCCTACCCATCCCAATCTCCTGGCATTAACAGTGGCATTCCTCGGACTCCTGGGAGAGATTTCAATTTCACGCCCACTTTCCCAGAGGCTGGTGCTACCATTCCTTGCCTTCTGTCTGGCAAGAAACAGTCAGAGGATGAGCTAGACGAGAAACCCTTTAAAGAGCCTCTTGGTGCTTCCCTTACGATCAGCATGAACAGTGTTCCTTCCCCTATCCCCTTTGCCAGCCCCCCCCAGGCGGATTTCCACATGGACATGGGTTTGCCACCTGATGAGCCAATACCTGTAGCAACCCTGCCATGCATGCACGGAGATGGAAGAATGCCCATTGAGGAATGCAAGGCAGAAGTCAAACCTGGTTTGCTCTCCCCAGAAGTACCTCCTGGGGCTTCTATTCTTCCTCCCCCACCACCACCTTCTGTTCTTCCCAAAAGGAGGCCGGGTCGGCCGCGGCGCTCACCACCCTCTGTGCTCTCGTTGGATGTGTACTCGGGCAAACCCATAGAGCCTCCTCCTGTGTCAGTGGCCTTGGTGGAAGATGCTGTGGGCGAAGAGCTGTTGAGTGGACATCCTGATGCTTACTATGGACTGAAAGACCCCGAAGCCGTCACCCTGGACTTCAGGAATGACGGTTTCCACGAGAAAATAGCAGCTGAGACAGTTGCCGAGAAACTGCCGTTTAAGGAACTGGACAACCAGTGGAACGAAGACTTCAAGGAAGAAGAGGCTAAACCTAAAAGACAGTGGCGAAGGCAGAAGAAAACATCCGAGGAGCTCCCCGTGATCCCTTCCCCCGAGTATTCCCCACCCCGGCCCCAGTTCAGGCCGCGCTCCGAGTTTGAGGAGATGACCATTTTGTACGACATTTGGAACGGGGGCATAGACGAGGAGGACATCAAATTCATGTGCATCACCTACGACCGCTTGTTGCAGCAGGACAATGGCATGGACTGGCTCAACGACACCCTGTGGGTGTTCCATCCTTATATCCTTTCTCAGCGTGGCACGGCACGTGTGAGATGCACGAGGCGGTCTCTGGTTGGGACTCGAAGTGCAAAAGACTGAGGTTGTTGGCGGGAGAAGCTTATGAGAATAGCAAAGGGAATTTTAGGCTGTTTATTCCCCGAAGCTGCAATACAAAAATACTGCAAAAGTGGCTGTTCCTACTGCACGTTCAGGCTGGGCCTGCAGGGACAGTCTGTAGGCACCTCTGCTGGGGAGGTTTCCTTCCTAGCTGGAAAAGCTTTTCCAGCTTGCCTGTGGAATTTCTAGTCTGCACATACGGAGCTTTAACTTGGGGCTAAAACTTGCTGGAAAAATAATCTCCCCATCTGTGCCCAAAATGATGAGTTAGTGGGTTTAGCGGCTTTAACTTCCTTTGGGTTTGAGATACTGATAAAAATCAGTTTCTAAGTGGCACATCAGGACCAGACAGGGCCCAGGGATGGATGGGGAATGTGCTGCTGATGCTGCAGTGAGGAGCACATGTTGCACCAGCTGCTGCTGGTGGGGCAGGTCTGGCCCCATCCCCTCCCTCCCTGCCCATGGTCTGACAATCAGCAGTGTGGGCTGTAGCTTTGAACCTTTGGGAGCATTTTTGAGACACACAGGCACTGTGTGTGCAGGCACCAGGAGTGATCTCTTGAGAGCTTAACCTTTACAAGTTAGATTTTTCACTATTTCTTTACTTCAGTTTCCCAAGGCATGTGACTAAGAAGGAAAGAGGTTGCTGGTTTTCCTGTAGGCGTGTGTGCTCCAGAGATGGTTTTTTACTTTCCAGTAGTACTGTTATTTTTTGCAACCCCCCAAAACCTTCCTAATTTCCCAAGGTCCTGGAATTAGCTCTAAGTGTAGCAAGTTTAGTCTGATACCCACCCCTGGCTGTGTTCCTCCTTAACCTCTTCCCACCTACTAGCTTTTCCACCCCCAAGAAGAAGAAGCGGGATGACGGGATGCGGGAGCACGTCACGGGCTGTGCACGAAGTGAAGGCTATTACAAAATTGATAAGAAGGACAAAGTCAAATACCTCAACAACAGCCGAGCTTTTGCAGAGGAGCCTCCAGCTGACACACAGGTGAGGAACCCTCTGCCCAATGCCAGGTGGGAATGGGATTGGGTTTTATCCAGTGGGTGTCTCCTGCCTTTTGGCAGGGAGGGAGGGGAAGTTGCTACGCCTGTGTCAGGCTGATCATCCAGGAGGGAGGTGTTAGTGTTTGATGTCACCTGCTCTGTGGGGATGTGTTGTAGCACAAAGGGTTGCTCACAGGGAGCCTGCAGGGCGTTGGGCCAGCTTTGATCACCCGTTTGTCCTCTCAGGGTATGAGCATCCCTGCCCAACCTCATGCTTCCACCCGGGCTGGTTCCGAGAGGCGGTCAGAGCAACGCAGGCTCCTCTCCTCCTTCACTGGTAGCTGTGACAGTGACCTGCTCAAGTTCAACCAGCTCAAGGTAAGTCATCTGTGCTGCAGATTCTGGACCCAGGGACATCCTTTCCCCTTCTATGCTGTGGCTAATTCAGGGTTGGGGTTTTGGGGTCTTTTCTTCATGCAGTTCCGGAAGAAAAAACTAAAATTCTGCAAGAGCCACATTCACGACTGGGGCCTTTTTGCTATGGAGCCCATTGCAGCTGATGAGATGGTGATCGAATATGTGGGTCAGAACATCAGGCAGGTAAGCTGGACCGTGGGTGAGAGCTGAGCCAAAATCCAGCCTTGAGGGAAATGTATTGCAGTGGGGGCTGGAGCCCTGCTGTGGGGTGTCAGCTCCGTGTGCGATACAGTTTGGTGTACGGCTTGGAGGGTGGGACTTCCAACAACCCATAAAAACTCATCACTCAGGAGAGCCCTTCTTGGGAGGCACCCCCAGGTCTGTGTTTTCGGTCAGACCTGTGTTTTCCTGGGGCCACAGAAGCAGCTGCTGGTTGCACAGGCAGGGTGTGGGTGGCTGCTCACACATCCCCCTCCCCCTGCCCGGGCTGTCCCGCAGGTCATCGCCGACATGCGCGAGAAGCGCTACGAGGACGAGGGGATCGGCAGCAGTTACATGTTCAGGGTCGACCACGACACCATCATCGACGCCACCAAGTGCGGCAACTTCGCCCGGTTCATCAACCACAGCTGCAACGTGAGTGTCGCTCTGCGCGCCGGCGGCGCTCGGAGACACCGGGGGGCGACACTGCGGGCTGTGCCCTGGAGTGCCAGGGGGTCACGGGGTGTCATTACATGTTCCCGAGCTGCAGCAGGTCAGAGCAGAGGCTGAAGGGGCGTACAGGGTTTGGGGAGACCTGAAACACGCAGGGACAGAGCACTCAGAGTGCCCCTGTCCCTGCTGGACACTGAGCAAGCATCTCTAGCAAGTGTTTCCTTAGAACATACCAAAATTTAGCACTGTTATTCTGTGGGAACTGCCTCCTGCTGGTGCCCCCTTGGGAAAAGTATTCCCTGCCTCTGCAGGCAGAGAAGCTGCTTTCCCCTCTGCTCTGTGCTGCAATCTGCCTGGCCAAATCGTTAAGCTCTGAGCTGCTCTTAACCTGTGACAAATTTGGTGGAGCATCATCCAGGCTGTTTGGCTCCACAGATGACCAGAATGTGGATCTTTTGGAGCAGCACAAGGAGGGCTGCTCTGTTTTCTGGCTTCACACCTCCCTCTCTAGGCTTCCCCTGGGCCCAGGCTCTGAAGGCATGGCTGAGCCTGTCAAGGGAAAGGCTGCCCTGTTTTATTTTAGCTTGGAATAATTGTGTGGAGCCTGGGAAGCCGTGGCCAGCAGGCACCTAAATCATTACCTGTTCTGTCACCCTTGCAGCCAAATTGTTATGCTAAAGTGATCACGGTGGAGTCCCAGAAGAAGATTGTCATCTACTCCAAGCAGCACATCAATGTGAACGAGGAAATTACCTACGACTACAAGTTTCCAATTGAGGATGTGAAAATCCCGTGTCTCTGTGGCTCTGAGAACTGCAGGGGAACCCTGAACTGAACTCAAGGTTTCTCATCACACTTGCACCTTTGGCCATGTCAAAACTGTGGTAACCAGGTGTGGTTGCACTTTGCCAAAAAAAAAAAGAGGAAAAAAAAACCTACAGAAAAAAGGAAGAAAAAAAATTTAAAAGCAAAAAAATACTTACCAAAAAAAAAAAAAAAAGAGAGGAAAAAGAGAAGAAGAAAACCAAGCAAGTTTCGCACTTCTGCCGGATCACGAGCGAAAGCAAAAAGCGCACACGCTTACGAGGACTGTTCATGTTTCAGGTGCTCTTTCCTTTTCAGATCCTACACGCACACAAAAAGGTGATTACCATTTTGTGGCATGGTCTATCCAAACACTAGCTTCTCTGTTCAGTCCCTACAGTAATGCTCCGTCATGGGATAATGGTACCTTTTTGGTTTTTTTTTTTTAGTTGTTGTTGTAAACCTTCATCTTTTCATAAATGCTGCTACCTTTTTCTCATCAGTTTTGTTGGTTGAAAAAGACATTCAACGTTTAAATGTGAAGCAGAGACTGAAAATGCCATATAGGGTTTGTTGGGAGCTTGATTGGCTGAAATTGCACAGATTTCTCAGAGTAAGCTGTAAATAAATGTAAGGTTGATGTTACAGAGCAAGCCAGAGGCTTGAGGGTGTGCGAATGAGTGTGTGTGTGTGCTTGGGGATGTGTGTGTGTGTGTGTGTGTGTGATGTGTCCACAGTGAGACTAGAGGTGAACTGTCCTGCCTTTTCATTAGGGATGAGCCTGAACAAGTCCCCTCAGCCAGACCTTCCGGGGCACAGTCAGGTCAGCACAGACTTGGGCTGGTCTCTCCCTCTCCACACTGGTCTGTGGGGGATCCAAACCTGCACCCTGGCCTGGTCTGACCCCCCCCCCCCAGTCACAGTGAGAGTGGGGGGCAGCCCTGTGGCTGTGGCATCGGGGCACAGCGTGTGGCCTTTGGGGATGCCCGTCCTGGGGATGGGTTTGTCTTGCACACAGAGGAGGCTGGGGCTGAGGTGAAGGGCACAGCTCAGCTGTGGAGATGCTGCCCTGCTTGTGGGCAGAGTCCACAGCCCATGTCTGGAACAGGGTCTTCTCCCTGGCGATGGGGAACAGGCTCGTGTGTGTCTCCTATGCATTTTCCTCCCTTTCATCCACATTTCCCTGCCTTTTCCAGTGTTTCAGGTGGAGTGTTTGCTCTGTCCTTGAACGTGGGAGATCCTCCTGTGATAGGAGCAAGCCGTGCTGTGCCGCTCTCCTCCCTCTGTTACTCAGTAACTTGGCCTGGGGGTGGTCCCATCCCTGCAGGAAAATCATGGTGAAATTGTCCCTGAGAACACCCCTGTCCCCCCATCTGCAGCAGAGAGAGGAGTGCTTCTCTGGGTGTGGAAGGAGTGTCTTGAATTGATTTCTCAGTGTATTTTGTCCTTGTAGATGTGCTGAGGTGGAGGTTGCAGTTCTTCAAGAGGTTCCATTTAGAAATGGGGCAAAACCACCAAAGAAACAGTTCTTTGGATGTGATCTGGAAATGTTACGCGACCGTTCAGGTAGAGACAGGATCAGTTTTCCAACTTGCATTGAATTTCTCCTGCTTTAAAAGTAGAGATTAGTTGTACTAAACCCTGTTTAATTGGCTTATAAGGGGAAGTTGCAATGTCATTATGAAATGGGAAGATTATCTGCATAACTAAACATCTTCTCCCCACAGAACAAATTGCACAGCTGTTTTCTTGTAGCCTTTCAGACCTCCATGGGCAGAGGTTACAACCTTGCAAAAGAGGTTCCTGGAAGTTTTTTCAGCTGTTCCATGGAATTGCCAGGCCCGTACTGCTGAGTGGAGCTTGTAATGTAGGTTAGACCTCTGCATTTTAATTTCTTCTTCAGACAAAAGGCCTGAAAGAGCAGGAACACACAGACTGCTCCAAGCTGCCTTAATACCTCCTGATTTCTCTCTGAGGGTGAGCAGGTTGTTGCTGAGATTGGACAGTCCACAGTCTCATCTCTGCTTTTGTTTTGGTTTGCTTTTGTTGTTTCCCCCTTTCTTCATAGATCTCTCAGCAACTGGGTATTGATGACCCAGAACCTAAAATTGTGAGAAGCACAACTCGTTTCTGTCACTGGCTGTTGGTTGTAACTGCAGTGATGGCATTTGGGAGTTAAACCAGCTGCTCAGTTTAGTTTATTTCTTTTCTCAATAAGGTTCATCTTGTTGTGTTGACGCTCCAGTCGGCATCTCTACAGCTTGGCCTTTGACTTGCAAAGCTTTGGAAATGCACAGAAGTTTCCTGAGTCTCAGAACTGAAGCTCCTGTGTGTGTGGCATTTTGGCCCATGGCCTTGGCCTTCTCCCTCTCTGGTCCATCCAACCAGTGCATTAACAGTGGATTTGGGGGGGTGAGGACACCCCAAGTGGCCCAGCCCCAAGAACCTGATGGAAGTTCTGTGTTTCCCAGCATGTCTGTGTGCTCTGGATGGGAATAGCCCCTGCAGTTTGCCTTAATCCTTGGTGAGGAAGGCAGGGAGGAAGGTCACAGTCACGTTCAGGACCTTCACTGCATTTTTAGGAGCAACAAAGGGATTTGGGTGCCAGAGATCATGAGTACCTAAATCACTTGGGTACTTCTGAAACTGCCTGTAATCCATCCCTTTTTAGGATCCCGGAGAAATAATGTGAGTTTTTGGAGGAGTTGAGCTCCCAGTAGTTCCCCAGGAAGAACCATAGCACTTCTGAAAAATCATGTTGGTCTGGTCTCAAAGCCAAACCTGAGGCTTCTCTTTTCTTCCCCGTAAATCTTGGCTTGCAGAATCCTTCCTGTCCCAGACTGGGAAGCTGCCCTGACCCCAAAGCAGATCATGTTGTGGTGAGGATCCCAGTGTGGTGCAGCGATTTCCGTGAGTGCCTGTGGCTGTGTCTGCCCCGTCCCCGCGGGGCCTCCTTGGGCCTCGGCTGGGGTTTGGGAAGGCAGCCCTGGAGGTGCCACTGATCCCTCCAGGCTCTTTGGCTCGTGCTTAGTGCGTGGTGAGGGGAGAGGAGAGGAGGGCAGGAGGTGTGTGCTGCTCACCCAGCCTGGGGCACACCCAGCAGGCACCCCGTGGAAACAGGGAGGAGGATAAAGGGAAACCTCAGCAGCACCTGCTGCTGACAGAGAGACTGAGTGGGTGTGATCACTGGAAAGCCTGTCCCCAGTTTGTTGTCACTTAAACTGCAGCCCGGGACAGTAGTGAGGGGCACGGGGCTGTGTCCCTGCAAAACTCCACCTGGCACAGGGAGGTCACCGAGAGGGCAGTGCAGAGTTTGGGGAAGGGCTGAGACCTTTAGTTTGCCAACGAGAGGCTGGTGGGGGTTCAGGGTGCAGGTGCCCCCACATTGGCACCCTTAGGAAGGGCCGCCCAACACCCCACTGAGTGCCAGGCTGGCCCCAGGGTTGGTCTGAGACTCGGGGGGCTCCAGGAGGGGAAGGGGCTCATCTTGCAGTTATTTATTTTGTATAGAGCAGCTTATTTCTACGAGGAAAAGAAAAACCCCACATTTTTAAACTCCAACAAATGATACAGTAGTTTCAGTTCCGGTTTTTGTGACCTTTTTCAGGGATCATTTCAGTGCATTTCTGTATAAAATAAAAATTTAAGGAAAAAAAAAGGATTTTGAAGTATAAAAAATGCATCCTCTGTACATAGCAAACTCAAGAATCTTCTCTTCAAACACTGTTTCTTGTAGAAACATGTTGAAATTTTTTTGCTGATTTCTTTGTACTTCAAGAGCATGTAAATAGTTTATTAAAAGTGACTATTGTAATTTGGAGTTCTTTTTAAACAGATTCCAGCTCTAAATCATGTCGAGATGGGGAGGAAGAAGGACTGAGTATAGCAAAGGAGCTGGTGGCATTTACAGCTTGTGTCAAGCTTTGTATAATGTAAATTCTGTATAAATATGAGGGTTTTTTGTCAAATAAATAGATGAAATTAGAAGCATTAAGAAACTGAAGACAAAAATTTGCCAAGTCAAGGCTTCTTCTTTCCCCCCCTCCCTCAGTCTGAAACCTAATGTGCAAAATCTATTTATTTCAAGCAAGGAAATGTGTACAGTCTAATAGACACCCTAAAATGTATTTAAGCGAGTTTGCAACTGGATTTTTTTTCAGTTTAATATTTGTTTTGTTTTTATGAGTTTCCTCCTTAATTGCCACTGTAGGATTTGTCCAAGTGAAAAGAAACACATCGAGACGGACACTCTAAAACAACGGGGCAGTTTTCAAAGTGGAAGAACACCCAGCTCCCAATCCTTGCAGTTTTCTGGTTCTTTTAATTCCCAGCGTGGAAATCAGGGGCCTCCTTTAAAAGTAGGCAGGTCAAATGGTTTGCAATAAATGGAAAAATAAAACCTTATTTTTTTTTTTTTTTAAAGTTCCTTCAAAAAAAAAAAAAAGAAACATCAACTCTGCTCTGAAGATTTAGGATTTCTGCTTTTTCTTTCGTTAAGCAAATTTATGAATTTAGGGATGTTTTGTGCATATAGAATCTGTCACCAGTATGTATCTTGTTTTGAAGAAAGTGTTTTTGTTGTGGATGTGTCATGCTGTATATATTTGTTCATATTTTTGTGAATTGAATACTATGTACCATTGTATTATAGTAACTTTTATAAAGCAAACCATAAATATACTGACTTTTCTTACAGAAAAATTATGTCGTGCTTAATATGTAGCCAGGGCAGCTTTTTGCTCTTAGACCTGTCTTGGGAACTGTCAGAGCTCGAGGAGGCAAATCCAGGACAAGAACAGTGTGATGAACTGAGTTTCAGCAAAGTTTACTGAAAACGTGAATTCTGGTGAGCAGGAAACGAATTTAAGCCACATTGTATTGCATGAAAGAAATAGGTGAGTGATTCAGGTCTATAAACCTGAAGGAAGATGTGTCAGTATTAAAACAGTCCTTACAGCCCTGCAGAGCTGCAGCACAGCCCCCCCTGCCAGGAGTCCCAGACACACCCAACCCCAGGCCAGCCGAGGGGGCCCTGCCCCTCCAGCCTCTGCCTTGGATTTCTCTCTTCTTTTATTTATTTTTTTTAACTTTATGAAGGCAAAAGTCCCTCACCACAAAGTAAGGTGTTAGTGATGCTGATGGGGTCAGGGGTCTCTTTAAATCAGTTTATTCAGATTACCAGGAGCTGGGCTTTGATGATGCTTGTGGGTCCCTTCCAGCTCAGGATGTGAAATTTCTGTGAAATCTGAAGTTAATTCTGCTCCCTGGGGCCTGCAGGAGTGGGAGCCAGTGGGCTTTTGGCCCAGGGAGTCACAGTGGCCTCTCTGAGCTTTACAGAAACACATACCTGGGCAGAGACAAATGGAGTGGCTGATGGGGAGGAAATGGAAGAGACAGGACAGAGCCTGTAGGTGCCACCCCAGCTCAGCTCGTGGATTCCACGGCACTGAAGGGACAGCCCAGCCTCAGGGGACAGAGGCAGCAGGACTCAGCCTGGAAGGGCATGGGTTGGGATGGTGGAAGGACTCATGTCCAAGGAGCCCACCCTGAGCTGAGGGCTCAGCAGGGGCTTTGGCTTCCTGGAGTTTGAGGAGCTTCCATGCTGGGAGAGGGGGAGCAGCAGGGCTCTGGGGGGAGGATGTGCAACAGTGGGCACTGGAGACCCCAGGGTGCTCCTCAGCAGCTCTGGGCTGAGGTTTGTGACCCCATGGGGAACAAGGCAGGGGGGCTCCAGCCCCACACGTGGGCTCACCAGGCTCTTGGGCTGTGTCAGAGAAGGGTTTTATTGTGGCAGTGAGGGAAGTCCCCGTGCAAAGGGCAGTGACAGATGCCCAGAGGGGACTTTGCACATACAGCCAGGACCTGAGCCAAGGAATTGCTGCCAGTGCCAGCAATTACTGCTTGAAACACGGGAGAAACCCCAACCCTTCATTAATTCAGGAATTTGCAGGTATTAGAGCAAGTCTGTTGTCTTGGGAAGGCTGAAATATGTAAATTAGATTAATTCTCATTCCAGAGTCTTGTAGCTACCCTAAAACAGTATTTATTCTCCAAATTCAAGATTGAATCTAAAAGCAATTAAAACAAAATCTTACAAAAGGAGATGCACAGAAAGGCAGACACCTCTGTGCTTTCCCAGCTTCCCACAGAGCTAAAATTAAAACTTTGGATAGACTAAATCTGAGCCCTCCCAGTTGTTTCTTCTGCCTTCTTCCATAGCTGAGTGTCTTTGACACATGCCTTAGATCTGCCC
Source organism: Scytalopus superciliaris (assembly GCA_013400415.1). NCBI lineage: Eukaryota > Metazoa > Chordata > Aves > Passeriformes > Rhinocryptidae > Scytalopus > Scytalopus superciliaris. The sequence goes on along the minus strand of VXBX01006778.1, from coordinate 435,030 downwards.
TTTCTTAAGAATTCGATGGTTTGGATCAGATTAAGCTGTTTTAAAAGTGTGTTTGCTATTTCCCACGCCCCGCCTCCCAGGAAGTCACTGGAGGGCAGTGCCAGGGCTGGGTCGGGGTCGATGTCGGGTCCTTTTGTATGTCCAACTTGGCAGTGGCTTCCCTGGGTTTATGACACTTAAGTCTGGGCTGTTTACCAAACCCCCAGCTGGTTCCCAGTTTGTTTGGGAATCAGCTCACTGGGGGCGAGGGCGGCACTTCCTGACACCCTCTACATGCGCTTGGTCTCCCCGTTGGGCTCCAGGATGGTCAGGTTTCCTCTGGCATCTTGATCCATTTCTATTGCTTCAAACAGAGACTTGAAATTCCCAGCACCAAAGCCCTGTGGAGACAACAGTGTTCCAGAGCACAGGGTTTGGAACCAGCTGGGAAGGAGCAGCCCTGAGAGCTGGCTGGGGATGGGGCTTGATGGCCCTGAGGGCTCCCAGCCAAGGGCATCGTGAGATCCTCAGACCCACCTGGTGGTTATGCCTCTGGATCACCTCCAGAAAGACCGTGGGTCTATCTTGAACTGGTTTGGTGAAGATCTGGAGCAAGTAGCCTTTCTCATCAAAATCCACCAGGATTTTCAGTTCCTGGATAAAAGAAACAGGACAACAACTCATATAGTTGTTTCTGCATCACTCATGTCCCTGCAAAACACTTTGAGGATCCAGCCCAGCCCTGGGCAGACCTTCTCCCTCTGAGGCTGCTCCCACTCACCGCCAGCTTGTCAATGTTCTCCTTCACTTTGATTTTGGCAGTTTTGAGCCTCTCCCTCAGCACTTGGTAGTAGCTGGAGGGCACATCCATGAACTGCATGCCCCGCTGCTTCAGGTTGGTGATCTGCAAGGCACAGGAGACCCGGCGTGGGTCAGTCTGGGAGTGCTCTGTGCTGGGCAGATGTCCTGGCACAGACAGTGTTTGGAGCCAGATGCTTTCCCATGATTTTAGTCAGCCTCATCATCCCACTTTGGGCATGGGGAAGGTGGGGATCCAAGATGCCCTCTCCAGGCAGCACAGAGAACTGACCACCGTGCAAAGGTGCTTCATCCCACCCTGTTCCCCAGTGGCTCTGGAGACCCTTTGGTCTGGAAAGGAGCCCAAACCCAGGCGTTCAGCGGCAGCTGGGCTCAACCCAGCCCTGCCCCTGCCCCAGCTGAGGGTGGGTAATGGGCTCTGGGGACTCAGCCTGGCAACCTGGGCTGCCCAAGCTCCCACCAGGCCCCAAAGGGATGGTGGTGCCATTGGGAGCCCTGCAGACCCCTGTTGCTGGATCCACCAGCAGCTCTCGGGTGCAGACAGGCCCCTTGGCAGGGACTCACTGGGCAGTTAATCCTGGCTGCAAAACAACCACGGCACAAAGCCCGTTCCTCTGCCTGTGTCCTCACACCCTGGTGTGACAGGGACTGTGCCTGGAGCTGCTGGGACAGGACAGGGGGCTCCTGGGGGCACTCACTGCTGAGATGATGTCGGAGGTGTTCAGGGCGATGTGCTGGACTCCGGCCCCTCCGTAGTAGTCAATATATTCCTACAGGGAAAAGATTTTAATGACATCTTAATGACAGCACAGCTGCAGCTGCAAAGAGCTGAGTGTGGGCCTCAAAACATGAAGGCAAAACCAGCTCAGGGTACCATGAAATGACAAAAAGACAGTGTTGATGACATTGGGGTAATCTGGCTCTGCCAGGACTCCCCCAGGGTTTGGCAGAGCCAGTACTGCTTTCCAGCAGCCACCTTAGCACAACAGATCTGCTCTGGCTCCAAATCACTGACCCCTGGCCCCTTTTCCTTCACCAAAGTCCTGCTGGAGGTGGAGGCAGCCTGATGGATCAACCACGAGCATCTGCTCACCTGAATCTGGGATTTCTTCTTGCCAGGGGCTGGCTCGTTGATGGGCATCTTAATGGTCTCCTCGTAGTTGGTGACCACGATGGAGCGCAGGGCACTGAACTCGGTGTGCAGCTGCTTGTCATCCACTGACCAGAACCGGTGGAAGAGCAGGTTCTTCTGGTACCTGCCCAGGCCACAAAGGGCACAATCAGCCCCTCACCCCATCCCCACACTAAGGAAACTCTGCTCTGGCTTAATTGGCCTCAGCCACCACCAGGGGAAGTGGTGGGAGCAGCAGAGCCGTGCTCCTGCTCCATCCCACCTCCTGCCAGCCCTCCCACTCTTACCAGTCTGCCACTGGTACCATCTGGAGGTCAGGCTGGTTCCCCACAACGTGGTCGACGAAGCTGAGCTTGGCACTTGGTCTGTGGGGGGAAGCCGGGACAGGGTGGGTCTCAGCCCAGCTTAGGGACACCCCACAGCATGAAGGGCTCCAGGGCAAGGTGGTGGGACCTGTCCAGCTCCTCAGTGGGACATCCCACCAGGACATGGTGGCAAAGAGCAAGGCAGGACCCTCTAGAATGTACTCACAACTTGGGCAGCAGGGGGTCCTTGAAGAGGGGTGGATGGTACCCTGGTAGGAACAGGCCCTTGTAGTTGAGCTTCTCTATCAAGGTGTGGGTGGTGTCACCATACTGTGAGGGGGGAAGGTGGTTGTGTGGGGGCCTCATTTGTTTTGGGACTTCCCAGGTCCAGCTTGCTCCACAGACCCCACTCTGTCCTGCCACTTACCGTCTGGATCACCGCGAACTTCACCTTCCCAAATTTGTCCTGCTCCACCCAGGGCTCCTTCACCACCACAGCTCCACGCTCCTTGGCTTTCTGGGCAGAAGGAGAGAGACCCCCTCCTGCCACAGCTCCCCTGGGCAGGGGGGACATGTCCCCAGGCCCTTCCCTGCCTCCCCTCCCTGTTTCAGGGGGCTGTGTGGGAGGGAGTGGGGGGGCTGCCTACCTGCACAATGTAGTCACAGTCCTCCACTTCGAAGGCAACGTCCTTCACCCCATCGCCGTGTTTCACCAGGTGCTCTCCCATCTCTGCCCAGAGCAAGGACAGCCAGGGGTGAGCTGAGCTGCTCTGCTCCCCCTTGGCCATCTCCCACTCCATCCCCCCTATGACACCTACCCTCATTCCCTGGGTTGAGAGCGGATGAGAGAACAAAGATGATCTGGTGAGGAAGAGGAGGAGAGGTGAGGATGGAGCTGCAGTGGGGGGGCTGCAGCCCCAGCCTGGAGCTGAGGCACTGCAGGTGATGGGTTTCATGGTGCAAACGGGGTTTGGCAGCACCCACCTCACCTTTCCCCGCCCTGGCAGTGGCACTTCTACAGCTGTAGCAGCCCCCTTACCTTGTCCTGCTTGATGACATGTGACACCACCTCCCTGCTGCCAGTCTCCAGCCCCCGGTATGCCAGCTCCTCAAACCCCAGCTTGTTGCAGTAGTAGGATGCAGCCTGTGGGCAGGTGAGAGCCACCCCGGGTGATGCTGTGGCACTGGTGGCCCCCAGTTCCCACAGGGCACCCCCCAGTTCCTACAGGGCACCCCCCAGTTCCCATGGGGCTCCCCACAGCCAGGGCAGTGCCAACAGCCCATGGGGAACAGCAACCACAGGGTGTGCAGGTCACACGTGTGTGTGTGTGTGTATGTGTGAGTGTGTGTGAGAGTGCAGGAGCAGCCCAACTTCTTTGCTTCCCCCCAGCAGCCCCAGGGCAACAAGCTGAGGCAAGAAAGGGCCCACGTTGAGGAAAAAAACCAAATTCAGTGGGAAGTGCTGCCTCCAGAGCCTCTTGTACCCAACACCCAACCCAACCAGAAGCCGCCACCGAGCAGGAAACATTTCTGCCCATCACCTGTTCTGCAAGGTTGGGTGAAATGCAGATCAGGTTTGAAGCAGAGGGATTTTCAACCCTCCCACGAGGCCGAACAGCTCTGTGGGCTCTGGTGCCCCCGGCCCCAGCCCGGCCACGTGTGCTGGTTTGCACATTGCAGGCCCTGCCTCGCCCACCCCCGCAGCCGCCCCTCGCCTTGCGCAAGGCCCGCCAAGGCCGGCGGCCGGCGGGGACAGGCACGGGGCCAGGGCCGGCCGTGGGGACAGCGGCACAGCCCCACGCCAGGACGAACCACCCCCCCGGCAGCCAATGCCCGGCGGGGCAGGGCCCGTGGCCACACATGCCCGGCAGCCGCAGCCTCTCACCTGCTTGGCATTGCCCACCCAGAAGGTGATGGAGTGGAAATGGATGAAGCGGCCTCGTGCGGGCTGAAAGGGAGGGAAAACAGGGCTGAGAGTGGCTGTTGCTCCTGCTGCTGCTGCTGCTGCTGCCACCTTTCCCACAGCACAGCTCGGGCAGAAGCAGCAGCTGCCACCCTTCAAATGGGTCTCCTGCAAATGCATCTGAACTGACTGGGTGGAACAACCCCGAAACAGCCCTTTTCCAAAGGGCTTTGCACTCAGGTCCCCCAGGAACATACACTGCCCCAGCTCACCTGGGGCCACAGCCATGGCCCCAGTGCTCCCAGTGCTCCCCACAAGCGGCCACCCCAGTGGGCTGCCCACCCATCAACCTCACAGTGTTAAAGATTAATTCTGCCCTAAAAGCTCTTACACAACCACCAGCACCAGGACAGACCCCCCTTAGCTCTGCTCCCCAGTGCTGCCCAGCCTGGTTTTGGGCACCCAACCACCATGGGCACCACTGGTTGGAAGCACTTTAAAGGGGAGAAAGGTGGCAAAAAGGTGCAGCATTTGGAAATAAACATTGCATGAAATGAGGATTCTGCTCAAGGTCTGATTTGACTGGGAAATACCCATAATTTCCAGTTTGTCGCTCTCCTCCCAAACCAGAAGGAAACCACAAAAATACTGATTATTAAGACTGATTTACAATGAGGAGCTTGTGTGGCTCAGCCAGAGCAGTTTTACTTCCGATTTTACCAGGTAATCAAGGAGTAAGGATGGGTATTATCTGCACTAACACGCCAGGTAGTGGGGCAGGATCAGGACACCACTCTTACCTTTTCTCCCTTGTCTGTGTAAGACGTCTGAAAGAGAATCAGAAAAGAAAGACATTAACAGGCCATGTCCAGCAGCCCTGGGGAGCTGAATCCAAAGGTCAGGGAGTGAGGAGCAGCTCTGCTGCACCACTTCCAGCAGTCACCAGAAAGTCCCAATTTGAGCAGAGATTAAAGCTCCTGAGACGTCCCACACCACAGAGCCCCGAATGTTTCAATTAATTCCCATGTGCCACCCCTCACCATTTCTGTGGCCTGGCGATGTGACAGCAGCAAAGAGGGCACGAGTCCGGCAGGGCATTTAATATGGCGGGGCCGGGGAGGCTCCTCCTCGGCTCCACCTTCTCCCACCACCAACCCAGGGATGTGTTTGGTTTGGGCTGGGAACTGCCAGCACCGTCCGGGGGGTGAGTGGTGGGGGACACACCGGGGCTGTGGCACAGGGTCCTGTGTGACCCTGCCTGTGGCACAGCTGGTTAAATGTGGAGGGTGTGAGTGTGCAAGGCTTGAGTGTGCAAGGGTGTGAGTGTGCAAGGGTGTGGGTGTGCAGCACGTGAGGCCACGCTGACCCCACAGCCCAGCCCGCTGCCCCGCTGGGTGCTGGGGCCAGGGTGGGTGATGCAACCACAGCAGCACATCCCCTGCCCCTGGGGACATTCACCCCTTCCTGGGGATGTGTCATCTTGGCCAGAGCTGGGCCACGACAGCCTGCAGAGTCCAGCTGTGTGTGTGGTGCCTGGACACAGGGGCATGTGGTGCCACCTTCATCTCCCAGTGCTGTCAGGGACCCCAAAATGTGGGAGCAGAGGGAGGCAGGGACAGGAGGTGGCCGTGCTAGGGGAGGCACTGGTGTACAAACACCCACTGCTGGGAGTGGTGGCAAGTTGGGGCCACCAGGAGGGCCAGGGAGGATGAGCCGGGGGGCTTGGGTGGGCGCCCGTGGTGTGGAGGACAGGTGTGGGGGCCTAGGGGTGGGGCTGTCCCCGGCTGCCACACTCCCTGGGGGATGTGGATGTCGTGCACCACCCTGGCAAGGTGTCCTGGGGCACCAGGTGAAGAGGGGCTGGCAGGGGGCACAGGGTCACACCATGGCACCAGCGCAGCCGTGTGACGCGGTGGCACCAGCACTGCTGTGTCACCGTCAGAGCTGCGTCACTCAACGATGGCGATACTGCCGTGCCCCCCCCTGTC
>VXBX01006778.1:402414-423051 GCA_013400415.1 Scytalopus superciliaris | reverse complement strand
TGCCGGTGCGGCCGTTGCCTGGGAACGGCGGTCGGAGCGAAGGGACGCGGGGATCGGTGTGTCGGTGAGCGAGGGGGTCCCGGGGAGTCTCCAGCGGGGCTTCCAGGCCTGGAAGGGGCTTGGGAACGGTTCTGCGTGATCCCGGTGAGACCCGTGTGGTCCCCGAGCGGCTGTTCCCGAGCTCCCGTCCTGCCCCCCGGGGCCAAGGTAGGGTTTTCCAAGAGCCCCTTCCCGCTCCCGTGGAAGTTTCCTGCGGCCAAGGTTTCGGTCTTGGCTCAAATACAGACCGGAGAGGAACCAGCTGCTGTTCAGGAACTGCCCGGCTGCTTATGGGCACTGGGACAAAACCCCATCCGAGGGCAAATGTCCGGCGCGGGAGGATGGGGAGGGAGCCTGGGCTGGAATAACTGGGGTTGTGCTCAAGGGGGTGTGTTACTGGAGTTGAAAAGGGGCTCTGGGACCCGTTTCCCAGCTGCCCTTTCCTCCTGCTGTGCCCAGTCCCAGGCCGTTGTGGTGCAGCCAGGCCCTGGGGGAGTGTAGGGGTGAGTATTCCAGAGCGTCTCCACAAGCCAGCTCCCTGGAAGGGGGTGAAGGTGCAGGTGGAGGGTTCATGTGAAGTTACACCGGAGGAACTCACTGAGGGAAGAGTGGGAATAAGCAGCGAGCCCAAGGAGACGTCCCAGGACAGACAGACGGCTCAGGAGATGGATGAGCAGGTGAGGGCAGTGCCATGGCAAGTCCTGCCTCAGACAAGGTCTGGCGCAAAATCTGATGGAAGCAGAGCCCTCGGCTCCAGGATAGTGTCTTCCAGATGTGGTTTACCCCGAGACATCCATGGGGAGTGGGAGAGGCAGCATCTCTGTGTAGTCTCAGTCCAGCCATCAATATCTGCTGACACTTGAGCTGCCCACAGCCATCCGAGCAGGAGGGAACCCGGCTCCTCCCTGTGTGGAAGGAAATGTTACTGTATCTCCCTCGGAACCAGGAATGGTGTCCAAGAGAGGTTCATACCCTGCAGGAGAGATTGCTGTGGGAAATCCAATAGACCAGTGGGGAGAGCAGTGTGGATCCCAAAAACAGTATTAAGTGCTCAGTGCTCAGACTGAGGAACCCCTGATGGGGCTGCTGCCAGCTCTGACACCCCAGAGCTGGTTAGTATCTTCACTGACAGGCTGGTGAGAGGCTCAGGAAGGTGGTGCTGGGATTTTTAGCTTCTGTCTGCTCACTGGGCAGCATGGCTGGGATTGCTGCAGAGCCCTTCACAGCCATCTCAGCCCCAGTTCCAGGACCTGATTCCCCTGATTTTAACCTCCATTTGCCATTGCTCCCTCTCCAACTCATGCCCTGGTGCACCAATTAATAACCACTGCTGGGGGATAATCAGGAGATGGACATCAGAAAGGATAGAGTTCACAGGACCTACAGGTTAGTTTTGGAGGAAAACCTGAGCATTTTAGCCCAGGTGATAGGAACTGCCTGAAGAGATTCTGGTGTGAGGCACGGGATGCTGAGGAGGTGCAAAGGGCAAGGTTAGATGTGCAGAAAGAGAAGCAGCAGCTGTTGGGAAACTTTCCATGGCAGTTTTCCCCTTGGTACAAATTTGTAGGCAGTTTGGACAGGAGCAGGGGAGTGTCTTGATATTGGAGCCTGCGCTGAGAGTGATGTAGATTGGATCTGAGACCTGCTGGGGTTCGTTCCCACTGCATGCAGGGCAGTCCCCAGCCAGATCAGCACCCACCAAAATCTTTCTCCCTTTCAAAGGATTCCCCTGCTGCTGCCAAGGAGAAGGAAGGACCACCAGAGGATGCTGGAGCAGATGTACTCTTGTGTCCCCCATCATGTCCTTCAGGGATGGGGATCCTAGACACCCTGCCCAGCACCTGGACTAGGAACCAGGATGCTCTGTGGGAAGACACTGCTAGGACACTATGTCTGAAAGGTGCTGAATCCCCTGAACCACCCCCAGCATTGTCTGAGCCCAAGGGGGCCATTTCCAGCCCTCACTCGGGCTGCAGGAAGCAGGACACCCAGCAGAAGAGTGAGAAGGACAACCAGCATGATTGCTATGCCAGCCTGGTGTGGGCAGCCACGCCAGGGATGCTGTTCCAGAAGGACAGGGACAGCAGCCCTCACCCCCTGGTGAGTACCAACAGGTGCTCCTGCCCCATGCTCTTCAATCACCCCAGAGACTTTTTTGTGGCTTTTCTGTCCTGACTGCTAAGAGCCAGAACCTGCCTCTTCCCTGCAGAACCTGTCCTGGGTGTTTGGCTACAACAGCAGCCTGGCTGTGCACAGCCTGATGGACGGGGAGGACCGGGTGCTCCTGTATGTCTCCTCCCACACAGTGGTCATCCATGATGTCCTGGGGAACAGGCAGTACCACCTGCAGGTCTGGCACACAGCCCACGTGTCTCCCTTGTCCTGAACTCTCTCCCTATGTCTCTTTTCCCACTGTTCAGGGGTCACTCATAACTCTGCCCGTGCAAAGGGGTGTGTTGGTTTGTTCCCACACCTTTGCAGTTCCTGGCACGTGGTGGTGGAAGGCACTTTAAGCTGGGTTACAGCCTGGTGAATGCTTTAAACAGCCCCAGGTTTGGAGCCTCCAAGGCACTTTGCTGCTTCCCTTTCCCAGGGCCATGCAAATGTCATTTCTTGCCTGTGTGTGAGTGAAGACAAGCGCTGGGTTGCGACTGCCGACCGAGGGCCAAACGCTCTGATCCTCGTGTGGGACTCCTTCTCTGGGTGAGCTCCCAGGAACCTCCACTTTGGAAACCCCCTGTGTCCAGTAAATCACTTAGGACTGACTCTAGTCTCAGCTGAAAGTGAAATGGGAGAACACAGGGATGGACTAGAGCAGCAAAGGAGCCAAAACCAAACTGAGGGCTTCACTGTCCTCATATCACCCACACCCACAGAATACTGAGATGGGGCTGAGATCCCCCAGACTAAACAAATCACATCTCCAAGCTGTAGTATTTTCTTAAAAAGCCCTGGTGAGTTGTTTCTCAGCACCACTTACCTGGGAGGAAGGAATGGAGGGGATACTGAGAACCAGCCATGCTGCTGGCTGCTCCCACAGCAGCACCGGTGTTTGTACCTCCCTCTCTCCCTCCCTGTCTTCCTCCCTCTCTCTCTCCATGCAGACCAGGGTGGGCTGTGCCACAGATTTTGCCAAGTGGCTGCCTTGAGCCCCCTGTGCTGCCTGAGCACCCAGGAGGTGTTTGCTCTGTAGGGTACCCGTGCGCACCATCTTCGAGAGTCACCCAGGGGATGGGGTCTGCGCTATTGCCTTTTCCCAGGATGCCAAGTATTTGGTGACCATTAGTGCTGGTGCAGTGCAGGTAAAGAGAATATCATCTCTCTTTCACAGCTTTCCAGGATAGAGCCCTGGAGGTTTTCCCCAGTGCAGCACAGGGGAGGGGGGAATTTGGATGGGGAGAGCAGAAGAGAGGCAGAGCGGGTTTTGCTGAGCCATTAGAAGACAGACCTGGATTTCATTAAAGTAACTGCTGTGGAGTTGAGAAAATGCATCTTAATTTGGAATAAAAGCTTCTGACTTCATCACTTTCATTGGAGCAATTTCTAGTATCATTCCCTCAAATTAATCTCTGCTGCCAGGCTGTGCTGGGTTTTACCCTGCCCCAGTCTGTTATGCCCCACCATGCCCTGCAGCAGAGGGGGGAAGGGGGTTCACGTGGCTCCCCCAAGTTCCCTAAAATCCACATGTGTTGTTTGTGTTTTTCTTCCCTTCTGTCCTAGAGAGTTTGTGTTTGGAGGTGGACTTTGCCCACAGAGAAACCCCTGTGCAGCACAGAGCTGAGGCCTGAGTTTGGGCATCAGGTGAGTGACCATGGCCAAGGGGGGCAGAGAGGCTGGACTGGGCAGCCCCATCCTCACCTGCTGCCATCCAGTATGGAGCTGCTGCTAGATACTGGCTGGAGATGTGAGGGAGGATCCCAGCCCATCCCTGGGGCAGTGGAGTGTCCTGGAGGTTTATCCCTGCCCCCTGCTGCCTGACAGACACGGGGTGCAGAGGGGACCCTGGGGGGTGTCCCCCACCACAGCCTTGGCACTGGTGTGTCCCCACCACAGAGGAGGGAGCACAGGGAACCTGGCCTCTCTTTTCAGTTCAGTGTAGGTGGTGAAGTGGTTTTTGGATAAAAGCAAACGTTTTGCATGGAAGAATAATCAGAAAGCATCACCCAGCTTGGTGCTAATGCGATTCTCAATTTTGAATTTCAGGATTATGTCATTTTTAACCCTCAAGATCCCCATGAGTTTGTCAGCAACAGCAAAACCCAGGTGATATTTTACCTGTGGGTAAGTTGGGACATGAGAAGTCGTGTTTCTGGTGCCAGAAAGGAGGTGGCAGGGGGGACACACACTGGCCAGGCAGCGTGGGCTGGGGGGCCATGTGTCTGCCCATGGCTGGGGTCACGCTTTGCTTTGCAGATCCTCCCCTGCCTTCCCTCTCCTCTCCTTTCCCACTCCCTGCCCTCTTACGTACCACGGTGGTCTCGGCAGGGTGTAGCCCTCTCTCTGTCCCCACACTGGGTCAGTCCCAGCTGTGGCAGGGATGCTCCTCCTCTCCCATCCCTGCTTTCCTGTGACCTCTTCATGTGCCTTGTGCCAGTCAGCAGCTTTTGGAACGGGAGCAGATAGAGGGTGTTTTGTGCTCTCTGGAAGGTCTTGGAGAGCCTTTCTGCCACAGGACCTCTGCTGTGGTCACCACAGCATGGTGCCAGTGCCCAGGTGATGCAGAGGGGGCACACTGGCACTGCAGAGCACAGTTCCAAAATGCTTGTCCTGGATGTTTTCTCTGCTTTCCCCAGGGTGATGCCCGTTTGCAGTATGGAACACCATTGCTGAGCAACCAGGTGAGCCCAGGGGCACCACAGCACGTCACCCTCTTGGCTTTCCCCCTGGCAGCAGTTCTGTCCCTTCCTATCTCCTTAAACAAAAACAGTGGCCATGTCACCAACTTGTCCCCCTTAGTCTCCTGAAGGGACAAGCCATGGTTGCCTGAGCTGAGGTCAAGATGCCCCATTGCACCTTCTCCCGAGGCTCTTGTCTCTGATGGTCCTGCTGTGGCACAGAGAGGGAGTGTCCCATGAGGACTCAGCAGAAACACCTCTGCTTGGGGAGGGCAGAGCTGGTGCTCAGGATGAACATGTGGCTTTGCTGCTCTCCCTGCAGACCTTCAAGAGCGTGGTGGGAAAATTCAGCCAGTCGGTTTTCCATTTTAACAACTCCCAAGCTCTGACGGGCACCTCTGCTGGGAAGCTGGTGGTGTGGGATGCTGTTGATCCCCAAATTCCCCCTGAAGAACAACAGGTCAAGCCTCTTGGAATGACAGCCATCAAAATGGTGTCGATGGAGGAGAGTCTCACCGTGCTCAAGGTGTTGGAGAGGTAATGGGGAGGCCTTTTTCAGCAGCTGTAGGTACAGTCCTTGGGTATTCCAGCCATAGGAATGGCAGAGATAATGTTGATGAACTACAGCCAAGTGCTGGGAGTCTGAAGTCACTTGGCAGTGCACGAAGACCAGGAAAACTCTGGAGGAAAGTGCTGCTGGTTTATGGGTAATTTTCCAGCAATGGATTTGGCTGGGGTGAAAAATAAGTTTGAAAAGTCGTGGTGATGTGATGCCAGCTTTGTTGGGGTAGCTCAGACACTGACTCAGCCTCCTGGCCGTCACCGGCAGAGGGAGCAGACAGCCACCAAACGCTGCGACAGCTCTGGGGACAGGGCAGCAGCAGGGCAGGGTTACAGCCCTGGGAACAGGGCAGGGACACGGCAGGGTCACAGCAGAGCCGCTGGTTTCTGCACAGCCCTGGGCTTTCCCCCGCACGTCAGTGCAGGGCTCTGCTCATGTGCTTGTGCCAAGAAATAGGGGAGAGATTTTCTCCTGCCTAAGAATGCTATCCAATAAATATTTGGGAGTTGTTAGTCAGTGTGTTGGCAATAACTTTCCCTTCCTTGCAGCTGCATAGTAACAGGTGATGTGAAAGGGCACGTTAAATTCTACGATGGGGAGCTGCAGTTCCTCAGCCTCTACAGCCACAGCAAAGTGGGTCCCATTCGCTCCCTCTCCTTCTCCACAACCCTCCGTGATCCTCCTGATGCCTTCACAGCCAAAACCCAGCCCTTCCTTGCCAGGTGGGTGTCTCTTTACAAACACAGGTCTTCTCCTGTGTTGGCCCTGCAGCTGCCAGCTGGGGAGGTGGTCAGGGAAAGCTGCCCTGTGGGCTTCTGCCTGGTCTGGAGCAGGTTTCAACCCCGTGCCCAGAATTCTGGGCAGGACAGGAAGGGAACATGCCCCTTTATTCCCCTTTTCCTTTGGGGTATTTTTTCTCACCTGGCTGCCAGAAAAAAGCAAGGGGGTCTCTCCTTAGCATCCCTTCTTTGCCTGCAGACCCCAGGCACCTCCCAGTAGCTGCCAAACTCCAGGTGGGCTCCAGCATATCCTAAATTCTGAACTTGATGTGATGCCTTGGCACAGACATGGCATCAGTGCAGGCAGCGTGATGATCAGCTTCTCTGTCACGTACCCAGCACACCAGGCAGTGCTAATGCTGAGTCTCCAGCTCTCACTGGGCCCCTTAATCCCCCCCTTAAACCCCTCCCATGGATGGCTATATCCAGTTGGATTTTATCATGGCTTGGCAAGCTAATCGGGGCAGTGGCACCAGTGCTGGGCTGCATCACCTCGACTCAGGAGCCTGGGACAGCCCAAGCCTGGTTACCAGCCCCTCTCTGTCCCTCTGTGTGATGTAGCTGTGCCTGAGGATTTATGGGGAGTCTGCAGGCCAGATGAAGCTGTTGTGTGGCTCCATCCAGCCTGCAAACCATATGTTTGTCGCTCCTGTTAAGGCTCTCCTGGCAACGTCTGTTCTTAGCTGCACGTGTTTTCCAAAGAGCCATGTGGGACAGATTCCTCTCCAGCCTGGAGCAGTGCCTGGGGAACGCTTTGGTTTCCCTGTCTCTGGTCTCTGTTGGCTCATCCCTCCTCCTGGGTTGCTGGTGCAGCTCCTGCCACTTGCAGCTGCTCTGGGCAGCACAAAAGGCAGAAAATCAAAGGGGAAGCCTCGAGCCTGCTCATCTCATCAGGCTGGTGGGATGAGAAATGGCTGGAGAGCCCAGCTAAGGCACACAGGAGGAGGCACAGAGTCCATCAGTGCCTGGGGCAGATGTGCATGAACTGATGGCTGTCAGGGGCCAGCTGGCAAAGGGGCTGTTTTCCCACTCGTGCAGCCACGCATCTGTCTGTGATCCAGCCTGGAGAAGACTCCAAGGAGACCTTATAGCACCTCCCAGTACCTCAAGGGCTTCAGGAGAGCTGGAGAGGGATTTTGGACAAGGGTATGGAGTAATAAGGGGCGAATGGCTTAATATGGACAGAAGGGTTAGATTAGGATATAAGAGTTAAATTCTTCACTGTGAGGGTGGTAAGGCCCTGGCATGGGTTGTCCAGAGAAGCTGTGGATGCCCCATCTCTCAAAGTGTTTGAGATCAGGTTGGACAGGGCTTGGAGCAACCTGCTCTAGTGGAAGGTGTCCCTGTCCATGGCAGGGTGGTTGGAATGGGATGAGCTTTAAGGCCTCTTCATACCCAAACCAGTCTGGGATTTCTATGCAGTCCTCTCTTGTTCCTTTAGCTGGGTCCAGACCCTCAGACCTCAGCCAGACTGAAACCACACATATTTGTGCATCATTATTCAGATGCCTGCTTCACACATGCCCAGTCACAGTGAGACCCTCTCTGCTGAGCTCAGTGAGCAGACAGGAACCACCCTGTCTGCGGCGCAGCACCAAAACTGGTCTCTGACCTTGTCTGTGGCAGCACAGTCAACAGGAGCCACTGACAGTGGTGGTGTGGAGACATGTGAAAAGACTATTCAGAGTATCTTCAATTGCTCATTTGTCTGTCTCACACACCAGCAACTTGCAAACAGCAAAAGCTCCCCAGATGTCATTCATCTTCTGGCTTGCCTAGCCAAGTAGAAAATGGAACTGGCTCCACTGTTTTCCTGTGGTGATTTCCCAGGTCATGAATACAAAGTGCCACCTGCCTTCCAGGTCAAGGACCGTTTGCATATTGCATATCACAAAATATAAGTGACCGCCCAGCAAAGTTGCAAAAAGAGACTGATGTGTAACATAGCTTGGAGGGACATGAGCCAGCGAGTCTGATTCATCAAATTCTGTTTCTCTCACACTAAACAGGAACTTTATCCTTTCAACCTCTGATGCAACCGTGTTCCATGTTGCAACAGACAGCGCAGACTTTGAAAAACTCCTGGAAGAAGCAAAGAAAGCCGTGAGTGCCATCGCCTGTCACCCGCAGCAGACACTGGTGGCTGTGGGGAGTCACTGTGGGCTGCTGAAGGTGTGGGACTACCGGCACACCAAGTACCTGGTTAGCAGGATATTCCCCGGGGCTGGCATCCAGTGCTTATCCTATGACCCTCGAGGTATCCCGACCCTGTGACCTGCCCGTGTGCCAAGCACTGGGAGCAGCAGCAGCGCCCTGAGAGATTTCTGGTGTGTTTTCCAGGTCATTTTCTGGCCGCTGGTTTTACTGATGGAAGCGTTCACATCCTTGATGCGATTTCCCTTCAGTCCAGCTGCAAGGAATTCCAGTTCTCGCAGGGTCCCGTGACTCACATTAGCTTCTCTCACAATTCCGAGTACCTCGCAACTGCTGTAAGCTTGTTTTTTCCGCTCGGTGATTTACAAGCGCTGCTCCTGGTGCAGCTTTGGGAGGGACTGGGAATTGCTGGCCATCCTGAGAGGCACGGAGGGCTGTTCCTCCCCTGGGGCTTCGTGACTCTGAAATGCTTTTCCTGGCTCAAAGAGTCACTCTGTAAAAACGTCACCAGTCCCAGCTGCTCTGCAGAGCCGCTGCTGGCAGCGTCCCATCACTAACTCCAGTGACAAGCCTTAGCTCTGCATCCATCTGCAGGCAGGGCTGGAGCAGGGATATCCTCCTGGCTTGGTGCTCTGGAGTGGGGGCTGCTCCCTCCATCACTTGTCTTGGTGTTGTGGCAGCATTGGAGCAGTTCGGCACAGAGCTTGTAGCAACTGGTGGTGATGATCTGTTCAGAGAAAAGATTCCCCTTTGCTGCACATATGCCAGGGCACAGCACTGGGAAGCATCTTCCTTGTGATTTCTGGGGAGTCACAGGACTCAATTTACTGCACAGTGGGGAGTGGCTCGGATGCTCCAGCCAGGCTGAGAACTGCTGTGGTGCTGCCCTTGGGAGCTGCTGCCCAAATCTGTCTGGCCCAGTGTTTTATCCTGGCTGTGACTCTAAACCTCCCTGTGGGACTCCAGAAGGGCTGAGTTAAGCTTAGAGGGGATGCACCAAGCCAGCGCTGCCAGCCAGGGGATGTGTGTGAGGATTGTGGCTCACTGACCTTTGTGCTGTAATTGCAGGATGAGAAGTACTCAGTGACTGTTTACAAGAGAGTCCTGCAAAACGGGCACAGGTGCTGGGAACACCTGGCAGGGCTGGACTCCCACTACAAACCCATCCGGAGCATCCTCTTTGGGGTCCAGTCAGACAGCAACAAGCCCAGGCTCCTGAGCCTCGGGGAGGACCGGCAGCTGGTGGGTGGATGGGAAGGTCTAATGGGCAGTGAAGATTTGTGGTTAAAGTGGGAGGGCTGGACAAGGACATCAAGGGAGACTCCATGATTGGTTGTGTGGCTCCCAACCCTCTCCCCACCAGCTCTGCTGCTGGAGGTTGTTTCTCGGTCTCAGGGCTGAGGCTCTGCTACTGTGGGCTTCTCCAAGGGATGCCTGATCCAGTTAATCCACAAGGTCCAGGGTGCTGGCAGGCCACAGGGGAGTTGCTGTGTTTCCTTGTCTTCCCTCCAGGTTGAATATGATGTGAGCAGCAGCATCAAGGATCACTTGGTGGTCACTCACCGGGACCAGGTGGAGCAGAGCGCGGTGCCCCTGTGCCTGGCCTGGTACCCACCGCTCAGCACCGAGTCCTTTATCCTCACTGCCAACAACAGCTACAAAATGAAGCTCCTCAACACGACGACCAAAATGTGCAGGTAGAGGATTGATTCAGGCCTGCAACTGCCTGGGAGCCCCATCCTGACCCTGTGTTCTCCTTGGTCTAATGACCACGCTACTCCCACCCATGAGCATGTGTTTGCCCATCAGTGATGCAGACCTTGGGATGACTCTAGGGCCCCCAGGTCTACTTGTGTCCATTCTGCTGTTCACTAGCATGCCATCTAGTAAGGTTGTGGGTGCAGGTGGGTCCTGGTCTGCTCAGTATGCTGGACTTGAGATGCAGCAGTTCAACATCAGATAAAGAGACAGAAGTTCAGATGAGAAAAGCACAATAATCCCTGAGCACTGAATTAATTTCTGAGCCCCAGTGTGGTCCCTTCTAGCTGGAGACCCTGTCCTATCCTGTTCTCTCAGCTGGTAGTGTGAAGCCTTTGCATCCCCCCACACCTCCCATTTCTACCCATCCTTCTGCACAGCAGTCCTTCAGAGAGGGAAAATCTTTTGTGAGCCCTAGAATGGATAAATACATTGTTTGCCTTTAGAAAGACCCTTTTGGGACCAACCTATGGCTCCCCATTGGAGAAGATACAAATCCTCCCAACAACAAGCCCTGCAGACCCCCAGCAGCACTATCTGGTGTACATTACAAAGGACAAGGTACGAAGCCCCTCCTACCCCAGCTATACAAAAGCTCCCTCCTTTGCAGAGCTGGTGATCCTTCAGGAATTTCACTGGAGATGAAACCACATGTAGGCTGGTCCTGCCTGGGAGCTGAGCAAGCTCCTGGGAGGAGGAGGCAGCACTGCCCCAGTGTGCCCCAGCCCTCCTGTGGGACCCCTAGCCTTCCCAGACTCTCTCTTTCCTTACAGGTGGGCTTGCAGATTTTGCCTGTCGATGGCAACCCCCACAAGTCCTCAGCCTTCATTTGCCACCCGGATGGTGCCTCTGACCTTGCCACCTCCTACAATGGACGTTATGTCTTTACAGCAGGGGGGAACGACTGCACTGTTATGAAATGGAAGGTCAACCTAACGTGAGTGTGGCAGGAAGGAGAAAGGAGTCTTGTTACCGCTTTCCACAGCTGCTTGGTCAACACAGCTGAAGCAAATGCTCCTCAGCATTTACACTGAGAATGGGCCTGTTGTCCCATTTTTGTCCCAGGTCTCTGTTTGTGTCCAGAAGACACCTGGCCCAACACTGGGGATGGTGGCCCAGCAGTGTGGTCAGCCTAGATTGTAATGACCTGTTGGGCCCCAAGCAGCTGTGTGGGGTGGCAGCTGAAACAGGAGGGACACCTTTTTGGGGGGTTTTGCTCCCTCCTATGTGACATATCTGCACAGTCATAGTCAGGACTAAGCCAGCAAACCTGGCAAGGGGTGGCCACAGCACCTCTAAAATATTCCAGTCTGGTACCTAAACAGTAAGAAGCTGGGCAGAGGATTCTGTGGTCCTTGTCAGGGCCTGGCCAGTGTGATGGGAGATTGTCAGGGTTAGGCCAGGACTAAAGGAAAGGCACTGGTTGCAGGGGAAGTGCATAGGACAGCTGCTGATACAAAAGTGTCTGCTCTCCAAATGGGATAGGCATTTGCTAGGAAATCCTCCCTGCATTTGAAGACTGGATTTAGGACAAGCCACCTTAATCCTATAAAGCTTTGCTTACATGAATAAATGGGCAGCAGCAAATGGTGTGGCTGGAAGAGTGAAGGCAGCTTTAGCAAATGAGGATCTCCAGGCTCTGGTCTGGGGCATCCCCGATGAATCCTGCCAGGTTTTTTCCACTGTTCTCCACAAGTTTCCCTCTGCCAGCTCCCTCAGCAGCAATGCCAGTCGTGTGCTCCCACGTGGCATGGAGTGACTTCACACTTCAGGGACTGGAAAGGCAGCTTAGTTTGTGGCAGAGCTGGGATAGTGTGGCATGACCTCTGTCAGTCTGTGCTAGTTTGGTTTGTTAAATCCTGCACATCGCTCTGCTGACACAGAGCACATCTTCTGGTTTCTGGCAAATCAACCCCATGGGAGCTGGCTTTTACCTCTGTCTCCTGTGTTTGCCTTTTGGTGTGCACCTGTGAATCCCTCACCTTCCTGGGACAAGGGCTTTGCGGTTACAAGACATGCTGGTCCTGTGTCAAACACTTCTTGCAGGTACCACTCACTCTGAAGAAAGCCCAAAGGGTGCTGAGCCAGCTCACCTTCATGTGCCAGAACAAAGGAAACCTGGGTGGGAAAGCAATGGGTTTATTTATTTTCTTTTCCACTTTGTGTGCCTTAAGCAGTCGGGGGTCAGGATAAGCGACATTTTAAGGAAGGCAATAGAATATAAATGATCCTTCTTTATAATGGTTGGCCAGGGTCCAGGCAACATTGAATTTCTATGTAATTTGTTTTTGGAGCGAAGTTCTTGATGAGCTAATTATCATTTTATTGCTGCTTCTGGCATCTTGCGCATCTCCACTGTGTTTAATACCCAAATAACTTAATTATGAAAAAAGCATGAAGCTTGCAAAAAACCCCCCAGTGGAAGCAGCAGCACTGAGGTGTGTGTGTGTGTGTGTGAGAGCAGCAGCCTTGCTGCCAGGCATGGGGCACTGTGTGGCAATGCTACGCCATGACTGCACTTCCAGGCTTGGTTTCTTTTTACATCTGCACAAGCCAAACAGATTCTTTTGGCTCCAACTGCCTATGAAATTGAAACAAAGAGGTGGCTACTGAGGCGCTTTCAGTTTAATGCCGACTGCACCTGCGACACCGTCACCGCCACAGCTCAGGAAGTGGAGTAATGGATTGCACTGAGTTATTGGGGAAAAATGTGTTAGATCAAGGAACAGGCAGCTTGGGTTGGTGCGGTTTATTGCAAACACCAAGCCCCAGACTTCTCTGCATGTTCAAAATGCTGATCTAGCTAATTCATCTCCCTCAATGTCTCTATAAGGAAGCAGAAAAGCTAAATGCCAGACACCAAGTTCAAGTCCATGGAAAAGCTCCTGGCTCCCAGCCCCGTACTCATTCCACTAAACAAGAGGACCATTCAGTAATAATAAATTCCCACACTGTGGTATTGTATGTAAAACCTGGGTATGAAATATGCTGTAGAAGTGCAGCTGATGATAAAATAGCACATGGTTCAAGGCAGTGCTTTTCTTCCCTGAATTCTGAGGCACGGGGATTTTATTTATTGAAAGTGTCTGTGAACAATGACTAGAAAGGGAACTGTGAAAGCTTTCCTCACATGAACCCTTCCCGCTGTACCTTCTTTTCTCCTTCTTTTCATCCAGTGCCTTGGATTCTGCTGCTTTCCTGGGTGGGGAGGACATGATCCCATTCTACAACCTCCTGGATGGCGGCAGAGAAGGCGAATTCTTCAGGGTAATTATGCTCACCGTGAACACTGTCTGGCCACATCTGGCTGGAGTTTAAGATTCATTTATACAGGCCTGACATTCCTGTATTTTTTGTCCAGCTTGCCTTTCACAGCAATCTCGTTGATATGCCTGTTAGTAAACCCTAAAAGGAGTCTTATCTTCCGTGCCTGTTGGTAACTGAACAGTGTTCGTTTGAATCCCTGGCAGGAACTGGAAGACTATTTTTACTATGCACAGCTGTGCAGCCAAGGTATTGAAACACTGGAGGACAGACAGGTGTCAACGCACATTCCCTTGGAGCAAATTCCTTCCATAATGAGAGCAATAGGATGTTATCCATCAGAGGAAGAGGTTGGTCCCTTGTTTTTATTGTTATTAAAAGAGAGCAAGACTGATTGCGTTTGCCAAGTGTCCCAGTGGCCAGACTCTGACAATTGTCATGCTGGATGGCTCTGGGGTGTATTTGTTGTTTTGCATCAATATAGCAGTGGTCAGAATCTGGCAGCAAATTCCTCAGAAAGTCATGATTCCTTGCTAGCAAGCTGGGCAACTGCAGGGGCTGAGCAAACCTGGAGCCTGATGGTTCAGAAAGCATTTAACAAGACAGCCTCAGGGTCTTCTGGAGGTTTGGGTTCTGCCAGCACTGCAGAGGTGGGTTTCCTCAGAAGGTGAAAGTAGAGGAATGAATCTTCCTTTGGCTCCCAAGGGCAGCAGCCTCCAACTTTCCAAAGTCCATGAGTAAAGTGCTTTGGTCTCTCTGTGACTTCTACCCGTGGCTGAGCAGCATGTGGTTGGTAGGATGTGGCTGGGTCCTTGCAGGTCAGGTGGAGAATCAACCAGAGTGTCCTATGAGTTACCAGTGTGGGTGATGATGTCCAGCTCAATGCACTCATTTGGACACTGAGAGGGTCTTCCTTTCTTGTTCTGCCTGGAACTGATGAAAATGATGTTAGATGGAGACAGCAGTGTTTATTGCCATGGAATGTAAAGCTCTTTCATAAACTGATAAACTCTGAAGAAGCTCTCTCTGAGGTTGCCTTTCAGGTTGCAACAGCCAAGCTTCCTATCAAATATTTCTCAAGAGCTTTTTAGCTTCAAATTTAACAGCAGACAGAGACAACTGATTTAATAAGGGTGCTGCTTCTTCCCTTTTGTGGCTGTTTCTCCAAGGCAGTTTGTATTGTATACAACCCTCATTTGTAATGTGTAACCTGACAGAAGGGTAATTAAAGCACACACGCACACAAAAATTACTGAATCTGATGCAAGGAGATTTAAATAACGGCCTCCTTGCACCAGCCACAGCCTGTCACCGCAGGAGGGCTCTCCCAAGGGAAGTGGTGCATCACTGAGCTCCCTTGTCTTTCTGCGGGGGAGGCTGTTCATCTCTGCCATGGCACAGGAACCCACAGGCTGCTGAGGTGGTGCTGTGAGTCAGTGCCACCCCATCTGCCCAGGGATGCTCTGCCAGGAGAGCCAGCAGATGGGAGGCAGGACCTTTGCCACAGCCACCATCTAACAGACGTGCCCTGGAGCCCCCACAAGCAAATGCTTGTCTGAGCTGGGGCCACTTTGCCCTCGTGTCAAGCTGTGGTGTTATCCCTTCATAATGTGTTAGATCTTTTCCTTAGGTTATTACATTTTTGCCTCTTGGGGACAGAGAGAACATATTCCCCTGGGACATGTCTCTGAACGAATAACCACTAACCCCTCCCCACCGTCCACCCTAAATTAAAATATAAACAGCATTTCAAGCATGGAACAGAGGTGCTAAGCTGTTGTAAAACCAGGCAACCTACAATCTGCTCCTCGAGGCAGGCAGGACAGTAATAAAATACAGAGAGAAAGTTCATCTCTCTAGAGTGTTTTAATAAAGGAAAAGCAGAAGGGAGAAAAGACAGCTTGGGCTGACTAGCAAAGCTTTTGGGAATTGGTGTTTTTCTTTTGTAGTTCAGTGGGGTTGATATAAAACCTAATCCCAGTTCGGCCAGAGCTGAGTGAAAATGACTGTTCTTGCTTGGCGTGACATTCGCTACAGGAAGAATATAAGGCCGAGATTTCCCTCTTCCCTAGGCTTCATTCAGTGGAAAAACTTGTGACACAAGGACAAAGGCCCAACGCTGAATGCAAAGTCCTCCCTGGGGAGATCTTGCATCAGCCTCCCTTCCCAGGGAGCAGCAGGCTTGGTACGTGTTGGCATGGGGAATTCTCCGGGTGTTTCTCTGCTCCCCATGTACCTCCAAGGGGGCTGCTCGGACAATGAAGGCACGGAGCAGATGCTGCCTTTTGGACACACATCTGCACAGCTGCCAGCTGGGCTGACTCACAGCACCAGACTTCAGGAAAACCACCAGTACCCAGCATGGCCAGCGCTTGCCTGTTTGTCCCAGAGGAGAGCGCAGGGTGTCAGCCGCACTGAGCACGTTTTGGATTTGGCTTGTGTGGTGGCAGAGCCACACCAGACACGTGTCAGAGATGGGGAAGATTGTTTATGCCAGCCAGGGTGTGCAGCCTGAGTATGTGGGGACTCTCATGCATATGCTTCTGCAGCAGGGATGGAGTGTTTACTGGTTTGTGGTTTGCCCTCCCACTGTCCCCAGAGCGGAGACACAGCTGT
The DNA here is from genome assembly GCA_013400415.1 of Scytalopus superciliaris. Lineage (NCBI taxonomy): Eukaryota > Metazoa > Chordata > Aves > Passeriformes > Rhinocryptidae > Scytalopus > Scytalopus superciliaris. The sequence continues at coordinate 407,044 of VXBX01006778.1, read as the reverse complement.
GGTGAAGGTACCGGTAACAGCTGCAGAGTCACCGAGTGCCTGTCATGAGAGAGGAAACCCAAAATGACAATGCATGTGCAACCCCATTTTTACCTAATGTCATCATGTCAGCAAGTCTGTAGCTGCTGAGTGCAGCTTCCTACTGGGATATGGTCATGGCACCAGTGGTACCAGGATGTGCTCAGTTACAGTACACTGACATTCACCAGGTCGGAAACTGGCCTGATACTCTTCAAAAAATGTGTAACGATCTGTCTTGTTCTAATCCTTAGATTGAAGAAATGATAAATGAAGTCAAATTCAGCAAGTCCATGGATGCTGGAGAACAAGTGACAGAAATCAATTTGGGGGATTTTATCAAACTTTACATAAATCACCGCCCTGCACTTGGCTTGTCAATGAAAAGCCTACAACGAGCGTTCCAGGTTCTTGGTTATGATAACGAGAAGGGAGACAAAGTTATTGACAGAGGAGACTTACTGTCTCTGCTTCAGTGCAGAGGTGAGTTATTTCTTTTCTAGTATTAGCTTTATGCTTGCTAGTTCTGTCTGCAATTTCAGAACTTATTCACTGCAGCAACAGACTAATCTGGAACTATAGTTTGGTAACCAGGCCAGGCGTGGGGAGCCACCTGTCTCAAGATTTTAAATTGAATAATCACATCTATTGTCTCAGCTGCTCTTCTTTTACTGCTCTGGAAATTTCTGCTGGCCTGAGCTACCCTGGCTGTCAAATGATGAGTATGAATCTTGGTAAAATGTGTCCTTCTTCCAGTATGCCCTTATCTGAATTGCTGTTCTCTCTTCCAGTCATACAGGCTCTGAAAAGGTAGTATAAAACTGATAAAAAGGGGACAAGAAAGGAGGAATGGAATTGGCCTGTCCTGGGCTTGAATTGGTGTGAAAGACTGAAAAGATGGGATGGTTTAGTTAAGCTGGCTTGTGGCCAGTGCCACAGAGTGTTAAATAACAAATTTTATTGTCTTAGTCCTGGTGTAAAAGTGCAGCTGAGCATTAAAACAGGTAATGGGAAATGCTGGTTGACTCAGTACATCACCTGGCAAGACTCTTTGACATAAAGATCTTTGGAAACCAAGGCTTCAGCCAGTGTGAGAAAGGTTAGTTATTTATATGGATGGTGTGAACATCCATAAATAGATACATCAGACAGAACAGTTTCATAACAGATCTATAACCTCATGCTTCAGGGCATGAGGGTGCTAACTGGGAACAAGTGCTGTGTCCACGTTAGTCCAAGACAGTAAATCAAGACTTCTCCACTCCTCTTCCTCCTCTGTACAGAAATGGCTACGTAGACTGTGGTCTGTGCCATGAATTCTCCAGTGAGAATAAAAGCTCACACCCCTACAAGTGCAGTGTAGCCTAAAGAGCTGTCTGCATCAGAATTTTTCCCTTTGATTAACACTTTTCCCCAAACTGCAGTAGGGAAGAACAATTTTTCTTATGAACATTTTCCTGTGTTGGGATCATGTATGTGTATGTCTCTATCTCAGAGAAGACAAGTCCTGTTCTTGTTTGAGTTCCTTTCTAGTTTTTGTTCTCTCAACCCCACAACCCACGGGCTGGCCTTGCTCTGTTGTGTGCAGGAGAGCAGATGACCGAGGATGAGCTGGCCCTGTGTCTGACCACCCTGCTGGGCAGGCGACCCAGGACAGGAGGATCTGAACGGGACACCTGTGATCCCTCAGGTACAGGATTAGCATTCCACACAGCACAGAAGCAGGACTGCCTCAGTTCTCAAATGGAACAATTTAAATTTCAAACCCATTTACCCTGTTAGGCCAAGAGCTGTCAGAACTGCTCAGACGGGATTGCAAAAATAGTCACAGAGCTACAGACTGTCCTTCATCCACGCAGCAATCACACGGGTGTATCTAAAAATAAATGGACAATGAACTATAACTGGGGCCTGACAAGATTACATTGCTGTTTATCTGCTGGCTGGGACTGAAATTAGAAACACACAGGGAAATCCCAGTGCTGGTTTCACCCAGGCAGCAGTGCCCATTGTAAGGGAGCTGTCGGTAACCACCGCATTTGTCTGCAATTTATGTCCCAGTCTACACCAGTCTGGAACAGCAAATTACAGCACTGATTTCAGCCAAGTGGCTGTATTTAATTGCCCATTGCAATTGGAACTGCATTTTCATACGATTTGTGTCCCAGTCCCCACCAGTTCGGAAGAGGACCTGGTCAGGGTCATTGGAACAGGCCACACGCAGCAAAGGTGCAGCTCCCAAAGGGCACTGCCTAGTGCTGCAAAGCAACTTTGAAATCCCTGGATTCCTTGAGGTCCTAAAATCACATCAAATTGCTGGAGTGTAAAAGTTGTCCCATGACCCCGCTCAGGCAAGGACATGCTGCAAGGAGGGATTTGCAGATTCAACAGGTTCAATCCCTGATTGAAACATGATTGAAACACATAAAGTATTACACGAATAAACCACCATAAACCACAAATTTTACTGACCTGGAAAGCCATTTTTACATTGTTACTGTGTGTTTTGTGTTGTTGTTACTGCTCTCCAGGTGCAGCAGCTTTGATTGAAGAAGAAATTCCAGCAGAAGTCACAGCAGAGATATTTGCTGCTGACATTCTTGGCTTACCTATTGCTGCACCAGAAAAAAAGAATGGAAGGAAAGAGGTGAATCTTTGACCCACAAAGACTTGAAATCATAGCTGCCACAAAGGTTTTCTGTTTTTCCTACTTTCTGGGCTCCTCTCCTCAAATATGTGCAAAATTTATGTTTTGTGTTTATTACAAAGTAAAGGTCCCATAGTTGCATTTCAGTCAAACCTATAGAAGAAGCCCCCAGTTCAGCACATGCCAGAAACCTGTAAATTCACACCTATATAGGGAACACCGGGGTAGCTGTAGAATGAAGCAGGTGGCCACCTCAGCCTTGGCTGGAACCTTCCTAGAACTCATTTCAGGTGGGTTTATGCCAGAGGCAGTCTATTTTCATTATATTAAGACAGTATTCATTTGTGAAACCTGACAGCAAAAGAGCGATGTAAAAGTATTGTATTGATTAAGTACATTGATAAATGCTTGGATGGGTTAGAATGGATTTGTAATTATAAATCCAACAGACCTCGGTAAAGAAAGGAATGCTGTGGTATACATTAAACCCAGGTTTCCCTTTTGGCCTTTGAAACTGACTTTTTCTTTCTGAAAGTAGTAATTCCAATTAGTAGTGTAATACCAATGGGACGGCATCGCACTGTGTGTGTATAAACAGCATAATGAGGCTGATACAAGTTGCTGTAGAAAGATCAGTGAAGTGCTGTTGAACACGCTTCCTTCTTTACATCAACCTCGGCATCAATTTGAATAATAATGTAGGCCCTTAAGAAGCGTTCCTTTCAGAGGCAATGTTTTTTAAACAGAGATCGCTGTTGTGTACTAAGAGCATCTGTGATTGTACAATTAGCAAGAGCAGCAAGGTGTGCACTAGGCAGAAGTTAATGAAGGAGCCCAGTAGTAACAGGACCAGAGAACACAGGTCTGTGACAAACATCCTACAGAGCATCACCTCGTGTGGAACTCTGCCCCTTTACCCTTTATGTTCATGTACTTCCATGGATCTGTGTTGGAGCTGATCCTCCACTGCTTAAAAACAGTCCAAGTCCTTGGAAACTACTGGAATTATTTAAGGCAGCTGAGGAACTTTATAACCATTGGGGGAAAAAAAGGAATCAGAATCTGCTTATTATGGATTTATGTTATTACGATGACTTATTTATCCCCTGTTTAAGGAGGGATGTTTTGCTAACAGGGAGCATCACATTCCTGTGCTCAGGGTCTGTCTGTCCAGCACAAGAGTGGGATGTGTGTTTGTCACTGCCAGACCCCACACAAAAATAGGTATTATTTCTACATAAAGTGCTTTGAGGTTTCTAAAAGCGCCTCCAGTTCTGCTTTACAGTAAAATTTAATAGTGTTCAGGATGCTGCTAGGCTGCATTGGGTTATCACAGAATCCACCAGGCTGGAAAACACCTCTGGGATCACCTGAGTCAACCCATGACCCAACACCACCCTGTCAACCAGACCAGGGCACCGAGGGCCACCTACAGTCTTACCTTTGACACCTCCAGGGTTGGTGGTTCCACCTCCTCCCTGGGCAGCCTGCTCCAGCATCTCACCCCCCTTGCTGCGTTGAGGCGAGCCAAAACTGGGCAAACTTTTTAATTGTGGGGTAAGTTATGGCCTGAACACGGCAGAGGTGGGAAAAGCACGCTGCCCAGCACTCCAGAGGTGGAGGAAACCCAGCACCAGGAGCTTTGGCAGTGGGGCTGGCGGCCTCCTCCGGACTGTGGCCCACACGGGCTCTGTCCGTTCTGTGGGGCCTCGTCAGCCGGGGACAGCCCGTTGTGGCCGTGTCCCCTCAGCCCCCAGTGCAGTGCGGGCTCCGGCCCCTCACACCGCCCCGTGTCCGCTCACACCGCCCGGTGTCCCTCCCGTCCCCTCACACTGTCCCGTCCCGTCCCTTGCCATCCTCTCACACCATCCCCTCCTGCCGCCCCGTCACATCGCCCCGCTGTCCCCTTACACTGCCCCTTCCCTCCAGCCCCTCACACTTGTCCCTTCCCGCCACCCCCTCAGA
>VXBX01006778.1:319482-401886 GCA_013400415.1 Scytalopus superciliaris | reverse complement strand
AAAACACCTCACAGATACCCCCGTAAAGCTCCGAGGAGTTTACTTTAATTTTACTGGGGTTTATTTTTTCCGGTGGTCGGGCGTTTATTTATTTATTTCACGCCTCTCAAGTTCCCGGGGTGTGCGCGTGGAAGCGCAGCGGAGCGGGGCGCGATCCTCTCCCACGGGCGCTGCTCCGGGAGAGAGCGCCAAACTGACCCCGCAACTCGCCTTAAACCCCGCAGCGAAGGGTTATTCCCCGTCTGAATAAGTCCTTTTTGTTAGGCCTTCAGCGTGTTTTGGCGTTTTCCCGCTTTTGTCTCCTTTCCTTTTTGGTGTTTTTTTGCGGCTTTTGTTAGGGAAGCCCACACGAGGTGTTGAGACAATACATGGAGCGGTCGCTGCCCTGTTCTGTGCACGGTCCGGTTTGGGGTGGGAGAAAGAGCAGTGCCACTCTCACTCGAGAGTGGATCTTCCTTCCAGCAAGTTGGCTGACTGTTCAGTGGGTTTTGTGCCTGTGCATCTCAAAATGCTTTCTTTAAACATACGGAACCGACGGGGAAATCCCTTGGTTTGGTGTGGATCCGCATCCCCCAGCGGGTTTGTACCTGGTGAAATCAGGGGGCACCTCTGTCGCAATCCTCAGCTCGGGCTTTGTTTGCCTTAAAAGAAGAGGGAAAATACAGAGTTGAACGCGTTAGTTATTGGGGTGAAACGGCTTGTTATGTTTTAACTGGCCTTGAGCGCAGGAGCGGACCCGTTGGCGTGAGCGGGACAAAGAATCCGGACGTGTGTCCAATAACGCCGGGCACGAGATGTGGATTTCAAAGAATCCAGCCATTGTGTGGGGAGCCCGGGGGGGTTCAGGAACTCTCTCCTACTCGGGTGGTGTTTTTAAGAGCAGTTTGCTGACGGCCGGGCCGGCTTTGGAGGGTCAGAGCAATGTCCAGCGGTGTGACAGAACTTTTGTTCCAACAGGAGCGTGGTTGGGTGTGTGGGAGTGTTTTGTCTGTAGGTATTTCATTCACGAGCACAGCACGCTCCCTTTGAATCCTAGCTTGCAGAATTCAGAGAGCAGTAACAGACAGGAGCTTGGCCATTCAACAAAATACCTAGTTTATTTATTTTTTCTTGGCAAGAGCTCTCTGCCATCATGTCAGTTGCTATGGCTCTCTCTGTAAAACAGAGATCTTACGGTATAAATAGATTTTTCTACATATTAACCCTCCTGAGAGACAACTTGCTTTAAAGGATTCCTGTATGCAACTGTGAAATGTTCCTGTTGATTAGTCAGAAGTATTGATACAGCTTTTTGTGTGTGCACCCCCAAGTATTTACATAAACCAATTTCCTTGTTTTCAAAGGTGAAGGTGAATCTCCTGATTCTTCCCCTACACCTGCAGTCAAGTACAGTGGGAAGTTAGCAAGAGAGATTCTGTGTTTTGTGGTTTCAGTGTTTTGAGAAGACTTGGCTTGTTAAATTGAACTTTCCACACTGGCAATTCCTGCATCTTCAGAAGAGCCACATCGGCAATTTCCAAGTGTGCAGTTTCATTTGCATAATAGGAGCAATTTGTTGCCATCCACAGCTCTTCTGTGGAAATGCAGCCACTGAAAATTAAAATACCTTGCACCCAGCATTTCCTGGGACAGAGTTTTGTGAGACCTGTGCCCTCGGAGCGCTGCGTGCCGGGGATGGGCAGGGAGGGAGATGGGGCTGTGACCTTGCTCGTCTGAGCAGGCAGTGGCCTCATCCAGAGCTTTACCCACCTGTGAAGGTGTGCAGCACCTGGCTGTGTGCTGCCCCAGAATCCCTGTGCTGCCAGGTCTGTGCACGTGCCTGTTGGGAAGCAGCTTCCACCAGGACAGGCTTTGTTCCTTAGAAGATTGGTGAGCCTTTGGATGCAGGTCCCGTCTTCTCGTGTCCATTCTCAGCACGTGGCACTTCTGGTTATTACTGGAACTTAGTAGTAAACAGTGAAGTTGTTACATTTTTATCTTGAGATTACTGTAACCTTATCTCCTTTGTTTAAACCACTCTCATGAATGAGCATCTGTTTTGGAAAACACACAGCACGTGGCTACGTTGTATTTGTGTGGCAGAAAGGTTAAATTTCCACAGTATGAGAACAGTTTGGGGTTTTTTTAACAGTACTTGCAATTTTTCTTTCAGTCTGTCTTAAAAAATCCTGAGATTAATTTGTCTCGCTGGATTGTGAAAGGTACAGGGTTGTTTTTTGTCTCTAAAGGTTGATGGGTACTTGTAGATTCTAAGTGGGCTCTCAAGAAGAGAGGTGCAAAATCTGTTGTGCCCTCAACCAGCAGCAGAAAAACACTCTTGGTTGCTATCCAAGTCTGATTTATTAAACGAAGGAAAATGCAGATGTTCACTGAAAGACAAGTAATGGGCAGGAGGCATAAGTGGTAGGATGTCTTGGAAGGCAGTGAAATAATTTGCAGGGTATGTAGCACTGCTGGACTTTTGGACAGTTGTGCCAATGTGTAAGGATGGAGGTGTGGAATACCTGGTGGGGATGGTACCAGGAATGAGGAAATGCCACCGTGTTGCCTTGTCTTTGAATTGAAATACCTTTGCAGAATCCACTGACCTTTCTCTGACCATCAAAGCCTTAGTCTGGGGGTAGTGGTGGCACCTTAGGGGGAAGAGGTGAACCTGGACAACTGATGAAAGTACTTGGAGAAAGCTGAGGAGCAAAGCCCCGGGGGCTGTGTTACCTGGTGCCACTGGTTGGAATTGCTGGCTGTGGCTGCTTAGAGTTTCTGGGCCATGCTGCTGGAGCTCTTCTGTTCACTGTCTCCATTCAGACTTGCTGAAATATTTTTGTGTGGTATGTAATGCTCAGAGATTGAGCTTCTGCAGGTTTTGCTTTTCATTCTGCCTTCTTAAAATAGGCTTTTTGCTCCGAAAAGAAGTTATGACATAGAACTTCTTAACATGATGTCTTTGGAAAAAGACTCTTTGCTACTCCTGGGTCGCCACCCTGCTCTAGCCTGGCTGTGTTGGCTGTGTTGGGTTTCCTGCTAAGATTTTAGTTCAAGTGTTTGCAGTTGTAATAAAAATACCCAGTGTATGTGCAGGAATGTACTAAAGCTCTGTAGTGGCTCAAACACAGTTACGATGCTTGAATTCTGATACTTTTTTTTTCTGTCCTTGATTGTTTCTTTCTGAGCCAGGAGATGCTCCCTGACTTCAGGGGAAGCTGAGGTTAAAGGCAGAGTTCTGGCCTGTGTAAATGCTTCTCTCTGCTGTTAGAAAGGTGCTCGTGGCCACGTGGAACCAAGCAGGGCTTGCTTTAAAACATGCTGGCCTGGGGAAGGGCTCCCCAAACGTGCCCTGGTGAGGGAAGGTGTCTGTAGCCATGTGTCCTTGCCCAGTCACACTACATGGCTTTTGATTGTGTTTGCAGCCTGGTCAGTACACACCTCGTGTGTTTGGGGCTCCTTCCCGTGGTCACTGGACAGACATCCACCCCCCAGCAGTAGGTGTGCTCGGGAAAGCAAGCCTGCACCCCAGAAAATCAGTCTTTGTGCATCTGACAGCACTTCTTGTGTGTAATAATGGCATTTTCTTTCCCATTCCCCTCTCTCCTTTGCTTGATCCCACAGGGAGGTCATAATTCTGTGATTTTCACCAAACTCTGTTGCAATGCAAGTGAGTGTGATGTGATAAATTCAGCATTATGACGTCACTTCGTGATCATCAGCAGAAGATGGGGTATGTGGGAGCAAATCCGTGTGTAAATGCACATCACTGTGATGGATGAGAGTCACGGGAAAAGGCCAAACACGTGGGAAAGCCTTTTCTTGAGTGATATATTGGCAGTAAAGGCTTCCTGTGTCTGTGCCATCAAATGTTTCTGGCACTCGCTGCTGCTGCAGAAGCTGCCTTGACACTTTCTGTATAAGTGTAACATACACTGTTGTCTTTGCTCACCCATATATTACTTTTATACGTGGAATCTGATACTCATCTGTGGAGCTTTAGTGTTATTAAACAAAATATAAATATATTTAAGAGTCTTGGGCTCTTTAGAATGGGGAATTGAGTATATAATGATGTAAGTTCTGGGATATTAGTATGCCTCAGGCATAAGCACTGAAGAAGTGTTGATACTAATGCTTACCCTATGTACCCTTGGCTGTCCTTTAAGTGCTGTGCAGATACAGTTCAGAATTTAAAATTGCTTTAACACAATTTCAGATAAATGTAAGGGTTTGTTTCTGTTGCATCGATTAGTTTCTGAATTTACTATGACTAAATGTTGAAGATAGTTTTCAGTGTGGAAGACTAGAAATATTACTGTATGTATTCTGAGTTTTCCTACTTTCTCTTGTTACTCCTGAGTTGTTCGTGGAGGACAGGAGAGGTTTTAAAAACAGACAAAATTATTTTCTTTGTAAAGCTGTGGAGTTTATCAGCTAGACATGGACAAGTAGAGTTGATAATTGCCACATTTTTAGCCTGATGAACTGTCAGGTTGATGGATTTCCATTAGCCACTTTTCCCAATCTACCAGTCAATGTAGAGATCAACCAACATGAAATAACAGGAGTTGGTGTAATAATAACATATATTGCTTTGTGATCACTTATCAAAGGTGGAATAGAGTGATGGGGTGGAATTCTGGTCAGGATCTCAGGGTGAGTTGGTGCAACAGACAGAAAAACAGGGAGAAACTACTTAAGGTTTCACAAGAAACTGAGCACAGGAGCTCCTGAATTCCTTATTCCTACTCCGGTGCTGGGTCAGGGGGGTATTTTGTGGTTTGTGCAGCATTTCCCAGACTTGCTGCCTGGGGCAGCATCAGTAAATGGTCAGTTCTAGCAGGAGGAGGAGGAAAGTCCCTGACCAGCAGGTCGGGATGGTGTCCTTGCACAAAAGATTAGGAAGAGAGTGGTCAGAGTAGACGTGGGTTTGGGGTTTTGTTTGCTTGTTTGGGTTTTGGTTTTTGTTTTGAAATGGGAAGGCAGTAAGTATTACACATAATATCCTAAGCTTAATTTGCAATAAACATCTTCAGTCTTGAAGTTATTTTACCCTGTTGATCTATAAATGTCTCAAAGTCCTTGCGTTTCTTTGTTAACAGATTTGTGTTTGTGCTGCGAATGATTTTATTAAGTTTTAGAGGAGGTTGTCTTCTTTTTTCCTTTTAATACTTTCATGGTCTTAAACCTTCAGTGCTGTAAATGCTTACACATGTGAACTATTTGCATAACAGCAGTGTGATGTTGGGTTTTCTTTCTAACCATGAGTGTTTGCAGGACTGGGATGTTGCTGTACTTCCATCACAAAATATCCCTATTCCCATCGTTGTCTGAATTACTGTGTATTGAATTCAGTTTGAAAAATCCCTATAGCTGAAGGGTTATCAAAACCTGAAGTTGTACTTAAGAAGCTCAAAAGAATTACAATATCAGGGCTAACTTTAATACTAGAAGGAAAAAGTTACTAATATAGGTTTCCTCCTGTGTTCTACAGTCTGTCCAGTGAAGATGCTGTGTGAGGCTGCTTTGAGATGCTAACAGGTATCTTGAACTTTTGGTTTTCCAGTGCAGCATCTCTAAGTAATATTTTGCTGTAGGAAAAGACTAAAATCTTGATTTTTTTTTTTTAAAAAGCATTTATTCACCTCTCCCCACACCCAAAGCAAAACCCCAGCTGGTTTTATTTCTGTAATTTCAAAGGTTTTCCTTACTAGAAATAAATCTAGTTTGTCTTGTATCCTTAAAAAAAGCCAAATTATGTCATGATCATCTCTTCACAATTAAGTATGCTCTCATTACTGACATGCCCTCATCTCCACTGTCATTTTTATCGCATGTAGAGCTCCAAATTAGAGTGAAATTGGATTTTGACATACTTTAGCCAGCTAGTGTACCCAAATGGCTGTATCCAAACATGTGGAGGGGAAATTGTGCTCCAGGAAGACCAATGGCAAAGAAACGAATCTCAAATAGTTTTGGACTTTAATTAAATTCTACTTAAAGACAGATCCAAAATGTATCAAATAGTCATCTATAGTTTAAGGCTTTTTTTAATTGAACAGGAAAATGTCTCTTATAAAGGGAAAATAGAAGATTGGCTTGGTAGCTAAAACAAATAGGCAGGAGGATGTTTGTGACTGCTTTTGATTCTGGAGGCCCTTTCTAAAAATGGAGCTATCACAGATATATATGTATATATTTGGAGTCACATCCAGCTTCTCCCATCCTGCAAAGAAGATTTTTTTGTTTTTTTAACCCATAACTGGATCCCAAATCTATTATTTAAATGTGAGGGGTTTTTTTTTAAAAAACAACTTGAGATCTCATGCCAAATTAATTTCAGATGCTCCTGAATATTTAATGGAATGGCTCTTTGTTGTTAACTTCTGATCGATCCATTTGCAGAGCTGCCTCACAAACCCAGGAACCAGCAGTGGGAATCTGTGACCTGAAAACTGATCACAGACACGGGGATGAAATTTCTCTGGCATTGTGGGCCTTCTTTTAATACCCTGGTGGAGGGAGCTCAGGGCGTGGGTCCCTTAGCCGGGCGCTGAGCATCCTCTGTCTGCGCGGTGACCCTGCGGTGGTGCCGCCCTCCGGCCACGCTCCCTTCCCAGTCTGTCAGTGTCACCATTCACGGCTGGCAGGGCCTGCACAGCGCTCCAGGTTATGCTTTTCCCTCTCTGGTAGCCTCAGCCTTGCTTTTCCAGGGAGCTGGGCTCTCCAGAGTCTGGATTCTGCATCACGGCTCATGTTGCTTCCAGTGAGGCTGTTGGTCCTACGGCTGGAATTGCAGAGCTGTCTGTCAGGGGTGTGGAGTGAATGTTAAATTGCCAGCAGCAAATTTCTGCCCCAAAATAAACCCCAGATGGTCAAAACGCATCTAGATTTCTAATGCCATTAAACAGCTTCATGACAATCAAAACACACTGGTCTGTCTAAACCCTCTTCTGCTCTCTAGAAACTGAAGTGAAAATTGTAGGCATTAACTCTGCATTTTCAATTGCTGTTCTTCTTAGCTGTACCTTTAATTCAGATCCTGTTACTGCTACTGCAGTTACTCACCCAGCCAAGTGAGAGCCCTGAGAAGTGTGGAGGGTAGCAGTGCTCTGTCTGCTTTGTGAAGTGCAGGGAACAATTTGCACAAGGCAGTGCTAAAGACGCTGTAATAGAGATCATCCTACTTAATAGCCTGTTTAAATCCTTGACACCTTACAATAGGAGATCACTGTCTTCTGAAGCTGAAATTTAACTTCTCCTGCATTGTAATTTTATAGGGAGAAGAAGTGGGTGACAGTTGGCGACACATCCCTAAGGATTTACAAATGGGTCCCAGTAACAGAGCCCAAGGTCGATGATGTAAGTATATCCTGCAGTATCTGCTTCTTCTCGTGTTTAGGGAAAAGCCAAAGAAACAGTCTTGATCTTCTCTGAGCCTTTAAGCTAAGACTGGTGTGGGTCTTGCACGCTCCAGGGAGGTGTTGATCTCTACAGAAAGTGATGTTGATGGGTCAGTGGGTGAGTCTTCCTGAAGTCAGCTGGGATCAGTTCTCAGATAACTGTTAAATATTCAGCTTGAAACTGATTTTTGAAACCTTTCTCTAACATAATTTGGAAGTAGAGAGGGAAGGTTAAGACATTGACCGTTTTCCCTCCTTCTGCCTGATGTTTTAAAGGGAAGTAGCTGGTTCGGAACTGGGCAGAGTATTCTGTTTTGCTCAAAAAATAGGTGCAAAACAGTGATGTGAGGGTAGGAAGATCCCATGGAACTGAGATCACTTGTATTAAGATGTCCAGCCCAAGTAACAGAGCACAAACACTTCTATTGTAATGCGTGTTTTCCCCTCATAAATGTTCTGTGTGTGCATCGTGTTCATGTTCTTAGTGTGCACTGTTCATGTGGCATGAAAATGGATGTAAAAATCAAAGTGGGTGGGACTCACACATTGTTTTTCAAAATGAACACTGCTCTCATTTGATAAGTTGAAATATTGTAATAGAAAACTAACCCATGATACCACAGTGGAGTAATGATACAATAGAATATATTTGCTAAGTTTGGTACTCCTTCCTTGGGCTGTCACGTGCTTTTACTTTTGTTTCAAATATGAGTTGAGACCTCTGGAGAAAACTTCTGTATGTTCACAGATGTGTCAAATGGTGCTTTATCAGGCAAGACAATGTCATGATCTTGTCTTAGTCAAAATCCAAATTCAGGAGTATTTTTGATTAGTGCTGTTTTAACTGAGTTTGTTTCTCTCTGTGCCTTTGGTTGCCCCACAGATTTCAGTGACTGTCAGGGTTGTGATAAACCTCTTGGGTTCTTCCAGTGCTTGAGCAGCATCTCTGTGAAGTAACCCCTTGTGAATTGGGAAACTTTCCTGGTTTCTTTACAGAAACCTCTTCATCCTTTCTAGTTGTCAGATGTTTGGGCCTGATTTTATTTATAATACATGGGGAGGAAAAGCATGCTGTGTATGTGAGAGAGAGTGCAAGGTTTAGGATGTTTAGGCTTGTGGCTTCTGAGAATTATTTTCCTGCAGTTAAGGTGTTCCTGCAGGATGGGTTGTGGAAACAGAATTTCAAAGTGAGCTTCTGGATGACTTCTCAAGGTCACTGGTAGCTGAAGTAGGATTCCCTGTTAGGAAGAATGGGTTTATATAATGGTGTCTATATGCAGAGTTTAATTGTGTTTTCTGAGCCATCATCTTTAGGTTGAGGCTCCACATTTGCTGAAACTGGGACACTCGTTCAAGACCAGTTACTTTGGTGTCCTACAGTCACATTCTCTTCGTGCTGCAGCATTGATGTCCCAAGGTTTCTGCCTTCTTGCTCTGGAAGTTCTCACAAATAAAACAAGTGCATATGTTTTAAAAATCAGTAAAAGGTAGGGGTAATTTTGGCTATTTAATTTTGTTGTGGCCATCCTTTTATATCCAATTTCAGCCACTGTGAAGGAGCAGGCAGAATATTTGCTTTTCACTAGAGTAGGAGAATGGGATATTTTGCATTTCAAATGGAAGTTGTCTTTGATTTCAGGGAACAGAGATTAGATTTCTTCTCCCCTCACGTATTGTTAACATTCCTCTGAACTAGAATTAGCTGGGCTCTTTTCCTCCTACTAGGTCTGGAAGGCTGTTCTAGAACGTCACCACTTTGATGGTGAAACCTTTTTTAAAAAACACATCTCAGCTTAAATTGCTAGCTGTCATTTTCAGTATTTCTTTTGTGACAGAAGTGTCCTGTTTACCTTTAAAAAACCAACAAAACCAAACCTGAGAGAGGTTATCATCCCCTCTGAACTTTCATTTTAAGTTTATTCACTCCCCATTTCAAAGGGAAGGAAGTCCATGTGCTCTCACCTCTGTCTCATGTATTAGTGAGTAAAATAAGGCTTCTCTGAAGTAAATGTATGGCTTAGAAATACGCTTAATAATCTCCTTAGAAGAGAGAGTCAAGCCCTTCCAGATACCACTTGTTGAATTTATTCTACAGTCCTGTACAATGCTTGACTGTGGTTCAGTCCCTTCCCCCGCTGGAAGACGCTCTCTGTCGGAAAGGGTGGGCTGAGAGAGTTGCTCCTGGGGGGCCGGGCTCGGAGCTGTGTCCTCAGCAGGAGCCTCCAAAGGCAGTGCAGCTGCTCCTTCTCCGGGGAGCCTGGTGACGTCACCTCCTCCCTGGCAGTGCTGCATCCCTGGCAGGCACAGTTCCCACGTGATGGAGCCGGGGCTCAGCCTTTGTCTGGGGGCTCCTGCTCCCACCCGCTGCTCCGGCACTCCCGGCCTGCTTGTGCTCCTTGGTTTAGGCCAGGCTCGTCTTCCTTAATCCCCCTTTCTTAGTTTGAATGGGGAAGCAGAGTTAGTTGTAGGGAAGGAGGAGGTCTCTGCAGTGTTGGTCTTTGAGAAGGGGGTAAAAAGCTGTCTCTTGAGTGTAAAATTCTGGTTGTGTTGTCGTTCCTGTGGCACGCGGTGTCTTGGTGTGTCCTTGAAGCTTCCTGGTAGGAAAGGGAGAATGTGCTGGGCTGGGGAGTGGTGTGTTGGCCACACAGAGCAGAGTTAGGAGCTCAGAAATAGGGCATTTTGGTGGATCTCAGCCCTGCCTCTGATCAGTAATATTATTCCCTGCTCCTGGTGTAGCAGAGATTCCTTTGACCTTGCTTTTGTAGCTCTCGGGGCTGAGTACAGAGTCGGCAGCAGCACCTGACAAGTTCTCTAAGTGGGTTGCAGCAAACCCTTTAATCACTGTGCCTCAGATTCCTGTGTGCAGAACTAGGGGGCTACTGAGAACTTCTGTCCTTTTGACAGAAATCGTGCAGTTTGAAGATGAAGAACAGAACCACAGAATCATTTAGGTTGGGAAAGACCTTTAAGATCATGTTTAGTGCTGTTATCAGAATTTCTGGATAAAAGGCAGAAATACATCCCAGTGTTCTGTGTCAGGGAGAGTACAATTGGAAAAACAGCCCTGCAGTTATTGGCACTTATGCATTATTGATAATGGCAGTTGTTATCACACTGGCTTTATTTCTCACTTGAAATTAGGATATGCTTATGAATAATGAGTGGTGAGGGGGTTATACTGCAGCATGGGTTTCTCTTGGTGGTGGTAGGATCTCATCTAGGGGTGGTGCCTTTTGTTTTTCAGAAAAACAAGAATAAGAAAAAAGGCAAAGATGAAAAATGTGGCTCTGAAGTGACCACTCCAGAGAACAGCTCCTCCCCAGGGATGATGGACATGCATGGTGAGTGGGGAAGGTCAGCCCCAATTCCCCTCCTACACTGAAGGTGTAAGCCAGCATCAGATCCTCCCTTGCTCCAGTGTATGGGCAGGGTGATTGAGCCAAAGTGAAAACAGCAGCACATGCTCGTTTGGTACCTTGGATGTATTAACAGTTGTTTAAATGGCACTTCAGCTGGTCTGGCTTATTCATACTGCACAATTCTGGGTTCTTTTGGATGAGGGCTGAGTAAAACACTCTTGATTTTAATGTATGAAATTAGGTAGGTGTGGTTTTTGAACTTTTCTGGCTTTTAATAACTGCTAGAAAACCCCCTAGGTTGGCATGGAAAATATTTAGGTGCAGTGTTAGTCTGGATGCTTGGACTTGGTCCCTAACAAGCTAAATTATATTGGTTTATCAGGGAATAACACAGGAAAAATATGGAGGCATTAAGGTTTGCTTTGTGTCTTGTTTTCCACTCTTGTTAACAGATGACAATAGCAACCAGAGTTCAATAGCTGATGCTTCTCCAATAAAGCAGGAAAACAGTAGTAACTCAAGTCCAGCACCGGAGCAGAACCTGGCAACACAAGCAGACGGCACTGAAGTCAAGTCTGACGAAACTCAGGCAGAGGCAAAGGAGCAGCCTGGCTCAGAAGGTAAGCTGGGAGGGCCATCCTCAAAGCCAGATAATAAAGGTTATCATTTAGTGTGTCATTTATTTGCTTATCCACTTTTAGAACTGAAAAATAACAATTTGAAAGAAATGGCTGCTGAATTGTCAGCATTTATGGGAAAATGGGCCGCGATCTCTGACTTTGTGGTGATCCCTCATACAGCTGGAAAGGTCACACTGACATTCAGGGTCTTTTCAGAGGGAAACAAACAAAATGCTTGGTTTATTGTTGTCATAACCCCAGCCTTGAAAGAAGAAATAATTTATATATTTTTTCCTTTTTGAGACGGCTGCTGCCATGTAATCACACAAATCCTGGAAGGTATTACTTTGTGTAGGTCAGTGAATGTTTATCTAGTGAGGCAGTAAAATAGAGTTGAGGTACTTTGAAATTATTTTTTTAATTGTCTAAACTATAACGTGAGCTTTCTTTTCTCTTAATCCTGCTAACTAGTTATTCAAAAGTTAGCTCTGAATTCTGTCCTAATTTTCTAAAAGCATTACAGGATTCTATTGCAGTTGTGCAAAAAATACATGTGGGTTAAGAGATTGCTCCTGAACCTCACTCTTTAAATGGTGTTTTGGGTAATTGAAAAGTGCTCTGTATTTATATTCTTGAAGAGATAACTTCCTTTGTCCTATTGTAACAGATAAAAGATGTCCTTAATACCATTCTAATGATTGGGTTGCAGAATTCTTCCCATAGCAAAGCAATTAAATTATGCCCTCCTGATTTAGTTCTTCACTCAGTAGATCCAGTGACCAATTTAAATTTAGAGCTTTTATCTCAGTAATGCCAGAGTGGTGAAGTATGTTAAATGTTGTCATTGTTAACTGGGGTTAAAATTTGACAACAGAGCAGTCACCAAATTGAAATAAATCAGTGCACCATTTCCTTCAGAGGGAGTCTCAACTTGCATATCTGGCCAGAGGAAATGACAAGGATTTACTCACAGGAGTGATAGTGCCTGAACTTGGGATGTGAAGCTGTTACACAGCACGTGTGCTCCCCTGGCTAAATTTAGGCTCAGGGAAAATCACACCAAGTCCTCTGGGTTAGTTCCAGAGCCAGTTACTGTAAAGTGACTGGGAGATGTAATGGCAAAAAATACCTGTTATTAATATGGTTTTTTTTCTATTGTTATGTGCTGTGCTACACAACTTAATAAACATTTGTCTACCAAAGTGATAAATCAGAGCCCTGGGATTGTGTCATTAATGAGCTGGACAGGGTTAATGACCTTGCACCTCCATCTCATGTTGCTCCTCTGAAATCAGGGAGGTTCCTTTAAGCCAGGGGACAGGTTGGGTGGGCAGAAATGCCTGCTGAGGACTTCTTAAATGAAACAGGTGCATTCAAAACAGTTTGCTTTTGTGAACAAGCCCTTGCAGGCATTGAGGATTGACTGCTCAAAATAGGGATCCCCTTGCCCAAAGGTCAGCAGCAGCCTGGTCTCATCATGGGCATCACTTTATCTTGAGTTCAGAAATGCCTTTGATGCTTTTTATACAGTACACCACAGAAATACCCATTACTGACTGGTTATGTCATTTTCTTTAACCAAAGCTGTTCAAAATTCTTTTGATCTTGCTTTTCTCTTCATCTGGAATAAATTCAAGTTTCTTGGGTCAGGGGTCTGTGGAGAGATCACTTCATAAAACTTCACACATACTTCTGAGAATCTAAGTCAGGAAAGATTTTTAAATGAGGTGAAGGAAGGAGTGGGATCCTTACACTGTTCCTGAAGTGGGCACTGGAGGAACTATAACTCACCTTTTACAATCAGAGGAGTTTGGTTGGTGGGTTTTTCATTTGGTTGGGGGTTTTTTTTGTAGATTCTCTGCTTCTGGACACACTGTGTTAAACTTCCAGAGATCTTTAGCCTGTGAGGATATTTTAAGTGCCCCTGTCCCCTCTTTGACTGAAATGTGTGCTTTAACCCTGAGTCTTCTGTAAGTCTTGAGAGAGAAGGGTTTAAAAATAACAACCAAAAAACCCTTGATGACAGTTGGAACCAGGAACACTTATAATAGGGTGGAAGAATTCTTCACACCTATGCACCAGAATTAAAAATTCCACAACCTTCATGGCTGAACTGGTTAGCTGGATTTCTAAATTCTGTCTTAAAAGTAGTATCAGGCAAAAAGGTGGATCTGAAATACATGGCTGAATTTTGATTCAGGTGACTTTATTCTCCTAGGCCCATAGTTACCACAATTCAGCCCTTTTATTTGCAGCCTTTTCCTTCTGTTTTGGAGGAAGCTCCTTTGCAGTCAGTGTCTGTTGAGACTTGCTTGCTGCTGGCCCTGACATTGCAGTGTGAGGGTGTGTGGGAGCCTGGCTCCCTCTAGGGTCTGATCCCAGGGTTCTGCTGCCAGCAGTGGGAAGGAGAAGCTCTGGCAGCAGCCAGATTGTGATCCCAGAGTTGGAGCTTAATTTGTTACATTCACACAGCTTTTGTGTGTGTTATCATTAACCATTGCACGTGGGTGAAGGGTTTGTGCTGGGGATGCTGTTGATAGGGACACCTCCCCAAAGCTCCTGCTGGATGCTTTCATTTGAATGCTTAAAATTGTTTTCTTGACATTTCAGATACCTCTGATGAACAGAATTCACAGTCTTCGATGGAAAATTCCATGAATAGTTCAGAGAAAGCAGAAATTCAGTCCTCTGGAGAAAATGATATAATTACAGAGGCATCTAAAAACTCTCAGGTAACTTGAAGCGCAAAAGCCCAATTACTTGGATTTTGGAAAAGAGTATTTTTACTAAAAAGAAAATGTGAGGAGGCCAGTTGTGTATTTAGAATTATTTCCAAAGGGGAGGACAGTAAAGCAGCTGAAGAGGATTACATGTCCCTGTATCTGGGTTTGTGGTCCAGCTGACTGCTCGAATTTCACATAATGGGAACAGGAAGACCAGATTGGTTGAGTGACTTTTTGGTTACTAAAAACCAGACTGTATTTTGTAAGGGAATATTAAATTTTTACGTTAATGAATTGCTTGGACTAAACGTACTGAACAGGCCCCTTAGAGGACCATGCAGAGGTAAAATACCTTCTCTAAAGGTAAATGCATATGGCAGCTAGGAAAGTTAATTTTCATAGATTTGGGAGATGTTTGGATGGTTATTTACTGATAACACTGAAAAATTCTGGGTGGGAGGGGCGAAGAAATTACCCTTTCAGTTGTGCCCTTCTCAGGGCAGGGCAACTCCAGATCCTGCTCTGTCCATTGGTTTTCCTGTGGGTCATTGGTTTGTTCCAGTGCACACGTGGCACTTCCCAAACCTGCCTGTTCTGTCCTGTAGAGGTTGCCTGGGATACAGCAGGAGAAAGCCCTGTGTGTGCTCGGAGCAGGGATGGCCCTGCTGGCCTTGGAATATTCACTGTGGTTTTTAGCCCGGAACTAGAGCTTTGCCCTTTGTGTGTAGACGACAACAAGTGTAAAGATGTTGAGGTAAGATGTAAGTGCAGGAGTGACCTCAGGAGGCAGATGCACTTGGGAATGTCGTTCTGGCATCCAGGGATGCTTTGGCTGTCACACAGGACGTTTTCATGCTGTTTGTTTGATGTTTATGGTGCCTCACCTTCGGTGCAATGATAACGTGGCTGTTTTTCTTTTCCCCCTCATTAAGGACTCTGAAGGAGTGCCACCTTCTAAAAAGATGAAAGTAGAGGCTTCCCAACAAAATGTTGAAGAGATTTAGACTATAGATTTTTCTGGTCAGTTTTTATGTAAGGTACATCAGTGGGCTTAATTATAGAACAACCTTACTTAAGCATCTTCTCTTGGATGAGGACAGAACTCCTAACTTTTCAAGTTACCAAGCAAAAATCCAAGAAAGCCTAACAAAGGTTTAACTTCTCAGACACTGAAAACTTTTTCCTGTGAAACAAACATTGAGAACTTTTAAGTTGCTGTCTCTGAAATGGTTGGAGTAAACAACTCAGGAGGGGTCTACGCACTGTTTCTAAAGTCAAAATTACAATTATGTTGCTGCTGTATTTTTTTTTTTCATTTCTCTATTTAACATTGTAAGATATTTAAGGATGGTACAGGTCAGGTATTAGCTTTCATGTGAAGTTCATTGTTCTGGCGTGATGTCTGCTTTTGTTTTGTGCCTTGTGTTCTGAAAACAGTGCTAACTTTTAAAAGTTGTTTTGCAACTGTCTCCTTTGCAAAGTGGCCTATGTTTGTATAATGCCATGTAGTAAGGNTTTTGTTTTGTTTTTAAGTTTTAAATCCCTGGTGCTTAAATTTTTAAACAACTACAGATCAGGAAGCCATTTTCACTCTTGGAGTCCAAGGAGAAAAAGGAGCTTGATGTTTTATTTTAGCAGCTATAGTGGAGATCTTTTATTGAATGCATGGCATTCGCAACTGTAAATTTGGTCTTCTAAATACTTAACTTCATCAGAAGTTAACATGATCTGTTTAGCATTTATAGTCCAGATCTGAATATATACTATAACACAGGCACTTAAAATACTTACGTATTAGGTCCAGATCTCTGTACTGGGTACAACTTTACAGAAAAGTTCCACTATGTACATAAATAGGATCAAAGGGATTGATGCACAGTGAGTTTGTTTTCAATTGGTCTTTTTTGATATCATGTTTTCACTGAACTGGATTTCATTGTACTGTTTCATTATGAGATGTTTACTTCTGTGTTCCAGGAAAATACTGTATTGGGGGTTTCCTTTTCTCTTTTCAGCAAGTCTTGTAAATAAGCCTTGTTGTCTCCACAGTCCCCACATCAGTCAGAAATGTTCCTTCTTTCCCAGTTAAAGTGTGCTTATGCTAAACTTGGTGGAAAGGCACGAGGTAGGTGCAACTCCCTTCAAATTCGTGGCGAGCAGAACCACCTGCATCAGGTCACAAGGGTCTGGTCTTCCAGTGGGCTTTGTACTTCCAGGGAATAAACCCCCAGTGTGGGTGGAGCGGCTCATTTCCCACTGACACACACACACACTCACCCCCATCCATCCATCCATCCATCCATCCATGTGTCCATACTGCTGGATCAGGCCCTTGCTCTGTCCTCACTTGGGGTGGGAGATGGAACTCGGAACTCAAACTACCATCTCACAGCTCTGGAAACGGCTGAGTGTAGTTGGTAAGCTAAAAACTGTAAATACTTTCTTAGGTGAAAAGGAGAAATTGCTTCCAGTTGACACCTTTTCATGATTAGCTCTTCATGAAGCTTGTTTAGGCCGGAATTCTCCACTAGTGAAAATGGCTTGCACTTAGACTACTGCATTACCTTTGCAATTACCACTTTATTAGGAAAAGCAATGAGGAATTGGGGGGAGGGAGCAGAGGGAGGGAGGAGTGGGGAGCCAGTACTGACCTTCCTAAGATGTCTGTAGGATTGAACTCCACATGACCTATGACACTCAGTCTCGGAACTTTTCCTTTATGATGAAATAAAATTTTTTGGATTTTAACTGAATAAAATTGGATTGCAAATCATTCATGAAAAACAGCATGCTCCCTAAGAAGCTTTTGGGATTTCTGGGCTGATCATGAAGTCCATTAACATTCTGAAAATGAGGAAATGAGGAGCCAAAAACTGAATTTGCACAATATATGCAGTGAAACGGTAGAATTCTCTCTTGAATTGTGTGTATGCCTAAAATGTGGATAACTGGTCCATGACGATTGATTTGTATGTATATTACATTCAGATTTAAGTGATATTTTGTGAGAAGTTCTATTGATATATTAAATGGGCAAATCTAGAAAGATTCAAACTTTGAAAATATTTTTGATTTACTAACTTTTCGTTGTTTTTAATGCTAAAACAAAACAAATCTGATGCCACCTTTGACAAGTAGTCGTGTTTACTAATCCCTCTCTTCAGGTGCATCGCAGCAAGTTTTTAATTTTCATTTTGTAGATGTTTCCAAGGGAGTAAATAACTTTTCATTTAGGAACTAATTCCTGTACTTTAGGAAGAAATAAAATATATAAATAGCACTAAAAATACCTCAAAGTTTTCATTAGATAGAAGCATTTATTGGCATTATTGACATCAACAGGTTTAATTATAAACTTCCTTTTCTCTCCTGTGGCTTCTGCTCAGAACTGTTCATTGTTCTGTGGCTTACAAGACAAGGCATCATAACCATCTTCCCTAGAGGCTTTATTTCTGAGGTAGGAATCCTTTATTTACAGCTCACACAGAATACATTCAGATCTTTTATTTTAACCAGAGATTCTAGTGACAACAGACAACTGAACAAGCAGATAGATTTGGGTTCCTTAGACCTGTTATTGTCAGTCTCTAAGGGGAGAGACTTTGACACTATCTGGTATGAAGAAATCCAAAATAGTGTATAAGACTGTTATTAGTCTTTTTTTGAAGTGCCTGATAACATTTATGGGCCAACGGATGTGATTAAACACATTTTAATGCCAGAAAGTACAGATGGGACCAAACCAGAATATGGAATTCAAATCCACCAGAGGTTTGAAGGCAGATCTCAATCCAGCTGTTTTGGCTTGGACCTATCTCTACCCGAAACCTGTTTTATGAACTCACCGTAAAAGGGTTTATTGAAAGCATTGAGAGGTGGAGCAGGAGGAGAGGTGTAATCTTCTTCAAGATGACTGAAAGTTCTCATACAGCTGATGTTTTAGAAATAGTGCAAATATCAAGAAGTGCTTCCTTGCTACAATGCTGAATGTTGGAGCTTCAGTTACAAATAAATAAATAAATAAATAAATAAATAAAAACTTAAAAAAAAAAATGAAAAAAAAAATAAAAAGAAACTAGAAGCAAGCAAGTAACTTAGCTGAGTTTGTGGAACACATGGGAAGGCCTTCCGGATAAGCGATTTACTCAGCCAAACATTTTATAGCAGAACTATTCCTTGGAATTTTTATGCTTGGGAAAGTAGTTGTTAAAACATTCCAAAAAGTGCTGGCACTTACAAAACAACAACAAAAAAAAATAATCAACAAGGCAGTATAAAAATATCNTAAGGGGAGAGACTTTGACACTATCTGGTATGAAGAAATCCAAAATAGTGTATAAGACTGTTATTAGTCTTTTTTTGAAGTGCCTGATAACATTTATGGGCCAACGGATGTGATTAAACACATTTTAATGCCAGAAAGTACAGATGGGACCAAACCAGAATATGGAATTCAAATCCACCAGAGGTTTGAAGGCAGATCTCAATCCAGCTGTTTTGGCTTGGACCTATCTCTACCCGAAACCTGTTTTATGAACTCACCGTAAAAGGGTTTATTGAAAGCATTGAGAGGTGGAGCAGGAGGAGAGGTGTAATCTTCTTCAAGATGACTGAAAGTTCTCATACAGCTGATGTTTTAGAAATAGTGCAAATATCAAGAAGTGCTTCCTTGCTACAATGCTGAATGTTGGAGCTTCAGTTACAAATAAATAAATAAATAAAGAAATAAATAAAAACTTTAAAAAAAAAAATGAAAAAAAAAAATAAAAAGAAACTAGAAGCAAGCAAGTAACTTAGCTGAGTTTGTGGAACACATGGGAAGGCCTTCCGGATAAGCGATTTACTCAGCCAAACATTTTATAGCAGAACTATTCCTTGGAATTTTTATGCTTGGGAAAGTAGTTGTTAAAACATTCCAAAAAGTGCTGGCACTTACAAAACAACAACAAAAAAAAATAATCAACAAGGCAGTATAAAAATATCGGTTTTGGGTGGCTATCTTCACACATAAACATTGTCATGTTTTGGAATGTTCTTTATATCTAAGGGCCTGTTAGAAGGTGTAAAGAATTTTGTTTTCTTCAGTACCTAATCGTTTTCCATCTTATGATTTGTGTGTGTGTGTGTTGTACAGCAGTATAATTTTTCACTTATTTATTCCATCGGTAGTTATGGTTTGTACAATGTACAATGGTTTCATTTCAAAAAATAAAATAAAAAACCACAACACGGATGCTGTGTCAATAATTTCTATCATGAAACTTAACCTCAGTCTGTTTGGGTTGGGTTTTCTTTTAAATTTGCAATAAATTTCTGGTTTTATAAATGGTATTTTTAAATGTTCATTCTATGGTGTTGTCTTGTTTGGTAACGTGTAAAACGATTCACCTTTGAGCAGTCCAAAGGTGTCTCGATAGTGTGGTGGAGCAGGTGCTGGTTGTAAGAACAACAAACAGGTAGATATGGCCAATGTAATTACAGCAACCTGCAGAATAATTTGGTAATTTAAGTACCAAATTCCTCATTTGGTACTCGGTTAATGTGCTGCAGTAACTTCAACTGGCAGGAGGAGGGAGGGCAGAGTGTGGAAATGTGCCTCAGTTTGGAAAACAGCTCCAGTGTGATACTTGAAAGGGGAAAACTCCTGAGGAGTTTTGGAAAGATTCTTTACATTCAAGATGGATATAAAGTGTCCAGCTTATTTTTAGTGTTCTGTGTGCTCTGTCCCAAAGTGGCCTGTGGTTCCCCAGGCAGCTGGACTGCTCTGCTGGCTCCCCGAGGGGCGAGCCCAGCCTGCCCACTCCCACTTGGGTTTGTTCCCTCCCTTGCCTTCACTGGGGTGCTCCTACCCAGCAACCCCTTAAATCTGGGGAGGAAATTACAGTAGAGTTAGTTTTTCCTTCTCCAGATCACTGAATTAAACCAGCAGACCTATGTGGAGGAGCCACATACAGGGTGGAACTGGAAGGAGAGAAAACGGGTATCAGCAAGGATGTAACTCGGGATGTGTCCTGGAAGGAAAGACCTCTGAACAGGTAAGGCTTGTGCCAGGGGAGGGCGAAGGAGCAGCAGGAGCCTGGAGCAGGGCACAGCCTGTGCCAGGGGTTTTCCTTGGGCAGGGTGGACTGCCAGAGCCTGCAGCCAGCCCTGGCTGAGCCTGGGAGGAAGATTCCCTGAGCTGTTTCCCTCACCAGTGTGGGAATGCTTATCTCCCTGTCTGTAGATTTAGGAGGATAATCTCTCACCACTAAGTGGTGTGGAATACACTGTGGGTATGTCTTTAAACAGCTTGAATGTCTCTGTTAAGTGTGTATTGCAGTCAAGATGCCAAGTCCTCCTCCTGCGCTAAAAGCCTTGTTCAAGGAATTGATGTTCCCTGTTGAAGGAACATGACCAGAAGAGGGTGGCCTGTGTGTCACCTCGCACTGCAGACTGATGAAAAGAAACTGTAAGAAAAGACACGCTCCAAAGATGCTGCTGCGGCTCTTGGTGTTTCCCTGTGCCTGCTGGAATTCCTTACCGGGGAGGAGGAGAGGTTTAGCAATCAGGCGTGACCTGTTGCTGATCACCTAAATGGTGATCTTAAGGCAAACCAAAAATAACTGCGTTTATTTTCAGGGATGCCCCTTTCCTGACTGGAGGAGAAAACCTTGAACTTCATCAAATGTTAGATGTAGCTTAAGGCTGCTGCCCCTGTGGTGGCTGGTGTACTACCTGGAAAATTGCATTGCTACCTAAAGACTGTGTTTTGACAAGTTACCCCCCTTTTTCTACAGGATGAAGCATGTGTGGCTTATTTAGAATTCAGTGAGGTAAATGTATAGGCTGTTGTCATGGAAGTGCTGGATACAGTGCTGTTTTTGATGTGTCATGATTGTTTCAGTTCAGGTTTAGTTTCTAAAGTACATGGGAGACTTAAAATAGCTATTGTAAAACTGAATGTTATTTTGAAATGGTTTTTTGTTGTTGTTGTTGTTTTGTACTTAAAATATTCTCAGTCAGAATGCCTTGCTGGGAGCTAGCATTTTTTTCCTTTATTTTGAGGAAATGCTACTGTGCTAAATATGACTGGCCTTCAGAATTTGAGTCATACGTGATGTTGACTAAGAGCTGAACATTAGTCTTGGTTTTTAAAGACCTCTAAGAGAGCCTTCACATGATGTGTCCGTGCCTTCCTGCTGCTTTCATGTGTGGGGGAGTGTTTGACCTACCACTCCTCCCCTAAACACAGCCTTGATTTCATGCTAATGGGGAATGTTGGATCCGTGCATGGGCGTAATTGGGATATGGCAGGAATGCTCTTCTTTGCATGCCCAAGACTTGCTCTCAGTCTCCTGAGTTTCCCTTCATTTTATTTCTGCTTTTACAAAGCAAAAAAAGTAGCAAGAGGCAATTTAATGTTTGAAAATCTTTTCCCTCCTGAGGATGGCTGTGTAGAAGACCCTGTTTCTTCATTTTAAGTGTGAGGTCCTAGAACTGAAATAATACACCCAATTTAGTATAAATGCTTTGGAGTAGGGCATGCAGGAGCTGATTGCTCTCCAGGTGATGGAGGTTTGCCCTACAGGATGCACTCAAGGTCTTTTGCTGTGACTTTGTATGCACAAAATTACCTGTATGGGGCTTTGTGCTGTAGGATGCTGCTCTGCCCACCCTCTTGCTGTGCTTTCACACTGACCTGCAGGATCCGTTGCTTCCTTCGTGCTTTTGAGAAGGATGAAATGCGATGGGTGACAGTCACCCGGGTGGGTGACGGTGGCCCAGGGTGTGTTATGGTCACTGGGGTAGGTGACAATGACCCAGGGTGTGTGACAATGGCCAGGTTGAGTGACAAGGACCCAGGGTAGGTGACAGTGACCCGGGGTGGGTGACAGTCACCTGGGTGTATGACGGTCATTGGGATGGATGACAATGACGTGGGCGGGTGACAGTGACAGGGTGGGTGATGGTGACCTGGGTGGGTGACAGTGACCCGGGTGGGTGACAATGACCCTGGTGATGGTGACAGTGACCCGGGGTGGGTGATGATGCCCCATGTGTGTGTCCATGCCACGGGTAGGCCGTGGCTGCCCTTCGGCCGGTCCCTCTGGCCGTGCCGGCGCTGGTGCCGTGCCNAGGGTAGGTGACAGTGACCCGGGGTGGGTGACAGTCACCTGGGTGTATGACGGTCATTGGGATGGATGACAATGACCTGGGCGGGTGACAGTGACAGGGTGGGTGATGGTGACCTGGGTGGGTGACAGTGACCCGGGTGGGTGACAATGACCCTGGTGATGGTGACAGTGACCCGGGGTGGGTGATGATGCCCCGTGTGTGTGTCCATGCCACGGGTAGGCCGTGGCTGCACTTTGGCTGGTCCNTGCCATGCTGATGCCGATGCCATGCCATACTGATGCCGGTGCCATGCTGGGGCCGGTGCCATGCCGATGCTGGTGCCGGTGCCATGCCGATGCCGGTGCCATGCCTATGCCGATGCCATGCCATGCCGGTGGCCATGCCGGTGCCGGTGCCATGCCGGTGCCAGTGCCATGCCATGCCATGCCATGCCGATGGCCGTGCCGATGCCATGCCATGCCATGCCATGCCGGGCCGTGCCATGCCATGCCATGCCAGGCTGGAGCAGAGGCCCAGCCCTGTCTGTGCTGAGTGGTGGCTGTGCAGGTGACTGGGCTCAGTTGCGGCTGGCTGTGAGCTGCCTGCCAAGCGAGCGATGGGGACCAGCACCCACACCACACTGCCCCAACTGGCGCGGGTACTGCCAGGCCCCCCACACCTCCTGTTGCAGGGCTGGGGTGGACTCCTCTGGTGCACCCCCTGCCCCTCTGCCCCCCATCTCCATCCATCACCATATCCCCATGGGTGCCACCAGGACAACCGTGCTTCACTCCCAGCTGGGGGTCAGTACGACAGCACTCTCCATATGGGATCCCCTGCATCCAGCGGGTGCTCNCCCGGCCCGGCCTGACCCCCCGACCCGACCCGACCCACTCGTGAATTTCGGGGCCGCTTTTGTCCCCGGGAACCCGCAGGGGCTCTCCCCCTCGGCCCGAGCCCCGCGGTGAGGGCAGGGGGGCTGTGCTGGCCCCCCGGTCGGGGCTGGGGGCCGGGGCACCCGCAGCATCCCTGGGCCGGGCCGGCAGCGCGGGGAAGCCTCTGGAGGTGCCGAACATCCCCGCAAAGGGCAGCGCGAACCCCCGCGCCCCGCTCTGGGGCAAACCCGCCCACTTTCCCTTCTTTCCACCCCCCCGCCCCCTTCCCAAATTTTATTTTCGTGGCAAACGGGAGCCAGCGGGCTGTGTGGCCGGTCCCTTTGTTCCTGCGGTGGTGGCAGCTGGCAGCAGCACTTCCTGGGTTTATCCGCACCTCCTGCTCGCACTTGGGTTGTGCTTCTCAGCTCTTCTGTAAGGCGTTATATTCACATTTATCCCCTTTGTCTGTCATCCAAAATGGAGGCAGAGCTGGGGAGTAGAAGTGTTTTGGAAAGATGTGTCTGCTGGAGCCTTTTGTTCCGTGTGATAGAGCAGAAATCGGATCCAATCTGATGTTCTCTGCTGAGCGTGTTTTGGAAGTTGATTAAAAGGGGTGATGGAAAATGCCTCTGAGCTTATCAGCAGAAATATTTGTTTTCGTTTGTAGGAACCATGTTAGGTTACCTAAAGAAAATTAACTTTTCCCACCCCAAATTCCTCTGCTTAAGTATTGCTCAATGAAGGGGAAACAATAAACTATCTGTTCTGTACACTAGTGGAGAAGGTGTCATGTAAGTAATCTTCAAATTTTGGTAATATTTGCCAAGTTATTAGTTATTGACAGCAAGCACGTCCCATAAGGTGTACACAAGAGTGGACATAAATACTTTGCACTTAACTAAAGAAAAATGTAAACCTTAACTGGAAATTAACCAGTCTGCCTTTATTGTACAAGCTGGGAGGAACATGCAAAGGAACCATGAGTATTACAAGGGACATAACGAGGCTGCTCATGTGCAGCTGCTCATTGGCCTCTATCAGCTTTGTTTTATTTTGTGCTTCCACTCGTGTGTCCTTGGGATTTTGAAACTGAGGATCACGCCTGATGGAAAGGAATAATTCTGTAACGCTGATTGACAACACTGAACTCTGATGTAGATGCATAAATTGAGCACCAAATCTGTTTTAGAAGAAATAATTTTGTCCTGCTTGCTGGTGGTAGTATGAGACAAGGTGCAGAAAATATCTCCTTAAAGGCTGCCAAAGAAAAGCACATTGTTAATGCTTCTGTACCTTAGGGTTTGCTTATTTGCAGCCCTGAAACATCCTGTTCACATCAGCCTGGTGACGTGATGGCTTTGGGGTAAATTTTTAAATGTGCCTAACAAACCGACTGTGAACTTGGGTCTAAAAAGGGTTAAAATAGTTTTGGAAGGTCTCATTTGGGCTGATGAGCTCGAGTGTGAAACGAGGAGTCATCTGTGTTTAACAATTGATCGATTAAGTGCCTAGGTTGTAGGTGTCTGTCCCTATCCTCCTCAGGGCACAGGGGACACCCAGGGAAACAGCACCCGCCTCTTGTGCTGGGCTTCAGGTTTGGTTTCATCCTGGTTGGTTTGTGGGGATATTTTCTGGGCCGTTGCCTCAGCTGTACCTTTCCCATTATGTCAGATCCAGCACTGACAAAACACATGGATTCTGTGTTAACATTTTCCTTGCTGGATAGAAATTCCCTATAGAAAAGGACTGGGAAGGGTTGTGGAAACAAAAAATGTAACACAGAAAGGTGAAGAAATGGGTTTTTTTGCTTTGTGGGGGCCTGAGCTGACTCCTCGTGTTTCCAGAGCTGTGTTAAACCCAAGGAAGCTGCTGTAAGGGAACTCTCTGTGTAATATCTATTTCCACTTGACACCCTCTGCTAGTATTTCAGTGTTTAAAGTTTTAAAGAGAGGCAGTAAAATGTGTGGTATCCATTAACTTTGCTGATGGACTAGAAAGCAAAGTTTTTCTAGATTACCCCAGTCATTACCTGGGTCATTACCTCGGATGGATTATGTTTGGAAGTGACCACATTTATGCTGAATCACGGGTACATGGTGTAGCTTGGGCTCTTTTAATTGTGCTGTAATTTACTTTTTCTTTTTTTTAATTTGGCTTTCTGCTGCTAACTGTCAGACTTTCTGTGACAAAAAAAAAAGCAAGCTCTTTCTGAACACCAGGGAAGTGATTCCCTCATGCCTTTGAGCAGTACAAGCCAACCCGATTCTAATTTTCATCCCAGCTGTTTCACTCACGTATCCAGTTGCAGGGCTTGAAAAGTCTCATTTCAGATAAGCCATTCCACAGGGGAAAATATGCCTATAGCACAGTGCCCTGTACAGTGAGCAGATTAAAACAATTTTCTAAATCAATAAGTTACTTATGAACACTGGGGTTTACAACAGGTATCACGCGGGCTGTGCTTTATCTGAATGTCACCCGTTTTTCTCCTGAGCCTGGCTGTGGGAGCTGTACCCACTGGCAGAGGGAAAGGAACATTGCTTTTCCCCCTTTAGCCCCTTCATCCCTGCTCTTTAAAACAAGGTGACCTTGCAGACCCTGGGCTGTGCAGGTAATTAGAATTGACTTGTGGCAGGCAGGACACTTTAAAGGCAAAAAGAGCTTTAAAATGTGCTTTCCAAAATGAAAGAGACCTTTGACACTGCTTATTCTAATGAGAAGCTGTGCTCGTGGTTGTGTGACCTACAATATGCACAATTAAGGAAAATGATATGTCATCTTGATATTTCGTTTAGTAAAACCCTTTAATATTAACCTTACCGTTATCCAAATAATTACATTACCCAGAAATAACTTTCCAAAGCTGAAGTGTATCTGGAAATGTTCCAGCAACAGCATATCATAAAGGGTTTTTTTCCTGAGATTGGGACAGAAGAATTTTTCTTCTTAATTTTGGAGATCTGTTGCCTTCAGTGGAAGAATCCTGTTCAGCTCCATGTAGAATGTGGGCCGAAGGCTTATGTGAAGTGAAAAATTGTGCTTTACAAAAGGACACTGTAAACCATTTATTGCCCTGTTATGCTGCAATATGGGATGTTGGATTTCCCTGTGGAAAACTCTGCTTTGGGAACAGTGACATACAGTTTGTTTAAGGTTAAAAACCTGAAATAGGCACTTGGAAATGCAGATCTGCATATTCTGAGCTGCATGTGGAGCTCTGAAAAACGTGTGTTGGGAACCAGTGACCTTCTGCTGGTTTATCTGTAGGACAGAGAGGTAAATCCAGCTGGAATGACTAATGTAGTGATTGCAGGGAGTAGGAAATATGAAGTATTTCTCCTGGAAAAGGTAGATTTGAGATGATTCTTTCGTTATTTTCTCTGGGTGTACAATGGATAAGTGACAGTGCAGATTTCAGTTACACTCCCCCAGTGTGTTGTGTTCACACCCTGTAAAGAAGTAAGAGGTTGATGAGACTCTGGGACCCTGTAAGTCATTAATTTTCTGTATGAAGGTTCCCTTCTTGCAGTCTGCAGATCTCTGCAGTTGAGAGAATTAGCTACGGAGTTCTGTGTGATCATGTGTGTCTCATAAACAAAGCACAAGCTTTATTTTAGGAATTATTAGCAATATTACTCACACTGGGTGATGTTCTTTTAAACTTCTGTTACATGTACTCCTCTACCTTAGAGATGAACTGTGTCAGTCAGTGTCCACCTCAGTGGCAGGTTAATAGGGTAGATGAAGATGACTTTGTGGGCTCAGTTATTCTTAAGCAGCCTCAGAGTTCTCCTGCCTCCTAATAAGAGCTTAAGCAACATGCCAGGTGCTGTACTTGAGGTAAGAGTGTTAATGTTGGCATGAGATACTTTTCTAAAACCTTCTGGATCCTGCCTGTTAAAGTGGCGCAGACCGGGAGATTGGGCTCTGGGAACTGGGACAAAGGCTGCCTTGTGAGCAGCTTGCCAGGTCATTTCTAGATTTCATCTCTCCTCTTTGGCAATATGACCCCTTCACTTCGTGTAAGCCAAAAATACTCCCTTCCTCGGAGGACTGACGTTAGGGGTCAGCTTGTTTCCAAAGCACCTTTGCCACATATTCTTTGTTAATGCTTCATGTGTTTGGGGAAGTTTTTAGCAGTGCTGATGGCAAGTTTGAGATTAAAAACTTCCAGAATTTCGTTACATATTTCAAATGCTGCTTGTAGAAGCTACTCTGATAAAAACACCTCTATTCACCCCACGAATGAAGCCAAACTTGAGCAGAGTTGCTGTGTTACAAGTATTTATTAACAATAAGGGTGCTTTCAAGGCAAGGATGCTGTATTTAAGGGTGCAGTATGAACCAGGACATTGGTTCTGAGCCTCTTACCCTGCTTATGTCAAATGCTTGATATAGTCACAAGCTTTTAAGCTCTGTGTAAGATGCACTTTGAAATTCCACCTTGGCAGCCTTGAACCTCGGGACAGTTTGCAGAACGATTGTTGTCATTTCAAAGAGGCATTTCTTTGCCGAGGTAAACAATTAGTAGCGGTAGTGTGAGAAGGCCTTGGTTCAAACTGAGGTCTTGGTGTCTTCAGGGCTAAACATGACAGAAGGAAGAGCAGGCAAATTCTGTAGACAGAGGTTTGGATGCAGAGACAATCTTTTGTGTTGCTCTTGGCTGTTTTGGTGGTTCTGCAGGTCCCAGGCTTTTAGTGGTTTCTGTGGGCCTGGCTGTGTGGAGTGTTACTACAGAGGCACGTGCACAGTCGTCACATTTTTCATTAAAAAAAAAGGCACGTTGTTGATATCATGTTTTGATTTACCATTTGCTATCTACATGTTTTGTTGTAGTTCTCCTCTGGTGTTTTCACTCAGTAAACAGATGTTATTTTCTGGCTTAAATACAGCATGGATTTCATAATCATAATTTTGATGGATTGCTGAAATAGGGAAGAGGGAGCTGCTTTGTCCTCAGATTGCCAGTTCTCAATAACTGTTGCGTGGTCTGAACAAACTTGGCTGAACTGTGAGATTTGGCATTACTTTTAGTGAAGATTTTGTGCTGCATGTTTATGATGTGCTTTGAATGGAGTTTGGTGGCAACAGAAATTAACACATTGATTTCTGGTTTTCTCCCCCTTCTCATTTTAATTGCTTTGTGCTGAGTGGCAAGTGGAATTGAAGCCAAGAAACCCCAAATTCAGGTTTCAGCTTTGCTCATGTTTTCCACACACCCTGTAGTAGGTCACAGAATCATTCTTGTTTGTTGCTTTCCCATGTGGGGGGAAAAAAATTTCCATTCTTTCCATTCTTTGGGAAAGCAGGGTTGATATACAGTCACTTGAGCAGCTGCTTATCTGAACGTGTGTCCTTAAGCTGTGATCAGTCTTAGTCAAACAAAGGGGTATCCAATGATGCTGCAAGGTGGAAAGTGGTGGGGAGGAATAAAGGGAGCTTTGTGGTCATATTGAGCTGAAGGTTGGGCATTTCTGGGATGTCACAGGCATTTTGACAGGCTTGAAGTGGAGAGTGAGCTCTAAATTGTTATGTGTGGGTTGTCGTTTTAAAGCAGAACAACAACAGCAAAAAACCTTATCAGTTTAGAAACTTGGGCCAGTTTGGGTTTAATCTGCTGTTTTATTTTTAATTAATAGTCTACAGACTATATGCTTGCCGCTTCCTTTCTTTGTATGCAGAAATTAATTGCATTTGCAGTTCTCCTCATTGTCCTTTGATATCTTAATGTCATTGGCACAGTTTCTTTAAAGACAAAACTTCTAAGCTACTTCTGAGGAAAAAGATGAACTTTAGAAAGTCTTTGATGGCTATAGAAATATTTTACAGCTTTCATATAATCTTCCTTTGGCTCTGGGAAGGAAACCTTTAACATGTCCATAAAACAATTATGAAGACGATTAGGAAAAGTACTTGTTTCAGTTGCCTCCAAAGAAAATAGAGTTGGCTCTTTGTGTTTCAGACAGTGATGGAAAAACCTGAATGTGATTGTTTGTAGTGCAAGCTAGAGTTACACTATTGTCACAGTTTCTGAAGCAGGAAGGCTTGAAAAATGGGGTTAGGAAAAGCACGATTTTCCAGAAATGGCTTCTAATAGTTTTACTACTAGAATAGAAATTCTAAACGCAGTCTTTTCAAATGATTTTTTTTGTTTGTTTGCTCACAAGGGAGCTGGAAGGTAATTTTTGATTGTTTGTTTTTGAACGTGGAACACGGTGTCTTGGTGCCATTCCCAATACAATTATTGTGGCCATCCCTTTGTAAGTGAGGAGCAATTGCCATCGGAAACGTTCCAGGGTGCGTTTGCCACAGCTTATTTACTTTGTGACACAAGCACAAAGCTCTTCACTTGGTTTCTTGGCTGTTGTTCTTAGATAAATCAGTTACTGCTTTTTCCTCCCTTTCTCCCTTCTAAAAGTGATCCAAACAGTCTCAACACTTCAGAGCCCCAGATGTGTGTGCTGGCCCTTTTTGAAAGGGGGGAAACAAAGGCGTGAGGTTTAGACGTGAGCTCACACAGCAGTCTGAAAGGAAGCCCTGTCAGAGATGGCACTTGAGCTGCAAATTTAAATAATAAAGCAAAGGAGACAAATGGAAGAAAGATTTAGGAGGGGATGAGGAAGAGGATGTGCAGCTTATTGTCACCTCCATTAGAAAAGCTACTGTAACTGATGAGGAACCCCCCAGATACAGAGCACGGGGTAATTAAACCAGGCTGATACCTCAGTGGTAATCCTGGGAGGCAGTGCCTCCGGCGTTCATGGAGCTGCCTGAGAACAACCCCTGCTCCCTGCTGTGACTGGTGTCTGTGGTTCTGAGAGCCATCCTTGCTCTCATCCTGCAGGCACCAAAGAAGCTTCAGCATCTGGAGTATCACTGTGGATTCACGAGTCTGGTGCTGAGAGTGAACTTTTGGAGACTCTAGATACCCCTCCTGCTTGTAGAACAGCAGGAGCTGCATTATGCATGGAGGAATTTGGATTTTTCACCTGGGGAGAGGTGCTTTGTTGGCCTTGGAAGTGTAAATGGTGTCAGCTTCCCGGAGCTGTCAAATGGAGCTGTTAAATGGTTAATTGCCATGTGAGACACAACCAACCCCTTTCTGCAGGAGGGATTTGCTCCAGGCAGCGAGAGGACCAGGCTTGTGAAGGGATCACCGGGCTCCTTGTCTGCTTTGCTGCCCTGGCTCGATGTGCTGCAGTTGCTGGACTCTAGCCTGGGTTAAATTGGGTGTTGGATTGAGCAGATGTTCTCTCGAATTCCCTCACTGATAGTGTTTATTTTCCTGCCGTTCCCATACGTGTGACAATCTCCTATTGACGAGCAAGTGTTGAAGGAGAGCCTGGGTAACACCTTTTCTGTCCTATGTGGTGTGAATGACTGGCTGCAGGGGAATTGCCATTCCTTCTCTGTTAAGCAGATTTCAGTTTGTGCCTTAAGGTGTGGAAACTGTGCTAGTTAAGAGCAAGCTCAGCAACAGTTACCTTGGGGAAGTATTTTTAGTTAGGTTGTGAGCTGTGATGTCAGAGGGATAACAGAAAATGGGATTGGAAAGGGCCATAATAAGCCATTTAGGCCCAGTGAAAGAATTCCTTCCCTTGGCTGGTTTTCCAGACTGTGCCCACTTTCAAGGAACAAAGCCCAGGGTGTCAGGAGTGGCTCTCAGAGCTTCTCTGTCACCTTTGAGACTGTAAAACAAAAGGTGACAGGCCAGATGGGAAGAGCCTGCAGGCCACTGCTTGGATTATCATCTAGCAGGGTATTAGTGAAAGAATCTGATTCCCTCCAATTAGTGATATGTGAGTGTGTTTTGGCCAGGCCGCTGCTGACCCACAGATAACCCTTTGCCATGATAGGGTTTGTGACGTACGGTGATGTGAGGAAAGGGTTCAGCTTTGTAAGCAGCTAAGCACGGTGCTTAATGAATTGATCACTTTTCCTGAAAAGCACAGAAAGATTTTAATGACTTGTTAAATTTTAATGACTTGTTAGAGACGTTTTTGTCCTTCATTTTTTGTTCACACAGCACATTATCTACAACAGAAATGCACAGTTAGAGACCTTTTCATCTCTCTACTTGTAGTTTAGCTGATTTTGTAGTGCAGGGAAGCAGTGGATGCAGTTGTTTTTGCTATATTCAGTTCCTTTTCTTACTTGGATTTTTTAATATGTGGTAATGTTTTCCTATCTAGAGAGATAAATAATTTTTTTAATTATAGTGGGAGAGTTCTGGATTTCTTTATTGCTCAATTTTACCACACCAGAGCAGGCAGAGGATATCCTTATGGGTAGAGTACGTCTGTGGTGTGTGTGCTTCTGTTTAATTGC
Source organism: Scytalopus superciliaris (assembly GCA_013400415.1). NCBI lineage: Eukaryota > Metazoa > Chordata > Aves > Passeriformes > Rhinocryptidae > Scytalopus > Scytalopus superciliaris. The sequence goes on along the minus strand of VXBX01006778.1, from coordinate 370,499 downwards.
AGATTAACAGTATGTCCCTCTGCGTTCTCCCAGTGATTTGGGAAGCAAAGGAGAGAATTTGGGGGGACAGATCAGAGCAGAAATAGAGGAGCTGAGGCTGCTTAGAGCTAAAGGAGTAAAGGAAGAAAGGTCAAGAGATCCCCCTTTAGTCTCTACAGAGTTGTCCTTATCCAAGTACAGGGATCTCATGTTTGCTACAGCTTTGTTTCTGCTTGAGCTTGAAAGGGCTCCTCCATCTCACCTGGGACATGAAAGGGTGGTCTTGTCTTTGCTGGTAATGGGTGGGGTTTACTCGTTGTACTCAGGTTGGCCTGTGAATAAGAACGTAATTGGAGAGTTGAGCCTAAAGAATGACTGAGGGGGATAAGGAGAAGATGCAGATAGCCTTGCTCTTATGTGTAATGAGTTTGCCCTTCCTGAGAAAAAGGGTTGCTGTTACTGGGTTTGGAAGTGAGACAGCAGCTGCAGTTTATACTTGGGAATTGCAAGTCTGGGGTGAAGGTGGCAGCTTGGAAGTGTGCCCTGCTCTGACCCCTCTGTGTGGTGTATCTGTGGTCCTCAGCCTGGCTTGCCTCCTGTGCTGTGTCTGTCTTGATATTCTAAAAGGTGTATGTGGATGCTGCAGAGGCAGCTGTGGCAGGAGCTCGTGTGAACACCAGAGCCTTTGCTGCAGTGAGAATTGGTGGTGAGTGCAGGACCTTGGTCTGGCTGTCCCGCCAGGCTGGAGGAGCAAAGGGAGGAGGGTGTACAACTGTTCTGTCCCGAAGGGTTTGTGTTGCATCTTGTAGTGCTGCCAGAACAGAACTGCAGAAGCACATGGGAGAAGGATGAGGCCTCTTCTTTTCAGTGATCCTTCCAGCAGTGGAGCCTGTTACTCCTCAGAGATCAGAGTTGCTGTCTGCATGACAAGATCCGAGCAAACACTGCGGGGGCCCGCAGGAGGCTTCGCTTCTGGGATCTGTCAAGTTCGTTGTTCTCAGAACTCTCTAGCATGGGATGTTTACTCGAAATCCTGGCTGTCCTTTCCCTCTGCCACTTTGTTTACTCTCCCTTCCCTCAAGGTCCCATAGTAACCGGTGCTCTGCCTGCAGCAGTTCAAGAACAGCTGAAGTGACCTTGGCCAGCGTGGCCAGGAGACCTCTGGCTGGGCTGCAGCAGCAGCACAGTCACTGCTCTGTGTGACAGCCAGACCCTTCCCCAGCCCACGTGAGCTCCTTGTCCGGAACGCTCTCCTCATCCACACTGCCCTGTCTGTGCCAGGGACTCTGCTGCCTTGGCACCAAAATTCTAATGTAGGGCAAGGGTGAGACTCGCTCCATCCAGCCAGGAGTGATGATACAGAGCCCAGGCCTGTGTGGTGTATCTTTGGAGCAGCTGGAATGAAGTGGCATTGGGGTTTCACAATAGACCTAAAAATAACTCAGGCCACTGCGTTTACTCTCCAGCAGCCGTAGGTTCGTGTGAATGTGCTGGGAGAGCCATCACAGGCTGCTCTGCTAAACTCTTCTGGTTGCATCTTGCATCCAGGTTTTAGGCTGCTGCAAAAACTATTCACTGTTTGTCCTCAGTAGTGACACCATTCCCACAGGGACAGCGACCAAAAGGAATGGGAATTGTGGAAGAGCTTCTCAGGTCTTTGTGATTCTTCTTTGAGGTCATTACTGCTCTTAATTATCATTTTATAATGCAGACTTTTACTTTTGGTGCTGTCGTGTGACACTTGATTTAGCCTGTGTTAGTTGTTTAAAGCCATTACTTCGCAGTGTGTTGGAGGCAGAAGTGATCAACAAGGTGAAAAAGGAAAACTTAAAAAAAAGAAGGTTAGAAGGGAAATACCTGGGCTTACGGGTCTAGCAGCTGTTAGGGAAGAAGAGCCAAACAGGAAGAGGTCAGTGGAAGATCTTGTTGCATTCCTGGTCTGCCAGTCATTGGATATGGGTATTATCTGCTGCCATATTTCCCAAAGCAAAGAACGTTATCATTTGTTATATTCTAGGGTGGTTGCTCTCTGCTCATCCTGATGCATTTCTGCATGTTTGTATAGAAGCTGTAGCCTGAGTAGGCTTTCCATGGCAAGTCAAGCTCTGTTAATAATATTTACAGTGACAGCTGTGCATCAGGAGAACTCCTGGTATTTGAGTGAGAGGCAGCACAGTGAAGTCCTGGTTCTGCTAAGCTGTGCTGTGGATTCAGGAATGGGCTCTGAAATGTGCTTGTCTGTTAGCAGCACATAAAGGCCTGCATGTTACACAGTGTGCTTCTCGTGTTAGCTTGTTCTGTTCAGTGTCCAAAGAACGTGTGACTGTTTCCCTCTGTAGTGTCCTGCATAGTCACATCTGCACAGGTACTTCAGTTCAGTCCAGCTCTCTGTTTGCTTGGTAAACATTTGTCCCTGAGGATGGAGGTTGAGTCAACTTGGATAGAAAATGTGGTGATGTGCCAGATGTGGGAAAACAAGAAATAGTGACACAGAAGACACTGATCTGAGTCATTCCTCCTGTGAGGAAGGGGTAATCTGTAATCAAACTGCATGGGAACCAGGGGCATTCCTGTCTGTCTCTTGCTGTGTGAAATAGTTAACCCTTCTTGGGAAACCTCATTAGATTTCACTCGTTTGCTTTGTCAAACCCACAAATGTTATTGAAGAACACTCAGCTTAGAGACTACAAGTAGATGTACAAAGTTCTGCAATGGAAGCCAATTCATTACTGTTTCTAATAAACTGTCAGGGTGTGAAGGCTGTTGTTTAGGAACCCAGTGTGGATGCCATCTGTTTTCAGTATCCAGTCATACAAGTAGAACCCTCAAATCTCCAGTAAAAATCTTGGCGGAGCTTAAGGAGCCTAAAACTTTTATGAGCAGTTTTTATTAGCACATTAGTAGGCTTGGTGTCTGAGCTCGGCAGGGGGTGATTGTAGGCTGGGTGGGTGTAGCAGGCCTTGGGAAATGGGGAGACAGATCTTAGGAAGTTTACAGATGTTGCTTCTCTCTGTAGCAATAAATATGTAAGAAGTGTTATTTACCTTTCATTTGAGGTTTCTAAAGGTCTTTACAAAGTGAAGATTGAGGCTGCTCTCATGTAATTTTGGCACACAGGAAAAACATGGCTTGAAGAGATTTGTATGAGGGTCATTTAGTGATTTTTGTTGTTTTGTTTGTAGTAAGACTCAGCAAAGTGCTGATATTGTCACATGTTTTACTGGTGAGGCCACCACTTGCTTTGGGACACAAACCATCTCTGTCCATTTGAAAGTGTGTCCTTGGTAAGGAATGGGGCTAAGTCAGTCCAGCTGTGTCTTTTAAGTAGTGCACAGGTGAATGGCATGAGAATTTCAGAAACATTTGGTTGCTAAGTATTTTATCATGGAAACCCCTGTGAGCAAAGGAATGACTTTGTAAGGGTAGATTGCAATAAAATCATGGTCTTTCTCTGACACTGTGCACATACAGTGAGGTTAGATATTGCTCTGAAACATTGGTCAGAGCCCTGTGCTGTGCGTGGTGACCATAACCACCATCACTATAAAGTAACAGATTCAACAGCTCAGCAGGACTGGAGACACTTCCCTAAGGACAGGGCTGGTCTACTTTCTGTCTGTGTGTGGGAACCAGGCATTGCCCTTGGCCTGTCCAATCCCAACCAGGGAACAAGAGCCCTCTGGGAAAAGCGTGGAGGGGACTGTGTGGCACGAGCCACACAATTCCCTGCCAGCCCTGTGTCCTGGTTAATTAAGGAAGGGTCACTCACACAGCCTTTCCTGCACTGCTGCAGACAAATCTCACAGCTCCCATTGGTGATCCCGACGGGAAGGTTTGTTTGCTGCTGCTTGTTCTCTGAATGTTCCACTGGGGTCTTGGAAGGGCAAATCCAGGGAGTGTCACTGCTGTGTTTGGGATGTGGCTGCTCCTACTTCACAGATCCATGGGATGTTCTCCTCGAATTGAAGGGCTGGTTTTGGTGAAGGCATTGCCAAAGCATTTTTTTGCACACAGATCCAACAAAGCTCTTTTCCTATGATGTGTGCATGACCTTTTAGAGGTGCTTTATTTTTTCCTAAACTCCTTTTCCACATTCCAGGCTGTTAACTCTGGGAGGAATTGTCTCCCTACATTATCTTTCCATGAGATTTTGATTGATCTTTCAGTAGCTTCAGTAGTAACACAACAGTGCCTTTAGCCTGCTTCTGTCTCTTGTGTAGTTTCTGGTTCAGCTTTTATGTAAACTTTGAACAAACTGTATGTGTTGTTGAAGTCTTGAGTCTGCAATAACTGGATTTGGGAACAAGCCTGGTGTTTTTCAAGCTGCAGGGAGCTGGCTACAGGCAGCTGGTATGAAAGCTTTGTGTCACAAGAGGAGAGCTGGGGGAGCATCTCTGCTTTTGCAAACCCTTAAAGCTCTTTCAGAATAAGATCCCCAAAGTCTTGCAGTGTATTTATAGGCTTGTAATGTTGTTCAGAGAATGTTACAGTATCCTCTGTGGCAGAAGTGCTGGTTTCGGGTTTCTCCAGCAGAGTAAACAGCTCTGGGCTCCGGTGGTGTGTGTGCTGCTCAGAGAGTTGTGCTGATCTGTCACACTGATAGGGTTTGTTTGGGTTTTTCAGAAGCTCTACATGTGAAAAGTCTTTGAACCATAATATAAGTCCCAGATCATCACATCTTGATCAGGTCATTAATCTAGGCTGAGGTCTTAATGTTCGAAAAGATCCTGACATGTAGCTCTCTGTGCACGAGGGTCATTGCCAAGAGCCATCCTTTTAAACGAGAAGGAAGGTGCACTGAGAAGCCCTGTCAGCTCCCAATCATCTCTACTGGCAAACAGCAATTTGTAGTGAATATTTTGATTCTGAGAAGGTTGACGAAAAGCCAGTGGCAGAAATCAGGTTTTAGAAAGAAGTGGAAAATTTCAAGACACTGAAATAAGTGAGGAGTCAGTTCCCTTTATATTGAAGCTGCTCTGAAATTGACCCTTCTTTCCACCATGTACGAGAGAGCACAGCAAAAAGAAGGAAAACCAGATGTAGTGATCTGATGTGAAATATGTCAATGCAGTCCTTGCTAAGCTTGCTCTTGCTGGGATGTGTTCAGCTGGTGTTCTGTCCTCACTTTGCCACTGACACAGAATTGTGGCCATGGGCAGCTGTTCTCCTTGTGGTATTTTGGATGGGGGCAATAAAGGGGTGGGATTTGCCTCTGACCCTGGATCTCAGAGCACTGTGTCAGTCTCGTGTCAGGCTGTATTTTCATGATGATGTTTCCAGTAGTTCTTTGAAGCAGGTCTTGATTTTTGACAACTGTTGTGTGACGTTTTATAAAGTGTTAGTATGTATAAAGTTACTAAGTATATAGCTTCATCCCTCTTCAAAACTTAAGCCCAGCAGGGATCAGGGGAAGGTTTTGGGGAGGGTCAGCAGTGGCAGAGGTGATGGTGAGGCCCATTTCTCAACCTTTGGGCTGACATTAGTGGCATTTCTTATGAAGCCTTTTTTCTTGCTGTCTCAGTTCTGTAGTAAAGTGAGTCAGTGTTGGACAAATATCTGAAAGGCGGGAACATGTCTAGAAATATCTTTTGATTTCTGACTGGAAATGAGAAACTGTCTAAATATTCTGAGTCTTTAAATAGCCATTGGTTAATGGACACTATATCCTCCAAGTCTCCTTGATATTTGTAGTGTTCTTTATGTCCCCTTTTGCCCTGTGCTCTTTTCACCCTTTCATAACTTGCATGGAACCTGCATGTGGGGAAGGCATTTCCCAGAGGTCCTTCCCAGCAGGCTCCCTGTGCACACAGCAGGCCTGGCCCGTGCTGGGTTTGGCTAAATCTGGAGCACAGGGCTCCTTTCCTGGATTGACTCGGTGGTGGTGGCATGGGAAGCTGTCAGGGGAGGTGTGACAGCACTCTCAAAGCAGGGGGTTTGCAGCTCCCCGGGGAGGCTGCAGGACATTCCCTTGGCACAGCACGGGTCTGCTGCCACGGGAGCGCTTGTGAGGCAGCACGGACAAGGTGGTATCAGAGCACGAGCCCAGGCACTGCAAATCAGTAGTTATGTTTATAATTAAGTTAAACTTCCAAACTTTGCTTAAAATAGTGTTGAATTTGTTATATAAAGAAATGAAGGCTTGTAGTGCATTAGTTGGGGCAGGAATATTTGCTTCTGACTGACCTTGCCCTTTGCTGTTCCATCTCAGGAGGTGCATACCTGAGCCTGCCTACGTGAAATCAGTGGAGATAACATGTTCCTTGGCAGCTGTTGCAATTCCAGTTTGCCAGTGGCTAACTTTGATTTCTGTTTTTATTTTTTCAAACACTACTTAATATATAACACTCATGACTGAGGAAAAACATTTGTCTGTTCCAGTTCCTCTGTCTTCAAGACTGAAGTGTTATTTTTAGAAGGAGATTAATCAAACGGCAGGGATGGTTTGGTTGCTTTAAAATATTTGATGTAACTTCAGTATGGAGCTCCCTCTTCTTCCTTTGTGGGGTGTGGGCAATAGAACATCCTTCCCCTCCCACATCCCTGGAGGGAGGATTTCAGGTAAGGAGGATGAACCAGGTAACCAAGCAAATGACCTGCCCTAAATCTTGCTTTTAAAATGAGCTCTGTCTAGGATTAGTGTCCTTGGGCCGCAACTGGGATTAACTTTGTAGGTACAAATAGTAAGATGCTCAAGCGTGGCCTCCTCACCAGTCCTACACATTCACTCCATGTAGGAATGTTTTGGTTTCTCTCCCCTGCCTCTTTGCTCCAGCACACAATGCATATAATCTGATTCTCTGAATGAACCTTTGTTTGGGGAAATACTGTTAGTTTTGGCTCTTGGAGAGCTGAACTGACATGCCCAACTCCTCAGCAAAACAGATCGGAGATTAAAAAACAAACTAAAACCACGCCTTTGAAAAAAAAATGCTGGGGAGAAGCCAGAAAGTTCCTTTCCTGTGCTGCTGAAAAAGCTAATTTAGCTACTGTACTATCAAATCAGATTCTTTTTCTGTTGCTTAAATTAAGAGCCTCGTTACTATTGCCTGTAATAAAAGGAAAACTCTTACTCTGCCTCAAAAAATTGCGTGAGCATGTACAGGAAGGAACTGGGGGGGAGGCACAGGGGAAGTGGGTTTTGACCAGAGGTTAACAAGGCAAAAAGGAGGTGTTTGAGCACAAGGGCAGTGGGACTCTGTTACCTAAACAGGAAAACACAGCACATTTCTGTAGCTTGTTCCTGTAAACTGGATTTACAAAATTCAGCTTTGAAAACAAAGTAATTTGTTTACAATCATAGTACACCAGACCCCAGTGCTCTGTAGGAGAAGTGATTCCTGCAGGTCTGCAGCAGCTCCTTTCCAGGGTATCTGCTGGGCCTACTGGGAATACGTATTTGGGCAGCAGGGACAGGCCTGTGGAATCTAAACCACAGCCCTGGGAGGTCTGTGTTTAAATTCCATGTACAGATCTTGGCCAGGTGCTCTCTGAGTGCAGAAAAGAAACACCTCCTGAGCTGCAGAGTCCGCTGTAGGTTTTTCTTGTTCCTGTAGTCACAACAAGTGATAGATGAGAGGCTGGACGTGAGGGGTTTGTGTGCAGAGTACAGTGGTATGTCAGGAAAATCCATGTCCCTCCTCCAGCGCTGTCACTCACACACTTCATAGCCACGGGCAAGTAATTCACTGTTTCCTTATTTTTAAGCAGGACATCCTGCGTTTCATCCCTCACAGGGTATTTAAAGAGCTCTTGCTTTGTGCAGCATTTAGTTCCCTACAATCCCAAGATCACTTGCCAGCTCAAAGTCCTGCTCAGCAACACTTAAATGCCATGGCGTGGAGAATGAACTTAAATTTTTCTGAATGGGAAAAGAGGATTTTTCGGGCTGGTGTCTACAACAAAGTCTTCCCTATTGCCTTCTGTTAGAAAGGGATTTAAACATGTTGTGGTGCTGTTGTGACAGTTTCTGAGGGAGATAAAAAATGGGGAACTGCAAATTGAACCAGAAATAGCTTAATGAGGCACTGGAGCTGTATGAAAACTGTAAGTTCGACCAGACTGTACCACAACAGGTATTCAAACCACCTGTTAAGGTGACCAGACCAGCCTTCTGAGATTGGCTTGTTTTGCATGGGTTTATCCTAATATTTCAACATTTCCTTCTCTGTCCCTTCAGTGCTCTTCGTAGAAATCAGTTTTTTAAAACATTGGTGTTTCTTAAGCCTAATTAGTAATTGAAAAACCCCAGATTCTTCTGGGTTTGCACACAAATAAATGTTCCTTTCTGCCCAAATCCAGAGGGTGCTGGTGTCATGTGGTTTTATGCTGACTGAAGTCCATCTTAAAGTCCTCTGACTAAGGGAGGAGAACAGGGGATTCTTCTGCTGTGAGTCATCTTGTATCAGAGCTTGATCATGCTGCTGCTGAAGTCGGAAGGAGTTTTTCACTGAGTTTATTAATGGGATGTTTTTTTGGTGCTGGAAGAGCTGCTGGTTAAATTTGAAATTGTGAACAGTGTGTCATGTGCCCTGTACCTGTTAAGAAAGGAGGTCACCCATTTGTCTTGTCCCTGCTGAGACAAAAACACGACTAAAATGTCCTTCAAGGTTGTTCGTTGGGTGCGTGTTATTAATACACAACAAAGTGTTGAGATTCTCAGGGCAAAACCTTTGCAAGTGAATGAATATTACCAGGGTGAAATCCGTTTTGTACTGTTACAATACACACCTTCTCCTAATTACATTGCAGTTGGTTGAAGAAAAAACAGTTGAAGGGAATCAGATCCCACTCTCACAATGGGCGTCTATTTCTTGTACTTTGCTGCAAATGTTGTGACCTTTGAAGGTTTGTAATCATTTTTAAAACACAGCTGGTTTTGCTGGAGTTTTAAAAACTGAGAGAGCTGTGTTATTGTGATAGATCAGTGCTGCATTATCTGTCTGCCTGCTTGGATCTCAGCTGCCTCAGGTAGTTCCTGAGCTGGGAAAAAGTACATAAAACCACTTGGGAATGGACTCTGGCCTCTCTTGGCGTATCCAGGACCTGCAGGTGAAAGCTGCAGCACATGCAAGTGGCAGCCTTGGCTGTCTGCAGCTTCTCTTCTGGCAGCCATGTGACTGCTTGAAAACGTATCAGGGCTACTGTGTCCAGGGGGAATTCCAGCTCTGTTGGCTGTTCAGCTGAAGCTTTTTTAGCTGGTTTGCTGGGATCAAATCACTTGAGGACATTTGGTCTCAGGAGGAGGAGGAGGAGGTTTCTTCATGGTAGACTGAGCTGAGCTGCTGGACTGCATTTCACCTTACCCACCAGATGGTTTTCAGCTGCTTTGATTTGCTGTGTGTGTGATAGTGAGGAAAATATGAAAGTCACCTATTCCTCCAGCATTGTTTGCTTCAGCTGTGCCCTGGCAGCAGCAGCCAGGGCCTGGTCCCTGTGTGCTCCTCTGCCCTGGCACCAGCATCCCAGTGGCATGGCTATGGGTGCTGCTGTCCCGGCTTGTTCCAGGCACTTCTGGGCCCACTTCTCCCTTGGGATGTTCTCCTGCTCCCCTCCTTGGAACCAGGGCCCCTGCAGAGCTGCAGCAGCTGCTGTAGAGAGCCAGGGCCGCGGCTGTGATTTACTCTCACAGGTACAGGTTGCTCCACGTTTCTTGCAGGAGCTGGTGTGGTCTTACAGAGCTGGCAGGAGCTCTCCAGTTGTTTGGGTTTCTCCTTGTTGTTGTGTGGCTTTAAAAGCTGAAGGCTGGTTTCGGTTAGGCAGCTGCTCTCAGTCATAGTGTCCTTCAAAGTAATTGACTTTCCATTGACTTTGGAATTTGGAATAGTGTCTAAACATTGTTGTCAGCTTCATGCTGGTTCCTCTCCACTGAGGCTGAAGTCGTTTCACTTATGACCTCAAGCTGGACTTGTGTTTTGCTCCCATGGGAACTAAAAATAATAATTATTTTAGGAATAGGTTCTTAATCACTTCCTTCTTTTGATGCACTACTTTTGTTTAGCATTTTGTAAGAATGTAATAGAAAATATTTTAAACTATTTGTGTTTTAATTCCAGTTTTAATTAGCTCTTTGAAGATGCAAGGAGTGTACGAGACTTGATTACAGTTCCTTTTAGTCTTTTTATAGAGAGGCATTTGCTCTTGTTATTCTGAGTGCAGATTATTAGAGTTTTGTTGCTTTGGCAGGCTGTGGACTCACACAGAGCTATGAAGAGATGAACATTAAGCTGACAGATTTCTTAGTCGAAGGCATGTGGGCACTTTGTCAGTGTTGGTGATGCATCATCAGCTAATCTTCTGTCTCTGAGCTATTAATGTACAGAGGGGAAACAGGAAAAGATGTGCTTCGGTCTGGGTTTAGAAGGAAAGACAAGACAAGGTTGCAGTGATTCTGAGCCAGAGCTGGCTGTGCAGTGAGCACCAAAGGAGATGGGACAGTTTGCAGTGATGGGGGAGATACTAAGCAGGTGGAGGTCTGCCCTCTGCCCTGACACACAGCAGCTGGAGAACAGTGAGGTTAATACTTGATTTGAGGATTTTTCTGGAAACTTAGAAGCGGGGCATGTATGCTGGGGCACTGTATGTTCTGGGACATCTCTCCAGTGCCTCTGCAGTTCATGGCAGAATTCACTCCCCACTGACCAGATGCTCAGTGATCCCTTCTGAGAGGGCACAGTGTTTGGAGGTGACTGTTCCTGTCACTCCCTTGTGTATCTTCTGCTAAGGTGTCCATAACCTCTTGACCTGATTCTCATGGTGTGCCAAGATGAACCTGTTTCCTTTCATTGAGATTATTAATTGGATGGTTTTTTGGCACTATGAGAGCTACTGCTTTAAATTTGAGGTTGTGAATGGCATCTCATGTACCCTGTACCTGTTAAGAAAGAAAGTCACCCATTTGTCTTGTGCAGCTAAACCCACAAAAAACAAGAGAGAGAACCTGGGACAGACACAATTCCTATACTTTAATCTCTTGGCTTGACATTTACTATGTTATGAATATTTCCTACTTCCTCTGCTCTGTCTGAAGTGTGGATTAATGATTCATAGAGGTGTGTTTTGAGGGCTGGGTAGTTTGTGTTTATGCAGTGCTTACTGGATTTCCTCTTGCTTCTTCTTTTTTCCTTCCATCTCCCTCCCACCTCCCGAGATCATTCATACATAAGCCATTTCTCCTTCCAGCCTTGTCTTTCCTTGGAGAGAAGTTACTCTTTCTAGGCTGTTGGTGTTCCTTTGTGCCCAGCTGTGTTTGCCAGCATTGTAGAATTATTGGGTTTTGGTTTTTCTTGGGCCAGAACTGGCATTTTGTTCTTCCTTTCCGGTGTTACCAGCCTGGAAAATCAAGTGGAACTGTAGAGATGAACTTCAAAAAGCCCAAGCCACAACTATATGTGACCAAACAAAGGAAAATAAAAAAGCTCTAGGCCAGGTTTTGGGCTTAATTTTGAGTAACCTTGTTTTCAGTTGATGGAAGCTCATAGATTTGAAAAGGTGGGATAATGGCATGGAGAAAAGAGTGGGTGAAATGAGTTTCATTCCTGCTGAACGTGCTTGTGAGACCAGTTGTGACAGTTCTTAGTTCTCATGGATGAGAACATGAAAGAGTTTTGAAAAGTGGATTAATCTCTCCTGGCTCAGTGAGCTATGGACAGCACATGGCAAGAGTTGCCACTGGCCAAGTGTGACTTGTTGCAATTTTTTTTCTAATGACAGTTCAGCAATTTTAGGGAGATGCATTGCCTTGAGAGGAGAGAAAAACTGAAAGCAGAATGATTTGTTGTCTGTTTTGTTTCAGTGGAAGGTTGGTTTCACCGAAATGGAAAAATTTTAAGGGATTGAAACTTCAGTGGAGAGATAAAATCCGTCTCAATAACGCCATCTGGAGGGCCTGGTACATGCAGTGTAAGTACCGCGGTCCCCGTCGCGGCTTCCCGGTGACAAATGGCACAGCAGGAGGGGGGAAATGGTTGCCAGGGAAAAACTGGGGGCTCTGCTCAAGGCTGATGTCTCGGAGGCAGTGCCACTGGATCAGGGCTTGCTGGGAGGTGCCCACAGGGGGTGTGCTGGGCACAGGCTGGGATCTCCCTGTGCCGTTACTGGGAAGGAGCCCTGGCTAGACTGCCTTTCACACCTTGCCGCTGAAGTGACAGACCCTGCCCGCGGCTCTCGTTTCAGACCTGGAGAAGCGCAAGAACCCCATGTGTCACTTTGTGACTCCGCTGGACGGCTCCGTGGACGTGGATGAGCATCGTCGGCCAGAGGTGTGTGAAACCTGAGGGACCCCGGGGTTTATTGCAAGGGTCCCTAGTTTGCCAGAAGGGAGGGCAGCACGGCAAGTCTTTGCTCTATTTTTGTTTAGAAGGAACCATTAAAAGCAGACTGAACCTGTTGGTGCAGGTTTATCACATTAAGATCATCGAGGTGCAACTAGGAGGACATTTGTTATCTGTGTAACTTACGTAGATATTCTAGTTTAATGAATCTTAAGTCATAGAAGTGCAATTTGAATAGTTAAGATTTTGGCAGCCATTTCTGCCTTCTGACTGAAAGTTGGTGGGAAATCAGAGTGACAGTTGTTTTCAGGACTGAATCCGAGCGACCCTGTGAGAGTTTGCTGTATTTTACATAACTGGCGAGGTGTGGTTTCAAGACAACAAGCAATTTCTTTTTCTGTCTTAGGTTAACTTCACAGAAAGAGCAAATATGGTCTTCTGTTCTTTCAGTTTTGTGCTCTTGTAAACATAAATGAAAACTAACATCTGCCCTCTGGCTCCTTGCAGAAAACCAGTGAGGCCCTTGATGAGGCAATATGTGACTCTCTGTGTACTGCAAAACTCTAGAATAATTTATAACTCAAAGGAGTTCCAGATGAGTGTGTGGAACTGTCTCAGGTTTTCGAAAGAACAGTGTTGATGTTTGTGTTGAAAGTGACCCTCGAACACAAAGTTAAGGCTCTCATTAGTGTTCTCTCCCCAACCTCCACACTGCTCTCTGTGACACATCAAAGACCCATATTGTCTGATCCTTTTGTTGCCATCAGTGTGTGGCCTGCAAGGTCACGCTCCTCCCTGAGCTGGACATCAGATTTCTATTGCTTTGTGCCATTGGTAGCAGCTTTTGCTTATCTGTGTGTGCGTGCATGTGGCCTTGTGACATTCACAGGGTATTACTATGCTTTATGTGTTATATTTCAGTACATTAATTTAAAAGGGTTTTTTTGCCTTTTCTTAACTATTGGCTATGGTTGAGCTGCTGTGGGAGATGCTGACAGTGCAGTCAGACATCATCTCGTGTTTGGTTTCTGTGGGAAAGATGAAGTTAGTACTGTCAGATTTGCTCTGTGATAGCTGAACTCTGGGGCAGTGTGGGCTGCTGATACATGAGCTCAAAGAGAATTAGCATGCTTTCTTTTGCATTTTTTATGCCTGAATATTTGCTTGGAAACATACTGAATGTTCAGCCCTTACGTGACTGTGTGTAATTCGTGGTATGTGTTTGTGTTCTCAGGCCATCACAACAGAAGGGAAGTACTGGAAACGGAGAATTGAAATAGTCGTCAGGGAATACCACAAGTGGAGAACATACTTCAAGAAAAGGGTCTGTTGGTCCACTTGAGCTTGATCAGTTGCTTTGTGATGTTTTCTATCACTTTTTCTAGCGTGCTAGAGCACTTAAACCAAATGATAAGCTGGTACAGACATGCTCATCTGATTAGTTCCACTTAACTAAAAATTATTGTGCTGGGGCTGATTGTGCATGATTGAGTCTTAAAAGTTTTGCAAAATCAGGTCTTCTACTGGCACATACAGGACCTATTCTGACTTCACCATCTGTTTTGTTCTCCTTTTGCAGTTACAGAAACATAAAGATGAAGATCTTTCAAGTTTGGTCAGGGTAGGTAATGGCATTTGTGCTTGTAGAACCCACAGTAGATAACAACGCTGTAACGTGCAGTGGCTTGCTTTGATTAAAATCTAAGACAAGCATCTTGCTTCAGCCTTAATTAAGGTTAGACACCTTCATGTTCTGTGCCTTAGAGAGCAATGTAAGATTTGTAGTTTAAATTGGTTGGAGGAAAGGTTGAATGTAAAGTGCTGTGACAGAAGAAATGAGAATCAGTGTTGCATGCCCAGAGAGATGAATCTCTTTGAGGGCTGGCACATGATTTCATCTTGTTTCTGGGTTGTAACTGGCACTTCTGCCTTGCTTGTGTAACTGGATCTGTGAAGATGTGTGAGCTACATGTTGCAGGTCTTCCTGCAGTGCCTGCAACTGGGGCAGATGTGCCAGGATCCTGAAAAAAGGAACAGTGGTATCACCATTTAATATGTCCCCTCAAGCCATCAAAGCTACTTTGGGCATATAAACTGATGATCAGAAGCACTGTTGTATTTTTTGTTTTGCAAGGCAATCCAGTTTAGCTCAGCCCTTAATGAGGGATGGGTAAGCCAAGTCACATTATATTGTATTTTTCACAGGCTAAAAGTGCCCACGGGAATATCAGCACACTTGCTGCAAAGTCAGTACAATTTCACTTGACTGCATTTCAGAGTTTCACATATTTCTCACAAGACAGGAGTTGATTTGAGTTCTCGCTGTTCATGTTATTTTTAATTTTTATCCAAACCAAGGGATTGTTAAACTGTAGGTACAAAAACACATGTGTAATGAATCAAACAAGAAAGTGTTGATGAAGTTGTTTTGTCTTATGTCCTTCTAGTCAACATTTGGGTTTTGGCCAAAAAGCTTTCCCAGAGTGTCGTGGTATTTATTCTGTAGAAGTTTTCTGTTGGTGCTCAAACCAGTGAGCTCAGGTTGTTGGGGTATTAGAAGCACCACTGATCTGTTTCAGTCTGCTTGACGACTCCTCAAAAGAGGTGTTTTTTTCCTCTAGAAATGTGCAAAATGAGGGCTGTTTTTATAGATCCGAGTCCGGCTGCTTTGGCGTTGCCTGTGCAGCCTGAGTTCTGCTCCTTTGCTTTGGCAGGATGATGATGTGGTTCTGTGGCAGAAGAGGAGGTACGGCCGGGACACGCCGGTGCCCATGGAGGAGGGCAGCCTCCTGGACGCAGACATGCTCATGTCCGAGTTCACCGACACGCTCTTCTCCACGCTGTCTTCACACCAGCTGGTTTCCTGGCCAAATTCCAGGGACATAGGTATTTGTTGGCTGTAGCTGTGTTGAAGTGAGAACCTTTATGAAAAGTCTGCTTTGCTGCTCTTGTAGTCCTGCCTAAGAAATCTGTCTTGTATTGCTGATACAGATAAAAATAGGTCAGAGGCTGTAGCTGTCTTATGCTTTATAGGTTTTGGAATCCCAGTTATTCATCCAAATTTAATTTCTGTCTTGGCTTCTCGTGTGCTGCTCCCAGCCTTGCCCTCTAATGTTGCTATGAATAAACCTGTAATGAGCAGTATTTACCTTTATCAGTGGTGAAGGCATTGTTACTATCTCAAAGCATAGTTGTGGGTATATTTTTGAGGGAGTGCCTGTGTAATTTTCTTTGGTTTTGTCCCTTAGAATGTTCTAAGTGCAAATCCCACCTGTAAAAACAATCCCAAGAGCTGTACAGTTCTGTCTGGAGGCTCTGACTCTGACACTGTGCGCCATCCTTGCTGCAGGGATGTTTGAGCAACTCCAGAGCAACTGTGGTTTACATGAGTTGTACTCAAGGCAAAAGAAATGCACAGTGATTTACTTGAAAATGCCGTGCTGTGAGCTGTGAAGGTTCAGGTTGTGCTTCCCAGCAAGTTTATATTGTCCAGCAGGGGCAGGACAGGAGGTTTGGGAGCAGGAGACGTGCTTGGCAATCCCCAGTTGTTAGTTAGGGCCTTCAAGTCTCACCTCTTCCATTTTAGTAGCTGAAAGTTTCATTCCCCAGTGGTTTTGATTTCAAATGTGTGCTGGAGTTCTGAAAAGAAGCAGATGCTCCGTTCATTTCAGCGGCAGCTTTTCTGTGACATCTTGGCCAGGCCTGGCTGTGGAGTGTGCTCATGTTTTAGCCAAGTGGTTTATTCCTACTGCTGTTACTGTGTGAGTGATGTGAAGCTAATCCAGTCTGTCTCTTGAATTTTGCAGGACACTTAGGAAATGCTGACATGATTCAACCAGGGCTTATTCCTCTCCAGCCAAATTTTGATTTTATGGATACTTTTGAGCCTTTTCAGGGTAAGAATAATAGAATCAATTCCTTTCTTTAAAATTGCAGTGATTGGTGAACTAGTTTTTAAAATAAGACTAAATGTTGCAAATATGTAAGATTTTCCCAGTTAACATTTCTTAGTGATGAACACATTTAACATTTTGTTTGCCCTCGAACATTTTATGTACTGTCAGGAATTCCATGTGACATTGAGCTGCTGCTGACAACTTTGGTAGTTATGGATCTTCATGGAAGTCAAAAGTCACATCTGTTTTCTGGCCCTACATGCAGCCTGCATCTGAACTTTGTGGGACTGCACTGAGGGTCAGCCCTTGGCTGGCTGTGTAGAGGAACCTCAGAGGACTGATTTTAGTGTTGTCCCAGCCTACATGAAAACTGAAGTCTGCCCTGAAGAGATCAGTTCCTCTGGAAAACAGCAATTCATTGCTTAGTCAACAGCAGTTGTATGAAGCAAAAAGCATGGTTTCATTATTTGCTGAAGAATACTGATATTCCTGTGAACTTTGGGATTTAACAATGCTGTACCTAGAGTACAAAAAGTAGAAAATTAATAGGTGACCTTTAATATTTCAGAATTATTCACACCCAGTCGCTCCAGTAATTATTTCCCTTCCGTGTCTGCTGCCAGCCCAGCTACAACAGAGAGCAGCAGCCACTCCTCCCAGGTAAGAGAGACTCCTGATGTTTAATGCAGGAGACTCTGACATGAGCTGTGTCCTCCTCCTGTCTCACTCAGCAGCGTTTTCCTTCCCTGCCAGTCTCCTGTCCTGCCGTCGGGCTCGTTGCCCAGCGCGCTTCCAGCAGGGAGCATCGACGATGGCCTGATTGCTTCCTCAGTTCCCTCTCCCGTCATTCCCGACGTCGGCACCGACCAGTGTTCCAGCATCACAAGCGGGGGCTCTTTCATCCAGCCGCCGGACTTCCCTCCGGACTCGTCCCTCAGCGGGCCACAAACGTTCATGCCAGTGTTTCAGCCCCCCCTGCCCCTGCTCCAGCCGGCCACCCCCCAGCACCAATCCCCGCTGCCCCTGAGCTCCAGCCTGAGCTCTGCCCCCGCCGCCTTCGCCGCGCCCGACACGCCCAAGTTCGGGCTCTGCGAGTCCACGGTGATCACGCACACGGCCTCGGCCACGCTGACCCACAACGCCCCCGCCACCACCTTCAGCCAGAGCCAGAGCCTCGTGCTGGCCACGCAGCAGCCGGCCACGGGCGTGCCTTGTAACCTGGCTTTCCAGACTGCCGTTGTGCAGGGGCAGCCCCGGGCCCAGCTCCAGTCCCAGCTGACGTTTGCACTCCCCAAAGCTGTTCCTCTGGCCAGTGCTGGGACAAGGCCCAAACAGTCACAGAAAATAGTGCCTGCTCCGAAGCCTGAAACTGTGTCCTTATTGGTAAAGAATGCCTTCATCACCCCAGGTGAGCGGCATGGGGGGTGATGGGTTTCTCCTCTGAGGGAGGCTTGCAGGAGGGAAAGACCTTTTTCCTTCACATAATAAGTAAAAATACAACTTCCTGAGGGTGTCCATGGAACCCCTGAATGCACTGGGGTGTGTCCGTACTGTTCAGTGGGGTGCTCTGGACTGCTGCAAGAATTGGGAGCAGTTTGGTTGTGAGTGTGAAAAGCCAACCTGCAAAAGGGGGTCTTTCCTTGTAATGTTTGTGCTGGGCTGTGTAGCTGCATCAGCACGAGGGCTCTGTGCTCCTGCCCCAGAGAAACCTCAGGTTTCTGTGCAGTGCTGTTGTGCCCCTCAGAGCAGTCAGTCACAGTGGAGGAGAAGATGGCAGAGTGTTACTCTCCCCTAGGAGAGATCAGATCTCCTCAAGGAGCTGGAGATCATCTACTAGAGCAGTTTATGGACTCTTGAGCATGTGGGTTTCAGGTCGAAGTATGAGCACCTACTGATGTGCTGGGATCTCCACACTGGATGTGATTTGGAGCCATTGGCACAAGGCTAAGAATAGCAAGATGAGCAGAGGGAGTTTTGCTTGTGGTGGTTCTTGTGGGAAAGCTCAAGGCTAGAGCAGGACAGACAGCATGCCTTTTGTTGGGATTATTGCAGGCTGTTTTTAGACTTGTGCTGGCTGGGGGCCAAGTGACTTCAGCCACTTGAAATGAGCAACAATAATTCAAGAAAAAGCCTGCCTGGAGGAGTATTATTAAACAGGCTTTACTAGGGAGTAGGTGTATCTGCCAGGGCCTGATAGTGAGCTTACCCACCAAAAAAAAATAAATCACTGTTCAGGAGAAGAACAGACCCAAGGACCTAATGCTGACATGTCACTGGAATCAAGCTGGTCCATGATTAATAGTACCAGGGTGTTAATGGCACTGTTCCTATCTATAGTATGTTATAAAGCAAGAGTGTGTGTACCTTCAGCAGTCAAGACATGCATTTCTCACCTAGTAAAGCATTGCAGGCAACTCATTTTCAGAAAGCCTTTGCTTCTGGTTTTCTTAGTGCTTCCTGGGTTGTTCCTCACCTCATATATCACTTTCCCAATGCTTCACCAGTTGCTTCTAGACCATCACAACCAATGATTTTGTTTCTCATCTAGATTTAAAGTTGTTGCTGTTTTTCATCCTTGGTACTGGCATGTTTGGGGATCACAGTGCTCCTAAAGTACTGAGACACCAAGCTCTGGGGACAAATCCAAGACTTTATATAAAGAGCAGAGCTTTATTTTTGGTAATAGAATAAACATCAGTCCCTGTGACTGAGGCACTTATGCCTGTCACTTGTGTTCGGGACAAACAGATTGTCTGACTATAAAGCAAATTGCGTTATATCTGGTGTTAGAAAGGGATGCATAACATTTATTGCCCTGTGTACAAGGACTCACAAATCTGTACAGATTGTCCCATCAGATGCAAGACTTCACATGGGGAAGAAGTCTGCTATCACCACTTCAGAATCAATGTGCTGATTTTGAGAGAAAAGTCTGCAAAGGATGCATGTGTAGGACAGAAACATAAAATGTAAAGCGACTTCTAAATATTGTTGCTGATTGTTACAGTTCCCCCAGTGTGGAAGTCAGGAATGCCAAGGCTGTGCAGCAGCATTAATGCACTGGTAAGAGTAGGCTCTTGAGCTCAATAGAGATGTCACAAGTCCAGCTGAACGCCAGTGAACAGTGGGAGGGTTGTGATTCCAGCGTTAGATGTGGGAATGCTCAAAGAATGAGCTCCCTGTGTCACAGTGGCAGAGCTCTGAGCCTGATGGACCCACGCAGGGGCTGGCCCAAGGTCTGTGCAATCCACAGCCCCCCCTGGCAAAGGATGTGCAGAGACTTCAGTGGGTTCAAAACAGTCACAGGGGATCAGTCAGGGAGGGGACTTTAGATAAGCCTGCACTGTCTCCCTGTCCTGCTGTGTGTGGCCTTAGGAATCCTGATGCTAAAGTGCTGAGCTGTGGTGACACTTCTCATGCATCATGACTTCATTAGTCCAAAGGAGATCTGGAGCCAATACAGGCAAGAATGAAAGTCAGTACATTTAGTTCCGTTTTCTCAAAAAGCAGACAGAAGCTCTGCCTTCACCTGATTCTTCCCTTAGTAACAGTACAGGAGGGTCAGTCATGTTCTCTCCAAATTCTTGGAAAGAACCATGTCAACATTAATGCCCTGTTAGTAACTACACATCTGCATTGGTTAAATGGAGACTTCACAGATTTATGTAGAGGCACTTGCTGCTATTCAGAATTATCTCTGCCTGTCTAAGCACTGCAGAGCTGCTGGTTCTTTAGTCTATTTTCTGGAATTTTGGTGCTGATTCCCAATCACATTTGTTTGTCTTGTGCTTGTGTGTCATCTGAAACAGCTGTAAAACCAGGTAGTGAAAGAAGCTGGTAGAATGAAGTGATGAGGAAAAGGATGTAATGTGTCTACACGGAAGCATGAAGTATTGAGTCACTGACCCTTCCTGGGTCAGCAGAATGGGAGTATGGATGTGAGAGGAGAGGTGAAGATGATCCTCTCTGACAGAATGAAGACACTTTCTAACTCCCTGAATTACTATGTAC
This sequence comes from Scytalopus superciliaris, assembly GCA_013400415.1. Taxonomy (NCBI): domain Eukaryota; kingdom Metazoa; phylum Chordata; class Aves; order Passeriformes; family Rhinocryptidae; genus Scytalopus; species Scytalopus superciliaris. Next base: position 350,344 of record VXBX01006778.1, on the reverse strand, counting down.
CTCTGTAAATTCACCTCGAAACAGTGACAGTGATGCTAAAAGCCTCAGAAAAAACTGATGTGTTGGAGCCCTTTGAACTGGATTATTGGAAAACTGGTGGCATTTTGTGCTGCAATGAAATAGTACCAAATAGGTGCCCATTAATCCACCCCCCCCTGTTTAACGACAAGTTATTTCATACAAAATAATCTCCAGCTTTTTTTTTTTTTTGTCTCATTAACTATTCTAACTGAATTGTGTTCTTCAGCTGCCTTTCAGGGACAGTCCAGAGCTGTGATTGTAACTCCAGCACCTTTAAAAAGAGAGGGGATTTTGACGCCAGCCACGTCTCAGTCTAATGTTGCAATTGCACCAGCTGGAATTGTCAGAGTAAGGAGAAGAACAAAAAAATAATTTATTTGTTTTTTAGGCCTGTTACTTGCAAGTAGTGAGAGCCTTAATGTGCTCAGGAGGGTAACGAGTCCTCTAAGTGACCTGTTACCCAGTGTATGCATTTGTGCATTCAGCATTATGTCTGCTTGTTTTTAATTTAGTTACTTTATGGGCCTGGAAGCACTTTATAGTCTTCACAGACTCTCTCTCACACAGCAGTAAGATTCCAAGGAGGCCTGTGTACACAGTGCTGTGGATGGGGATGGCTTGTGCTTTAAGCTGGAAGGAGCCCAGGAATGTCACCTTTCCATTGACATATTGGAAAGCATGCCTTGAGTGGGTTTCCCCAATATGTTGTGTGCAGGAAGATGGAAATAGATTTGAGTATATTATGCTGTTGATGTGTTTTCATACTGCTTTAAGTTATGAAAGGATACTGGTCTACTGCCAGAAGGCTGACTTTGGTGCCTGCCAATTCCTTATATATTAGCCCTTGTTTCTTGTCGTCAGATTGTTAATCATGTATTAATTTGCTACTTTTAGTGAAAGGCAAGGTAACAAATTTCTCTCTCTCTCTTTCTCAATCTCTCTCTCTCCCCACTTTCTCCTTTCTCTCATCCCTTCTCCCTCTGCCCCCACTGCCCCTGCTCTCTCCCCTGTGTTTCTCTGTGCTATTTCTGTGCTGTTCCCAGGCTCCCGGGGTGACGGAGTTCCGTAGTAACATTCTGGTTGGTCCAGCACAGCGAGCACCAAGTAGTCAACAAAGCCAGTCCACAGTCTCACACCTCTTCTCTCCTAGTGTAGTCCAGGATGTGTTGGTGAAAGGAGAGCACATCCCTTCCCACAGTTGCAGTTCACAAGTTCCCTCACCTACACCTAGTAAGTTAGAAAGCTCTAAGCATTCTCTCTCCCCTGCACATCTAAGTGTGTTTCTCTTGGTTAGGCAGGGTGTAAATGGGCCTTGAGGATGCCTAGATAATCTCCTTCTACCCTGCAGCTTCAGTTGCATCCAGTTGTTTGCATTTTTTGTCTTAAATGACTGTGCAGTGTTCCCACAAACTGTGACTTTGTGCTTCCTGTAAGTGGCTCCTTTCTGAAAGGATGTGCTGTCGTAATCACTAAGAAATTAAACCCGTTGAAAGGCATCTGTGTAGGAACTGCTGAATAGGTTTGTTGTTCAGTGTCATAACTAGTTCTGACTGGAGGATCTTGGGCACAGTAGGTAAGTGCAAAGGTCCTTCTGCATGTGCATCGATGGAGCAGAGCCTGGGCTGGTTTTGGTGGTAAATGGCTTGTCAGTGTCACCATCATGTCCCAGGCCACGGGAGTCCGGCAGGACAGCGGATTCACAGCCTACGTGTTCAACATGCCTTTGCTGAAGTACGTGTGTGTGAAAGGAGTATTATATCTTGCTACTCAGGGTGTAATGTGCTTGTGCCATGAAATTCTAAGCTTTCCCAGCAATCTTGGTATTTTCTAGCATGTGGTTGCTGCTTCAAACAGTGTAATTTGGTTGCCGACTGCATTGCGGTTCATTTCTGAGTAGAAACTTCTCAGCGGTTCCGTTTGCTACAGAAAGTTTGTTGATGTGACCTGTGTTTCTTCCTTTATGAAGGCCGGGACTGCCAGAATTCAGGCCAAGCTTCCCCCTGCACCTCTGAGCAGAGCCCCAGCCCACAGTCTCCTCAGAACAGCTGCTCAGGAAAGCCTGCCACTGACCCTACTATGGCTGCATTGAAGGTGTGTGTCCTTTGCTTTGAGGGGCTTTTCTTCTTTGCCTTTGTAGCTATTTTTCTGAGTGTGGACTAGAGAAAGTTGTGCTTCAGGACAGTAGCATATTTGTGTGTTGGGCTTGGCTTGCTGCTGCATCTGTGCTGCTCTGTTCAAGTCAAGATGTCAGTCCTTAATAATCTGCTCTGCTCCTCAGGGATGTGTCACCAGAGGGGCCAGGCTTAGCTGTACCTCTGCAGGTCATGACAGCAGTTCCTGCTGTGGCTCACAGGAGTGTTGTGACAGGTCTCGGTTTACTTGGTCAAAGGTTTCAGGCTTAGTGTTCTAAACCATGGCTTTTTGCCATTGTTCTGTTGGGGCTCTTCAGTCTGCAGGGCTCTGGCCATCGCTGGAGGGGAAGTTCTTGACCTGCTGAGTTACTTACATGTCTCCAGTGATGCTTTGCTGCTCCCCAGAGAAGCAGCTCCACAGACTCTACGAGTTCCACCTGTAAAACCCTTCGAGAATTCCTGGGGTAAGAACTCGGCGGTCTAGAGATAGCACCTGGCGCTGGTTGTACCTCACACACGAGCTGACCTTGTCAGAACACTTTCTGTGATGGGATGAAAATCTTATCCACCAAAAAAAACCCAATGCAGAACAGTCAGCTGTAACCTTCTCATTCATTCTGTTGTGAAAGGGAGTGTTACTTAACTGTTCTGCAAGTGCCAACCCGTCTGGCTTCTCTGGCTCTGTTTACCCTGTGAGTTGATGTCAGCTCCATTACTCCCAGGGCAGAAAGGTAAGTTTAACACCTGCAGCCCTGTGACTGCACTCAGTTCTAGTTCTGTTGCAGAGGAGAATCAGAACTGGCCCTTGCTGACCATGCTGCAAGTTACTCATAAAAGTTTGCAGTGATTTGCTTGGCATGAATGCTCACAACCAGGAGCTGCAGCCTGTTCTTGCTGCTAGAGAGCAAGTTAATGAAGGAACAGATTATCAGGGCTGGCTGATGGTGGGAAAGGGGTCACCAGATGGAAGAGTGTTCTTAAAAGTAAGAATTCTGTAATGAAATAGGCTTTATAGCAATTTAAACTCATCTACTCTGACAGGAACTGCTTTGGATGTGTATTGTTAATAACTCTCTTGTAAGAGAAGAGAGAAACAGTGGTATATGCCAGATGTATGTTCTTTTGTTCTTCTGCAGTATTAGTTAGATTCCACAGTTCTGTATTGCTGGGTGACATTGTTATTTCAGTTTGGCAAAGCACAGAGGGCACTGAAAATAGCAGTTCTGCTCTTGAACCTGCATTTTCTGTGGTTTTGAGCAGCCTCCGCTGCCTTATTACACTGTTTTCCTCCCTTACAAAGCGGGGTGATGGTGAGCTCCCACAGGAAAGCCTCACTCTGCCAGGAACGTGTTCTCAAAGGGCAAACTCTGTTAAAGTTGTTTCTTCAGCCCACGTTTCCTGCAGCAGAGTCCCAAGCATCCGATTCCAGGGAAAAAATAGGCACTGAGTGGTGCAGCAACAGGAACAACTCAGGCTGGTGCCTCTGGAGAGGAACCCAGAACAAAGAAGTCCCTGGGCTTTTGTACCATTACGGTCTCTGCACCTTCTTTTCATGATCCTCACCCTCCTGGCAGTCACCTCTTGTTTGGTCTGGAGCAGTTTTGTTCCTTACTGGATTGTTTCTCAGTCTCCAGGCTGTCCTTAGCAGGTTTTTCAGGAGGGCTGTCCTGCCGTGGCTGTCGCACAGGGTGATGGCTCCTGCCTGCTCCAGCTCCAGCTGAGCTCAGCAGAAGCCACAGGGCGGCGATGTGGACCCGGCTTTGAGAAGGAGCCGCGGCGGCTCCTTTGTCCTCCTGCACAAATAGCTCAGAGGGCTCGGAGTAACCCGGCAATCCCGGTGCTGGAGCTGAAACTAAAGCTCCTTTTTGTAGCTTGGAAAGTATTTTCTTTCTCTGGACACCAGTGTACAGACTCCACTTCCTCTGCACTGGGAGCTTCTGTCAATGATTTTCTTAATTCTGCAGCCCTGGGATCCAGGAGCTGCAGGATCCTCCTGTGCCTAAAAAAATCCTCCCAGTCCTTTTCTTTGTTACTGGTCGAGGTATTTCTATCACAGCCTGGACCCACTCTGGGTCTGCTGATCTCTGGGGTTTTGTTAATATAGATCCTAAATATTTTGCTTCTTGACAACACAGCTGGAGCTTAGAAAGAGATGCAGGCTGACCTTTTCTTTCTGCTGAAGCTTTATATAGACAAATAGTTTTCAAACACCCTGCAGGTGCCTTGCTGGCAAGTACCAAATCATTTACATGCTGTACAAGCCCTGAACCTTCAGGTAATATAATGTATTTCAGATTTTCTCCTTGCCAACCTGGCATATGATGCTTAAAATAGTTGTAGATGTCAGAGATGGCTTGGTCCACAAACACACTTGCTGCCAATTCTTTATTAAAATTCCAGAGAGTTATTCCCTCTGTAAGTCAACAAAGCCTGGTGCAATCTTCCCCTGTAGCTGCTGGAGTGTTCTTCTGGCCTCTGCATTCCTGTGCTTTAGTTCAATTTACTCTTATGTCCTCACAGGTTCTAATTGCATTCAGCAGATCTCCAACCACTGTTTGACAATTATCTCTAGTTATTGCAGTTCCAACCAGGATCAACCTGAGGCTGGGCAGTCCGACTTCCCCCTGCCTGTAGGGCCAACTCCATATCCTTTTTAACTGTCTTACCCTGCTCAGCTGGACAGAATATCTCCCTCAACAGGTCAACATGGCCCAGAATAGATCATATTCTCAACAAAAAATATAAAATAATGGTGCCCATCAATCTGCATCTTCCCTTAACCTGAGCATCTGATTGCCCCACATCAACAGGGAGGAGGGAGGAGCACGGGGTGGTGCAGAGGCAGCTCTGCAGGCTCCTGGCTCAAATCACTCACAGTTGCTGCAGCTGAAGTCCTTCCTGGAGGTTTTTATAGGGATAGCTGGAGCTGGTGCCTCTGGAGAGGGACCCAGAACTGAGAAATCCCTGGGCTTTTATTCCCTTACACTCTGCACCTTCTTCACACGTTCTTGACATGCCTTTCACGCTCCCCTTGGTCCAGTGGTGGGTTTTGGTCCAGGATCTTCTTGTTCCTTGCTGGATTCTTTCCCTGTCTGGAGGCAGGTCATTAGCTGGTTTATGTGGATGGGCTGCAGCTTTTGCTGACAGTCACAGCTTCCTTATGTTGCACTTTGCACTGGTCTCTATCTCCCACAAGTTTGCACCTTGTGGCCTAAGACTCCAGCAACTTTAGCTGCTCATGCAAAGCAAAACTGCTCAGGCAAAAGAATACAGTTGAAAGACTTCAGCTAACTGAACCTGATTTACAAGAACTCATTTTCTTCCAAGAATTTTGGGGGAAAGTAAGTTTTTAAGGCTACAAATGAAAATGCTTGTCTCTGACAAGCCTTTATCCTTAGGGTAGGCCAGAGTTGTGGATTCTTCTGTTTTCCTTTTTGTCAGGCTGCCTGTTATATCAATAGACATTCTGTATGTGTTAGGAATAAGTGGTATGGACTGTGTTAAACTGAAAAACTCCAACAAAATCCTAACTAATTACAAGCCTCAAAAATTGGAATTTGACTTCAGAAATGGTGTAAATAAAAACTTGTACTTTAGAAAGGAAACCTACAAAGTTTGGAATTGAGTTTAAAGCACTGAACTCATCTTTTTAAATTTATAGTCACGAGGCTTTGACTGGGGAGGCTGTAAATGCAACAGGTCAACAAAAATGGTACTGAATTTGAGTAGCTGAGTGTGAATAGCAGTAGAGCAGTAAAGCAGAACAGCAGAGACTGAGCTGGTTTTATTCCTGCAGAATCGAAGGATGAAGCATCTTTCGGAACAGAAGCGAAGGTTTAATATCAAGATCGGTTTCAATGCCCTGAGCAGCTTGGTGTCAGCCAACTCCAAGTCAGTAAGTACCTTGGCAGCACCAGCAGTTTGCTGTGAAATGTAAAACAGAGCTGTTCTGAAAGACTTGTGAATGAATTTCATCATTTCACTGTTGACTGAGAATGCCAGTCAGTGAAGGTACTTGAGCTGAGGGATTTGGAAAGAGAAGGGGAGAAATCCATGGCTTATAGTCAGGAGTGTGTGAAAGCACCTCATCTTTCAGACACTGTTCTTCTCATGCAGCTTCAAATGTTGAACAAGTTGTGTCTAATGAAATGCTGCAGCTTTAAAGTCAATGGGGAATGAAGAAAAACTGCTCTTGGGACGCTGGTGATGAGGATGCTTGGCATGTCTGCAGCTTAAGCTGACCTTGCCTTTGCTGTCATGTCCCCTTCCCTCTGGCACACTGGGTTTTATACCCATTCTGCCCTTGAAAGGGCTCTGCTCCAGCCACTATTGTCAGCTTGGTGTGCCTGAACCACGAGCCAGCCAGAAACCACAGGGATGCTGCTGGCCTGGTTTAATATACCTTGACTTTTGGCCCAAGTTAATACATGTATTTCTGAGCACAGGTGGGTGGTTTGGCTGCCACAAGAAGCCCAACTGGGCTGCCTTGGTCACTGAGAGATGTAAAGCAGCCATTACTTTATTTCTCAAGTACAGATTTTTAAATGGTTCCTCAAAACTGACTGACAAGTATTTTTATTTGTCTCATTTGGTGATAGCTGGGTGTGTTACCTTCTGCTTAATAACTTCAGGTTTCCTAAACTAAATAATCTGTATTGTCAGCTTCAAACAAGGCGTCTACAGCACTATAAATCTTTCAGCAGATGGAGCACACCCTTCAGTACTTAAGGAAGAGTTGTAAATATTTTTAAGAGGACAGATAATGAACTAAAACATTTTAAATTATTAAAGTACTTCTTTCAACAAAGTAGCAGAAATGTAATTTCTGGAAGAAAACAACCACTGCCACCACGTTTCTCTGTACTAGAGTGCAAAGAGGAGGCAGAGGAATGAAGGGTGTAGTGTCTGAAGTGTTTTGCTTGGCCTGAGCGTGTTTTGCACCACAGTGAAGGAAACTTAAGGTGCTGAAGTGCCTTTGTGGGTGTTCTGCAGGGTAGGGGCAAACTCTGCGTGTGTCACTGTGTTCCAGAAGGTGAGCTCTGTGTCTGTGTTTGGCCTAGATCAGCCATGCAATCACACTGCAGAGAACAGTGGAATACATTGCGAAGCTGCAGCAGGAGAGGACCCAGATGCAGGAGGAGACCAGGCGGCTCCGGGAGGAGATCGAGGAGCTGAACGCCACGATCATGTGAGGCCCGGGGGGTTTCTGTCCTGGGGCAGCTCCGGGGCTGCCTTGCTTGGCTCAGGTGCCACACTGGGCAGCACGTGGGTGCTGGAGGGCACTGGAGTTGATACCAACCCCAAACCAAAGCAGAGCTGCAGTGGGATGGGCAATGGTACCAGCTGTGGGGGTTTTCAGCAAGCTCTGGGCACAAATGCTCAACAGTGGCAGCATCAGGGATGATGTGTCAGGTCAGAGGAATTCTGAGAAGCAGCTGGTGATGGTGGTTTTATAAAGCTGTGCTCACTGGGGATCAAACACTCTTCACAATAGCTCTACTGCAGTTTTCTTTTCACATGCAGTCAGTTTTTATAGGAGAACAGGATTGAGCACACAAGACACAGGACTTGTCCTGCAGAAGTTTGATTGAACATAACCCTGATAAATCACTTCACCTTCCTGGAGCCTCAGGTTGCTCTGTGGGGTTGTGATTGTTGTGTACTATTGTAAAGCACCTGGAGAACTCCAGTGGCTTTACTTCCATCTCCAGAAATTTTAGGCTTAGCAGTGATGTTAGAATTGGCAGCAAATCAAAACATTTTTACTTTTCTTTAAAAAAAGCATGATGGATTCTGTTTGATTTTATTTTAAACTGATCTGTTCCTTAAGAATCATCGTTACATTTTCTCTGTGACATTGCTCAGGAGTAACTCCCAAGTACTTCCTCAACTCCTAATGTGCCTTCTCCCAATTGGATGCCCCAAACTACTTTGTTCTGTGCTATACTTTGCATGCAGTTTTGTTGCTTGTGACAAGAAGTGTGTGTAGCAGCCTGAGAATCACTTTGCTGTTTGAATATAGACAAAATTGGTGGGAGAACAGTTTGTATTCCTGACTGGAACAGGTATATTCTACTGAGGCCATGCACTGGGAGGCCCCATGGTCAGAAATACTGCACTTTTCACTTACACTCATTTAGTGTGGAAGAGAGATGTGTCCTTTTTGGTGGTATTCTGACCCTGGAATATGGTTTCAGTTCCTGCCAGCAGCAGCTCCCTGCCACCGGCGTCCCCATGACACGGCAGAGGTTTGACCACATGAGGAAGATGTTTGATGAGTATGTGAGGAGCAGGACCCTGCAGAACTGGAAGTTTTGGATTGTATCCTTTTGGATCAAGCTGCTGAACCTGGAGTTTGGTACTGGGACGTTTAGAGCCAAGAACTTGGGATTCTGATGCTGTGACTTTAAGCCAAATTGCTTAAATGTCCTCAGTTTTTACCCACACCCTTGCAATGGAGATGGATCCTTGCCTTCAGGCTGTCCTGAGGCACAGCTTGTTCACCTTAAAGTATGGAAGGTAGCTGGAAAGTGAAGTGCAACACAACTCTGAGGTTACTGTACTGCAAGAAATCTTCAGTGGGCTCTGCTGTAACTGCAGCTCTGGTTGTGTTCTGGGAAACATTACAAACTTGGACCTTCTTCTTTCCCCCTCCTTTTCTTTCTGTTTTTCCCTTTCAGGTGAATGTGGAGGGATTTTGCAAAATACAAAGAGTATCATTAGGAACTAAGATTCAATTTTTCCTTGTCTTAGTGTTAGAGATTTGAACAAGTATTTTTTGAAATGTTGCAATCCCTCTGGCAGTTGAAGTCCGTTCAGAAATCCAATGTTTTTTCTGTAGGAGCCTTTCCCATAGAATGTTTTGAATTCTTGCTCTGTTGTCTCCCTTAACATGTGATGATTTGCAGTTCAGCATTATTATTAAGCCATTGTTTGAGTCCTTCAATGGGATGGTTTCCACAACAAGCTTTAAGGATCTGAATGAAACTGCACTGGCCTGGTTGGATCAGCACTGTTCTCTTCCTGTTTTGAGGCCAAGTAAGTGAAGTTCCATCCTGCAGCTATCCCAGATCATAGGAAATGATACCATACACAATACCATTTCTTGAAAGACAGGGGATGACAAAGAAAGCACATGATGAGTGTGATTTTTACTTCCTTTTTATCAGCTCAGTGGAAAAATCAGAACCTCTTCTGACTGTGGAGACCCTTATTTGCATGTTTAACGTTGAACAGAAAAAACCCCCAAACAATTGCTGAATATACAGGAATTTAAACAGTCTGAAAGTGCATTTATAAGCTTCAAACACTCAGCTCTAGTTGGAGTAAGGTTGGCAGTGTGATTTATCTCACGATGGAGGAAGACACGTGAGACTGTATTCAGCTTTAGAATGACCTTCTGTTCCCCCTCACAGTTCAGCAAGGATTACATTTACATTTATAATTGTCAAGGGGTGCAGGAGAAAGATCAGTCAGACTAATGGTCTTTCCTTGCTGCTTTTGTGCCTGTTTTGTCTGCAGTGGTGCTGAACACCCTCCGGCACCTCAGCACGACCACGTCGATCCTGTCGGACCCGTCGTGCCTGCCGGAGCAAGCCACGGAGGCCGTGATCAAGCTGAACAAGAGAGCTGGGGAGACCTAACAGCCAAAGACTCTGAGGTGCTTGTCCAGGGGGTGGAGGAGCCGCCAGCCCCAGCCTGGCGAGCCCGCTGTCGCTCGGTGCACTTTACAAAGAGTTCTCTCCCCCACCCCGAGGGTTCGGGGCCTCGGGCTCCGCCTTCGGCCGGCGACGCTCCGATCCCTCTCCAGTGCTGGGCTGGCTCCGTTCAGTGAGAAAAACACCACGCTCAGGTAAACTCAGCAGGGCTGAGCCCTGCAGGCAGCAACACGTGCCCATGGCTGGGTAAGGCCTGCACGCCAAGGGACGTGCTCTCCGAGGGGTTTCCAACGGACTTTGCATTTCGTGAAGCGAAACGTGCTCTTTATTTTGTTTCCTGGTGTTCAGTTCCGTTTGTTTTACTTGAATAGTGAAAATTGTTAAACAGGATCACATGAGAAAAACCAAAGGAGAAGAGAAATCTGTCAGTGATGTCGACTCGTGGCAAAAATCCTAGAATTAAAATCTCAGGCTGTGTTTTGTGTATTTTTATTTTAATGAGTGTATCATTGCATACGATCAGTTTCAAGATGTGCTTTATTTTCTGGTAAATAAAGTAGCTGGGTTTTATTTTGTTTCCTGGTATAGCCATTGCAAGGGAGTAGCAGGCTGTGCTGTAAGTGCAAGAATGCAGTTTTAGATTGCAGAAATTCTCCCAATTTAGGGTGAAAAAAGATTTGAATTTTATACCAGTTTGATAAGTGGACTGTTTCCTTGCACTCTGCACAGTTCAGCTGCCACCCTCACAAAATGTGCACATATAAAACACATCCATAGGTAAATGTAGTAGCACTTCAGAGAATTGAGTTTGTAAGGGTAAGAAATTGGCTTTTTTATTATCTCAGAAACTGTATCAAACCACATGGACTTGTAGTCAGTTCTTTGCTTCTCTGTCTTTTTTCCTTCTTTCTTTTTGCCTTCTATCTGAAAAACCCGAAGGACTTTGCTAAACCTGGTCTGTGTGAGAAGGTTATGTTCAGCATGAATTATAAAACATGTAAAAATATGTTTAAAACTCCAAACACTGCATGACATTTGTCTGTGACAGCCTCAGCACGGACTGTGCTCTGCTGCAGAGAAACTGAGTCTCTTACAGCAGTGATTGTCCATCCTGAGACAGTGCTGGGACAGTCATTCCACATGATTGCTCATAGTCTGGAATGATCCTGTGACCCTTGTAATGCCACTCATGGCTTGATTCTGACTCTTCAGAGCTATGCAAACTGTGGGGATCTCTTCCCTCATCCCCCCTCTTAGCAGTTTCCTTCCAGTTCAGAGATCAGGCTGCTGGAGGTGACGTGCAGCCCATCCCAGGGCTAAAGGAGAAGCAGCTGGAACACGTGGGGATTGCACACACTCACGTGGGCTCAGAGGACTCTGCTCTGGGCATGGGGTTTTCCCTCAGCTTTGTTCCCGCTCTACTGCACCCCGTGGGCCAAAGTCTGTAAGGAAACAGCAGGCCTGGGGAGCAGAACTGAGCACAGGGTGGGTTTGTTTCTTCTTTGTCCTGAGATTCTGCAGCCAAGGGCTTTCCTTGCAGAATTCCCTTCTGTGTGAGCAGGGATGTGCAAGGAGAAGGCACAGAAGGTGAACCCCAGGGCCCTCCCCACGAGCAGAGGAACTGGGGGCTGAAGGGGAAGGCAAAACTGAGCCCCAGTGAGCCTCCCTGTAGCTGTGCAGACAGATGAGGAGATGCTTCTTTTTTCTTTTTTTTACAGCAAATCTGGCACATAATTTGAAGTTTGTGGCACACGTGAAAACCTGTGTCCCTGTGACAAAGGCAGCAAAAATCCAAGCCTCAGCTAAGGAATGGTTTGTTGAAATAGTGTATAAAGGTTGTCATAGTAATTAAATAGTGAGTAGATTTTCTGGAGGGATCCATACCTAGGTCTTTCATACATAGTGTAATCAATTTAGCAATACCCTTTGGGATGCATCTGGGTAAGAAGTGTTGAAGTAAATACTTTTTTAAATCCTCCCATTTTTATCACTGGTTGTGAACTTGATTCCAGTACAGTCATTTAACACTGTGATGAGCTGGGGAGGGTCCCTCACATCCCCTCCTCAGTGGGCTGAAGCCTCACAGAGATGCACAGATACCACCTGTGTGTTTGCGTGGCAGAAAACCATGTCTCTGGTTTTCTAGCAAGAAATCAGTGGGCACGTTGTCCAAGAACTGGTGTTTTTGCTGAGCTTTTCAGAGTGATGCCTCCCCTGCAGTGTGGGCTCCTGCTTGTCAGCAGTGATGGTGTGTGATTTTTACCATTGCGAGTATCGATGATGTTGGAGTTTTGTCTCCACAAGCAAAGGGCATTACAAGAAATGCTTCAGGGCCCAGGGAAAAACCTGACAGCTTAAATCCTGACATCCCAGATTCACTGGGTTGGAAGCTCAAAGGGACCTTAAAGGAATGGGAAGGTCAGTAATTTGACTGAACTGCTAAAATTTTTGGTCAATCCAAAATTTGTTGTTATCTGGATGTGGACGGAAAACCCATCAAGCTCGTTGTGTCATGAGCTGGTTACAACTGGAGGGAAAGTGCTTGTTTTATCAAACTGTGGTGGAGAAACGAGCTCAAAGCACTATTGAAAATCTGCAAATCTTAACATAGTAAAGAGAAAAAAAATTCAATGAGAGATTGCTCACTTGGGCCAGGAGTGTAGGAGGGAGGGAAGGAAAAGTGAAAATATATTTTCCACGTAGTACAATTACCAGAAATGATGTGGCTGCTCTTTGAAGCAGCGATTCAATGTGTTTTGTCCTTCTGATTTTGCAAATCAGAATTCTTCTCTTTTATCAGTCAGCCTTGTGAGGAGAGTGATTTCACTTCATTTGGAAACACAGGAGGAAAGAGCTGGTTTATGTCTCACCAGTAGAGTGACCAGTAGAACTACTGAGCGTTGGTGTGAAAGGAGATGGACCACGTATGTATTAGTTCCTGCATAGCTCTCCACTTTGACTTAGGGTTGAACTCCTTAGTCTGTCTTTCTTAGCCCCTGAGGAGTTTCAGTACTTTATTTCTTTTTTTTTTTAAAGTTTGGTAGCCCTTTCCCCCCTGACTGAAGGGCTCTTGATTTCCTCAGTGTCACCAAAGCAAGCCAAACACACAGTGCCTATATCTGCACAGAGCTACAGGTGGTGCACGTCTGTCTTCAGTGAACTGGTGCTAAACTTTCAGAGAACCCCCACATCACTGAATACCAGTCATGCTCATTCAAATCCAGCATATTTCACTGAGTAAAGGAGTGGCTGAATAACTTATTTATGGCCTGTGATATGCACAAAGTCAAACTGGGATTGTATGGTGGTTCCTTCTGACCTTGAATTCTGATAATGTGGATATCATAGGTGGTCCCCACCCCAAACACGAGTTCTGGGAAACTTGGGCATTATCTGGTGTAGTTATTTGTTTGTATTGTAGTTTTTAGCCTCCTCTTAGCTGGAGGAGGAAGTGGTGAAAGTCCAGGAGCACACGAGGATTGAAGGAATTCATGAGCAGTAGGATCAGAGACAAGTGCACACATCATCATGACAGTCTGATCTCTGCACAAAACCAAAGGATTCTTGATTACTACCATTTTACGTGATTGGAATGTTCTTCCATGCTTTTCTAGACCCCCTGGGAAGGCCTCCTTGAAGGGAGGCTGACTAGAATGTTTCCATCTGTGCCTTAGGTCTTGGTGTCGTGAATGCATTTGATTTATCCTAAGTCCTGTGTTGTTCCTCCCAGCACAATGCTCTGTGGAAAATTCAGTGAATGGACAGAGTGGGGCTTCCCTGGCTTTTAAGAGCATTTTATGTGTCCCTTTCAAACTGAGATTGTGAGTAATTGTGTGTGTGTATGGAAAAAACTGCATCTTTCCTGCTGAATCCACCACCCTCCTCTCCCCTGTCCACGAGCACACACTGTCATACCACAGGCTCGACAGAACCCAGTAAATATGCGAGTGATTAAACCTCAAAATCTGAAATGGCTTGAAAAGACAAAGGGCTGTCAAACTGTGTGGGAAAACAGTATCCCTTTGTATCTTCAGGTTTTTTACTTTCCTCTGTGAGTGTGTGTGTGTATGTGCACGAGTGGTGGGGGTGGCAGGCACAAGGAAATTCAATTTTGTCTGCTTTTATAACCCCAAACTCCTGCAGAACAGTTTGAGAGCAGAGAGGGAAGCTCACTGCAAAGACTTTCAGTAAGATAATGCTTTTGTGGTTCAAGTTATTTGAAGGCTATTTCATGTTCTCAGTTTCTGGAGTGAATAATTCTTGCCTTGATGTCTCCAACTAGAAGATACTGCTGAAAATAGAATGGGTTGATAACTTTTCACCTTTTTCTGTCCTTTTTCTTAGTTCCTTGACACCCTTACTGCATGGAAAAACACCCACAAGAGGCTGATAACACCCAGTTTAGGTGCTTTAGGGATTCAGTCATACCAGTCTTGGGGACTGTGGGCAACTGTTGGTAACTTTTAGGTTTTTATTTAGATGAGACAACAGGAGTCTTTCTATTACTCCTCAGTTTATACACTTGAGTTTGAGAGATGATTTGTTTGGGTTTTTTTTCTTTTATAGGGCCCTGATATTTTTCCCACAACATCAGTTAAGCCTCAAGTTTCCTTTTATTTCATTCTTGGTTGGATTTCCTGCTCATTTACTGTGTTAGAGCAGAAGTGGTAGTACCAAATTGTAGCTTTGTCTGTAAAACTTGAGCTCTACAGTAACTTCAGTTACAAAGAAACACTCCTTAGGTATATACTAGAATGACTTTCTAGCCCTTGTCTGAACTTAGTTTCTGTCTGAACTTTTCCAACATGAATAAGGTTTTCAATCAAAACCCATCAATCTTAGGAGCAGACCTTTTAATTAACAATACAATGAATAAATTGCTCGTTTTCTTCTTCTAACCTTGTATTTAAATGTGTTTTAAGTGAATGGAATTCATTCTTGTTAAAAAAAGTATAAAAAAAAGCTTGAAGGTATGAGGACTTCAGGTTGTGCTCTTGCTTTGCTTAGTTTTCCTGTTCCCTTGCATGACACAACTTCAGTTGTGCTGTTGATATGTAGCACTTTTCAGTAGGTCTGTTAAATTGTGCAATGCATTTTTTTATATTTACAACCAAAACAATAAAGGATATTTTTTGGCAGAAACTGGTTGCAATGCCTTTACTTTCCAGCTGGGGGTGGGGAAATGGTAAAGTGGAACTGTTCCTGTTCCTGGCAGTCTTTTTGCAGCTCTAAAAGGCGGTGAGAGCTCCTTTCCCTGGGAGTTACCCTCTGGATCTGTGTGTCTGGCTTTCCCAGTGCAAGGCATGTGTGTCCTCTGTGGAACTGCTGAAGTTTGGTTTCCTTTTAAGAAACTTGGTGTCACTTGGGCTCTTCTTGACTGAAACAGCCAACTCACTCTGAGCTGTGTTAGAGCTCCCAGGTGATCTCTGTTCCTCGTGCCTTGGCCCCCAGGCTGTGCTTGCTCTGTGCTGGACTGTTCCCTCTCCCACCAATATTAGCCAGATTAGAAGAAATTGGAAATAACCCCTTGTAGTCATCTCTGCTCCCCTTCACTGAAGCAGCTTAAGAGACTGGGCATGAACAGGGGGCTAAAACACCTTCTCTGCAAGTGCAGGTGTGTGCAGAGCCCTGAGCCTGTGCCTTGAGTCCTCATGGTCTTACTTTCTTGCAGGCTTGGATTTGGTCTGACACTGCCTGGAGAGTGGAGCCTGCAGAGCAGCACTGAGGTTGGATAGCACGGTATTCCCGTGGGACTGATGTCAGTGTTAGGCACTGAGCTGCCTTAGTCCACTTAAAAATTGAAATTAACATTTTATCTTTGCCTTATAATGACTTCTTTCTGTTTTTCCCTGGTAGGACAGCCCAGCTCCCTGTGCTTCAGTAGTCACCTCGTTAGCATTTGGGATTTTCCTGCCCAGGGGAAGCAGCGCTGAGTGCCCGAGGCTCTAAGTTGAAGTGAAAGGTAATAGATGAGTGAAGAGAAGGATTTTACTTTAAAATCAGCGCACAGGAGTTCGTGCTGGTTGATCTTATCCTTGTGATTGGTGCCTTTGACTTAATATTTCTGATGAGAACCCCTGATGACTCAGGCCTGCGGTTCCAGAAGCTACAGCAGTTTTTGAACTCTGCATTTAATTTTTCAGAAATCTGCAGCTTGATCTCACATAGAGCATTTTCGTAGGAATAGGCAGTGAGGGGCAGAGCTCTTTAACCAGAGATAAACCAACACTTTGGCCTGAGTTCTGTCTTGGCCGAGCATTACAAATGCCAGAGTTACTGCAGCGATGCTATCGGAGCTCTCTGGGAGGAAGCTGTGGCTGGAGAGCACGTGTGCTCTACTACTGATTTAGTGGTGATTTCAGAGAGGCTGCTGGAACTTGAGCTGATGTGCCAACAGTTTTTGAAGTGGCTTCTTTTGTGTGGCAGGTCCTGCTAATCCTCGAACGCTGCCAAAAGTGGACCTGTGTTTGCTCTGTGGGAATGATGCCAAATGAAGTCACTGCTGTAAAGGAATTGGCCCTTCAGTGGGCAAACAGCTCAGGGCTCTCTTTATATGTAAAAGAATGGAATGTAATGCTCACTAGATTTTTTTAATCTATTTATTTTAACCTATTTAGCCCTTAGGAACTCTTCTCTGCCTGTTCTCATCCCTGAGGACTTTCTCCAGGAGGTGACAGGGCAGGCAGTGGATGGTTAGCTGGGTGTTGGGGAAGTTACCTGTGTACAAACACAGAGGAGCCCCTGCTGTCACCCAGAGAGATGTTTCTTTCACAGGTTCCTGTCTCAGACCAAGGTGTGTGTATCACACACCACACTGCATTTCCGTCACAAAGTGGAAACAAACCCACAAAAGATGAGACTCGTCACAACCCTGAGTCCTGCCCTTCTGACACTTCTTACAAAGCCCATCTGTGGCTCCTCCACCTAAACTGTTTGTTCCTCATAGGTCTTGAAAGCTTCATTTCTTATCAGGATAAATGGGGAACTGCTTGTCAAGAGATCTTTGCTGGTGACCAAATCCTTATCACGGCAGAGATGTACTGTGTGGCCCAGGGGTATCCTCCAACTTCCAGCCCTCCAGGGGTCAGAAGGGTTTACCTGAGCCCTGATGACCCTGCACCAGGAAGGCTTCAGGTCTGCAGGAGTTCTCACACTGTTCTGTCTGGCGTTGGCAGCTTTGCCCTCTCAGGAGTGACTGATCTGAGTCTGAATGCTGAAGTCATATTTGGAGAATCTCTGAGCTTCACCATGGGGCGCTGGGCCTGCAGCAGCAGAGGTCCTGGGAATTGCTTCCAAAGTTGCTTCCACGCCAGCATCCCTGGAGGGCTGGTGTTGGCTCTCACAGGTTCAGAAGTGTTTTGGTGGCACAGTTGTGTCACTCTGCATCAGACTATTTGCAGCCACTGTTTGTGTCCAGCTTACCTGGGTCTGCACTTACCCTCCCTTTCTGCCTCCTCTGTGAGGTGCTGGCCAGCACTCCCCAAGCTCAGCCCTTTGAAGGCTCATGAGATGGTATGAGCCAAGGTTGGTGATGTGCTATCAGCCAACCCACCTGTCTTGCTGCAGCCCAGCCAGTCGTGGCAAAGCACCCTTTCCTTGCAGCTCCTGGCAGGAGAACTGTGGCTCTCCAGTTTTGTGCTTCCCATGAGCTGAGGCAGCAGGGCTGGCAGGGCAGTTCCGTGTCCCTGTGGGAAAGAACAACTCTCCTCTCTTTCAGGTTGCTCTTCCCATGATGTGAGCTTTGATGGGCCATCTGACTCACTTCAACATCTTCTTGAACTTCAGAGAAAATGTTTCCCTTTCCAAGGAAAACACTTCCCTTGAGCTGTTTGTATCTTCAGAAGGTGGAACAAAAGGTGTGCAGGGGAGAGGAAACCGCAGGGAGTGGCCCTGTGTAATCCCTGGTTCTGCAAGGCTCAAGTGGCTCGTCAGCCATTGGCACTGGTGATGTCTAAGCCCTCAGGATATAAATGTTCTGCTTGCTGGGGTTTGCTGACCCCACTTGAAAAGGTCAGTAGGTCTTTCACACCCCCAGGCAGTGATCCTTTTCTAACCACACTTCTTTCTCCATTACAAATGAAGGGTATGAGGTTGGAATTGCACGTGCTGCCTGTCACCACCATGTGACATCTCCACAGGGGTGTCTGAATTTGGGACCTCTTGGGAGGAATTTTACCCTGGCTCCCTTTGGGAAACACTCCTACTTTTCTAGGATCCCCCCTCAGGCTCTTGGGGGACTGGCAGTGACTCAGCTGGTGTCAAAAACCACTTTTCCAGGAGAAACCTGGGCAGAACAGGGCTGGTTCTTCAGGAATGGCAGGAGGAAGGAAGGGCTGTGTCAGCACCACTGGCCTGTTTCGAGCTGCCCCAGCACGGGGGTGAATTGGGATGTGTTTGGCATTGAGAGGGTTTGAAAGGAGGACCCAGGAGATGAGCTGGGACCAAAAGCCCTCACTCTGTCTCCTCTCAGGCTTTTCCCAGCCTCTGGAATGCAGGGGCTCGATCCAGCTGCAGTTCCCTGGACATCCGGAGCACGAATCTGAGCAGTCCTGAGCAAGGTGGACCCTTCCTGGGGCAGGAGCTGCCACCAGTGGCAGAGAGTGAGGGGATCCTTTGCTTGGGTCATATGTGAGTGTTTTGAGTGAAATTATTGTTTTATGTAGGTCAATAATGGGAATTTTCAGAACTTGCTTTTTTAATATGTAAATAATGTTAATTAGGAACTGATCCTAATGCTTAGTCCAGCTTGAACTTTTGGTTATCTAGATTGAAATAATTGCATTATTATTAACCCTCCCTTTATTTTGGATAATCAGGAGTTGATGTGAAATAAAGGATTAACAAATCATGGCAATTCCTGTTGCTCCCAGACCACTGGGGTAGCTTTGCCTTGTCCCCAGCCCCAGGAGGGTTTCTAGTGTAGTTAACATAAGAATCAGAAACAGCCAGTTCAGTTTGTTAGTGCAAAAGTATTGTAAAAAAGAAATAGGAAAAAGAGATTCCAGCACTATTTGTTTTATTTAATCTCATTTTAATTAAATGCCAGGTTCTATCCAAAGGTAATGACAGGAAATGTGTAAAACCATTCATCTATTAAGTAGCAAGTACATCATTCATCCCTTTCACTATTAAAATATATGAGTTAAAAATATGAATAAATATATAAACTATATAATTGCTTAAATAGCTTTATAAAAATAGATGTTGTATAATATATAAATAGATTCACTAGTAGAGAAGTACAAAATGAAACTACTGACAAACAACTTTTCTTTTGAAAAATAACTGCAAGATAAGAATATAAATAGCATTAAAATTACACTTTCCTGTTTGCTCATTTATGTGAGGAATGGTTAATTAAATCACCCTGGCTCATCCTTTTTATATGCTCTTGCAAATAGGACGGTATAAATACTTTTATAATAAATACAATCAATAACTTAAGACATTCATCCTTTAAATATTAAATTAAGCTAGGTTATATAGTTATAATATCTAGAGTAGCAAGTACTTTATCACTGTTGTGTCTGGCACTCTGACCCCACACCCACTGACAGGTCACATTTAGCCAGGTCGCTGGCACCTTTCCATCCTGGCATATTAAACTGCTGCTTCAGAGTACATTTTTCTGGTATTTTGCATAATCTGCTCGTATTTCTTTAAAACCCACCAGATGTAGGTCATCTTGACTGTAAGGTCCATGGTCTGGATCTGGCTGAAGTGTGTCTGAGGCAGGTCCTGGTCCCTGCAGGTGTAAAAGGCGGCTCCTTCGCTCAGCGTCGTGTCCAGCTGCCCGATGCTGGCACTGATGATGTCATCTGAGCTGGCATTGCAGGTCGTCTCCATCTTGCTCTTCACGGCCTGCAGGATTCTGTAGATGTGGTGCAGGGCACAGCAGTTGTCACGGAAAGCTGGGCAGTCAGGTATTTTCCTCACCATGTCTATGACTTTGGAATTGTTGAGCAGCCGGGGCTCGCTGTGGAGCGTTCGAGAGATGCAGTTGTTCTGTGAGGGAGGAAGAGCAGAGAGAAATTGTTCATCCCTTGGTTTCCATTTCTCATTTGGGTACACTTGGGGGTTTTGGTTGTGGTTCAAGAGCTATACCAACACCTACAGCCCTTTGATCAAGCAAGTGTTGCACGCTGTCTGTGGCTGTGAGTGTGCAATTCCTCTCCCCATGCCCTGCTCGGCTTGCTTTCAGCTTTTCTAAGTACTGGTTTTTACTCTTTGCTGTGTGGACAAAATTTACTTATGTCAGACATCTGGCTTGGCCTGAGTGTGTTCTCATCTGTGTTAGCAGAGATGGTTTTAGTTTCAACAATGAATTCAGATGAAATGAGTGTTGATTGTTATCAATCACTCTTGGGAACACAGTCCTAGGAACTGCAGTTGACACTTGAGTTCAGTGCATGTTTTCCCATCTCCAGAGAAGGGATGGGTGAGCAGGAGTTTTGGCTGAAGTGCTCAAGCACTGGGTCAGGCTGAAGAGCAAGGCAATTCTTGCCATGTTTCCAGTGATCTGACTGGATTCTTCCAAAAAGATGGCCAGTTTGACTCTGGAGCCTGATAAGGAACACTGGAAGTCTGGAAGATCACACCTGGCAGTTACCTGAGGCAAAGCCACCCAAGCTTTCTGCAGCTGCCCTGACCACTGCTCCAACTCCGCCCTCAAATAATGCAATGTGAGTGCTTTTCTTCTTGCATGGATACAGAGAAGAGACTATTTTATCTTCTAACCCAAATATTTTTCTTCTGATGGTCTTTCTAGCTTTATAATAACTCAATACATTTCTACACAAACATAGCACATGCAAAATGGTACTTACATAGTGTTTAAACAAGTCAGTTGCTTGCTGTTCTATCACTGACACCAAGGGCTTTATCTCAGTAGGAAAACGCTTCTCCCTCTGGCCTGTAGTAATTTTGCCTTCTTTTGGTACGTCTGTTGGTGCAGAGGAGCCCAAAGGAGCCAGCAAGCAGAAGAGGAAGATGGCAAACCTGTTGATCTCTGCATTCAAACGAAGAGACAAAAGGAAAAAGAACACCATGGTCAGTCTCAACCCTCCACGTAGGGTGGTGCATTTTTAAAGCACGAAGTGGCTGAGCTGGTGATGAGCATCAACCAGTGCCCCCTCAGAGTGGTACAAGGGTAAGGCAGACCCACCTGCTTGGCGTTCCATGGTGGGCTGGGAGAGCTGCTGGCTGCGAGCTGCCCTTGGAGCTGCTGGTGCCACAGTGCTGGGGTGGCACGGCCAGGCTGCATTTAAGCACCCCGGAGTCCTGCGTTGGTGGCTCCCCCACAGCAGGCGGGATTTTTTTGTTTTCTCTTTTTTTGGCCAGTGCTAGTTTGGGGTTTTTTTTTCTTTTTCGGAAGATTACATCAAAAGCTGGTTCGAGTGCGTCTGCACTGATTGTGATCTCGGTGCAGTTTCCAGCTGACACACACAGTGTCCTGTGTCGCCTGGTTGATGAGCAGTTTGGGATGCTTGGCTTAGCTATCCCATCTAAAGCCTTGGGCTCTCCAAAATGTAGGATTTGGGACATAAACTCTGTTGTGGTTTTAATACAAACATGGCTGGGGCTTGCAGGCACAGCACTGCTGCCCAAGGCCAGCAGCGTTCTCCTGCAGGGCCAGTGGAAGAGTGGGCCAATGCAGGGAGTGAAGAAGCCATGGGAGGCTTGTGTGCAAGGGAGGGCAGGCCTCCAGTTCAGTCTATAAATCCTTTTGCTGGATGTCTGGAAGACCCTGTCCCCATGTGGGACCCTCTCACATAACCCAGCAGAGGATGCCCAGGATTCCACCTCTCCATCCCTGTTGCCCATCCCTCTATCTCCCCTAAGGTGATTTTCTGTTTCCAGTAACTAAACACACACCAAAACAGGGAAAAACTATCCCTAGGATTTACAAATGTGAGGTTATGGTCAGAAGAGCGGAACTAGTGATGGTTTGGGACAGAAAGGAGAGCAGAGGAAATTCCTGTGAAAATACCTTTGTGACCCATCCACACTTGTACTTCCCACCTCTGTCATTGCAGATGTGCTGAAAGGTGGTCGTAAGTCCAAAGATGAGTGTGTGTCAAGTCACCAGAAGATTTTCAAGGATCAGTAGCTTGGTGTCCAAATAATCAGTTTTGGTTTTCATGTGAAATTATCCTCTCTGAAAATATACAGGTTGGTGTGTGTGTGAACTCCTCTGCAGTGACTGGGACTGGTTCATGGCCTGTTCTGTGGGATGAACCCATTCCCAAAGCTTGAAATGGGAAGGGACATTTCCCCTGTACAATTCTGCACTGGGGTCTCACCAGCCTGTAACTTCAGCCCTCAGTGGTTTGCCTGAGGCCACAGTGACAGAGATCCCCAAGGTGAAGGTGGTTCTGAGGGAGCCCTGACAGCCAGGCAGAGGGAGGCAGCCATCCAGGAGGCTTTTCTTCTTGCACAGCCTATTCCCAGGTGCCAAATAATGCAAGGAGTTGAGTGAGCATGGCCTGGGGTGTGGGACTGCACATAATATAGCACAGTGCTGGGGAAGAGCTAGAAAAGGACTGTTATGGGAGACACTTCAGTTATTTGAGGATTTTATTATCATTTGGGGGTTAATTTGAGACAGAGTTGTTTCATTGTGCAGGGCATTCTTTAAGAACATTGTTACAAAACAATAATTGGTACTGGTGGCTCCTTTTGGGTAGAAGGGTGATCTTGGAGGCTTACTTGTTTGGAGGCACTGAAAAGGCAGAGATACAGCTGGTCGGTGCCCTACAGGGAGATGAGTGCAAAGTGCATGAGTTTGTACATAGGAGAGGGCATTGGGCACTATCAGTTCCCCTCAAGCTCTCCTGGGTACAGCCAGGGAGGAGAGACAAGGAATCTGCTCTTCCTCCAGGAGCAGGAACATCTCCTTGTGCAGCACCAAAGGCAGCGGGGCCCAGTTCCATGAACCACAGCTCGACCACTGCTAATGCTCTTTCAAAGATTTTTAGAAGATTTTACTTCATTTTCTCCTAAGCTGAGGGCAGCAGTTTGCCTGGTTATTCCACTCCAGGCACTGCCACTATCTGTTAGCCTGTGCATGCTCTGTACATCCTTTCCTGCCTGTTCATGGCTGTGATAAGCTGCTGAGCTGATAAGGGAGCAGGTCAGCATCCGTCCTGTAAAACCCAAC
The DNA here is from genome assembly GCA_013400415.1 of Scytalopus superciliaris. Taxonomy (NCBI): domain Eukaryota; kingdom Metazoa; phylum Chordata; class Aves; order Passeriformes; family Rhinocryptidae; genus Scytalopus; species Scytalopus superciliaris. The sequence goes on along the minus strand of VXBX01006778.1, from coordinate 327,374 downwards.
CTGAGAGGTTCAGCTTTCCACCACGTAACCATCAGACATCAGAGAACATCTGCAATTCATTTAGTGAAGTTCTGCTGACACACGCTGCTCTGTCAGCCTCCTAAAATGGAATTTGTAGCCATTGCCTCAATACCTATCACTGGAAAAAGGAAATCAGTCTATAGAGCACAGAGACCTGATTCTGACCTGAGACAGAGCTGAGGGTTTTGTTCCTGGAGCTCACCTATTTTTTTTCCAAGCGTAGGAGCTGGTATTTTCAGCTGTGTGCTTTGTTTTCTCATGGCCTTACGTGGTTGTGGTGTCAGTGCCCTCCACATGAGTGAAGAGCTGGGCTTTCACAGCTGACTGGGAACCTCCCTGTTTGTTCCCTGGAATCTGAGTGACTGTCAGGAAATAGATAAGTGAAATGGCAAATGCTGTGTCAGCTCCTTGGCCAGGGAAGGAGGCTGATGATGCATCCTGCAAATGCTGCAGGAGGCCTCCTGCTCTGTCCCCAATGGGGAGCAACCCGCAGAACCTGGAGGAGATCCAGAAAACCAGGGATTTACTCCCAGCCAACTAACCTGGTGCTGTCCCAGGCTCACCCCACTTGGAGAGCTTGTTTGGTGCTCGGTTCCATGGAATCCGCGTCACCACCCTCTCCTAGCAACAGGGACTCCGGAGCCAGGAATGGCAGCACGAGGCTGCTGCAGCCTCTCTGCTGCCTTTCGGGAGTACCTGCGGCACCTGGGGCTGCAGGACTTCCCCTGTGGCCTCGGCAGCTGGGTAGGGACAGGGGACACAGCCGTGGGATGGGGACACGGCCCGGTGCTTGGGGGGCTGTCACTGCCTCTGCTCTCTCCTCTCTGCAGAGCAAACCCTGCCTCGATGGCCACAGGAGCCCCTGCGGGGCCCAGCCAGGGCAGGAGGAGGATGTGCTGGATGAGACCTCCGAGATGCTGCTGGAGCTGCTGAGGGACCAGCACAGCCCCTGGGCACAGCCCCCCGACTGCAGCCCCCAGGACCGGCTCCTGAGGGAGGTGGCTGTGCTGGCACCCGAGCTCATCCATGACTCCAAAGTCTGCCAGGTCCTCAAGTCCCTGCGGATGGTCGACAAGGGAGTAAGTGCTGGTGCCTGTAAAGCTGCAGGCCAGGAAACTGTGTCTGCCTGCTGGGAGGGAAAACAGCCTGGGAAAAGGACACCTTCCCCATCCCAGGGTCTTCCCAGGTGCCATTATTGCAGCTGGGGTAGAGCTGCTCCCCCCACCCTCCCCAGGGTGTTGTGCTAATCCGTGTTACAAATACTGACATGGATCAGCACATGTCCACATCATCTTGGCCCTGAGGTGGCTCAGGGACACGTTGGCCAAACGCAGGTCTTTGCAGGTGGAGAAGGTCGATGAGGGTGTGTTGCAGTTCCAGCAGCTGGAGGAGCTCATCCTCAGTGCCAACCAGATCAGCAGGATAACCTCAGCCAACCTTCCACGGACACTGAAGGTGAGCGAGCAGTGCCTTGTGCAGGATGGGGAGGGAGGTCCCATCTGGGGTCACAGCACAAGCCAAACAGCCCCAGGGGTGCCAGGAACAGCTCTCTGCAAAGCTGGCTGTTGTTCCCTCTGTCCCGGCCAGGTCCTGGAGCTCTGCTACAACACTGTGGGTGATCTGCAGGACCTGTGCTCTCAGCCTCCTCCAGAGCTCCAGCACCTGGGGCTGGGACACAACAGGTTGTGTGGCCCTTCCCAGGATAAGTTCCTCACGGACGATTTCTGGTAATGCCACAGGCTAAACATGGGCTCCTGAAAGGGAGGTGGGCAGATGTGAACAGGTGACCTCCAGCCACCACAGTGGCCCTTGTTAAGAAGTTACAGCCCTTCAGCAGGGTCGTTGCTTTGCTGTGTGTCCACTCCCTGTGCAGAGCTGTCTGTCTTTGTTTGCTGTCTGCTGTGTCATGCTCAGAGGTGTGGTCATGGCCAAGGTGTGGAATGGGGAAGTCACCTGTAAAACTGCCTTGACACTCTGCCCACCACAGTTCCCATCCCCCTGGGCAGCTTCCTTGTTCGATGTCCTTCCCAAAGGCCCTGCTGGGAGTCTGCCCTGGGAAGAATCTCAAGCTTATGCTGTATCACCAAATGATGCAGTGGGGCCATTAGTGGGTGCTAAAGAAACATGTTTTAGAGTTGTGGGGCAGGCTGACAATGGACCATATGGCTCAGAAATTTGAAATTGGCTTTGAGATTGTACCATCCGATTCCCCAGTTCAACCCAGTTTGTGCTAAGGAAACAAGATTTTTGTTTCTGCTTTTGCCCCAGGGCAGTGACTCTATCCTCAGAGGGGTGCACACTGCCTGCCCTTCTCCCCTGGGTTCTCTCCTTAGGCCAAACCTTATCTCCCTTGACCTGAGCTTTAACAACCTCACGGACCTGCTGGGGCTGGTCTCCCAGCTGGCCAGTCTGCAGAAGCTCCGTATCCTGGTGCTCCAAGGAAACCCCCTGGCTCTCATCCCCACTTACAGAGGCTTCCTCGTGGACAGCCTGCCCAAGCTGTCCATCCTCGATGACATCCACGTGGGGCCTGATGAGAGGCAGCAGTTCCAAGGCTTGGCAGGGCAGCCAGGTGAGCTGGGATCCAGGAGGGGGGTTTCATTGGGGTTGAGCTCAGAGTCCTCAGGGCAAACTCTGGATCCAGTATTGTCACCTCTTCTCAAATGGAGATCCTCCTTTGTGCCTTTTTACCCTGCCTGTCTCCCCCTACTAGTGGGGAGACAGGCAGAGGACCCTGCAGTGGCGTGATTACAGTTGAGGTAGTTCTAGCCTTAGTCAGGCCCAAGAACAACCCATCCCACTCCTAGCACTGCCTCAGCATCCCGGCCTGCCCCAGCACTGCTCCCCAGACACCATGTGGTGTCAGGCCCTGTGTTTCCCTCTGGAGCTGTGGAAAGAGGAACATCTGCACCGGGAAAGGTGTCTGCACACAGCGGTGCCACCCCGGCCGGGACAGGAGCAGGGGGCTGGGGGCACCGGGGATGGGGAGCCCACACAAAGGGTGAATTCGTGTGCTGGATGTGCTCTTCGAGACTGAAATGTTAACCAGGGAGGCAGAGCAGCCGAGGCAGGAGGTGTTTGCGTGGCTTTGGGGTGACCCCCGGTGGCAGTGGCTTGTCACAGCGCTAGCACAGGGCGGCAGGGAGCGGACCCGGAGGTGTCCGCTTGCTCTGTTCCTCCCTCGCTCGGAAAGGAACATGCTGCAGCTTCACGGCACGATTGTCTTTCTTTTAGAACTGAGCAGGAGTGAAGCTCGAGTGGTTGTGACTGTTGGGGAGATGAAGGGAGTCCCTGACCCCAGCGCTCTCCAGCAGCTGGACATTGGCTCTGAGGCTCCAGTGATCACCTGCAGCTACTTTGTGACCTACGAGTTTGCAGAGGGAGAGGAGCTCGAGGACGGGAGCAGCACTGAGGTTGGTGCTTAATTGTGCTCCTGAAAGCTAACAGGCTTGGCAGGTCACAGCAAGGGAGAACCCATCGCCAGGCTGAGTAGAGATGGATATGGCAGGGGCAGAATTCCCATGGTGCTGCATCTGGCAGGATAAGTCCCAGCTGCCCACATTCCCTGCCCCTCTCAGGGAGCCCAGAGCTCTGCATGTGGGAGTGCACTCACAGCCCCCCTCTGCTGTGTCACAGCCCTTCTCTGGCACTGATGCCCCTTCTTCCCTTGAGAATGGGCTGGGGAATAGGATTTCAGAGGCAGCTCTGCCCTCTGGTCCCAGTGCAAACACAACCAGACATGCCCTACCAAGAGACCCCTCTCTGTTCCAGATAACAAAAATCCAAGAGAGTCCCACAGTGGCCACTTTGGATGGGGACAGCTCTGCTCAGGACACAGGAGAAACAAAGAACCAGCAGGACCCTGCAGCCATGGAGGAGACCAAGGCTCACTCTGGTAATGAGGAATTTAAATTCTCTGTCCCACTGCTCAGGGCAGGTTTGTGGCTCTTCCTGGCATGTGGTGGGCATCAGGATGTCCCTTGCAGTGTCAGCTTGGGACTGATGGGTAATGACCTGGCACTGGTCATGTCCTGGGGGTCCTTCTGCCCTTGGGAAGGAAAGGTTTCCTCAGAACTTCATTGTGTCCCTACACAGCAAAGGTGTTTGCCACCCCTGGTAAGCCCTGGGCAGACACCATCGACTGCAGCTACAGGAAGGAGCACATTGCCAAGGACTTGGTGGGGCTGAAGTCCTTCCTGGCAGCTGGAACGATTGTCTCAGTTGTGGAGGAGAAGGTGGGCATGTGGCAGAGCTGGATGAAGGAGGAGAAGCTGCTGGGAGGCTCAGCAGTGGTACTGTGTTCCCTCTGGGAAGCAGGCCAGGATGGCAGTGACCCTGGGCCCTCCCAGCCCATCCAGCAGCAGCTCCTCTCTCTGAGCAGGTGCTCTCATGGCCTGTGGATGCTGATCCAGAAGAAAACTCAGTCACAAATAAGAAGGAAGGATGGGACAATACCAAGGTAGGGTGCTGGGAGAGAACAATGGCCAAATTACATCTAAGTTGCTACAACAGTGATGGGAGAACAAGGGCACTGCTCCTGGATTAGTTTGGTGTGTCAGAGGGTCACCCCTCCATCCCAGACCTCTCCCAGAGTCCCCCCTTGCTATGGGAGGAAGGCAGAAGCTGCATACACACATTTTGGCCTGGATGCAGTGCTGGGCAAGGGACTGGGCTGGGGTTGCTTCTCTCTGACAAAGAGAGCCCAGCCCTCTGCTGAGGCCTGTCCCTGTGCTGGTGTCCTGCAGCGTCCTGCCTCCAGGGACAAGAGAAAGAAGCAGCAGCCACGTGAATTCCGCAGTGACCCTCCTATTTGGACCACCCTGGGCACCACCAGGGTGACCTTGGAGACCCTGCTGGCCACTGAGGACCTGGTGGCAACTGTGTGTGACTTTGGGGTCCTGATCACTGAGAAACGGCCAGAATCACCAGTTCCAGAGGAGAAGGTAAGGAGCGTATCCTGGGCCAGGGCGTGAGGCAGGGCTGCCAGGGATGGGCAGTGCTGCAGGCTGGGGTTCAACAGGTCCTGCCCTGCTCTGTCCTCACTGCCCTGGGCATGCATGCATGCATCCATCCATCCATCCCTCAGTTCTCCCCTCCCTAAACTGGGGCTGAAATAGCCCTGTCTAACCACCATCCATCGCTGCAGGACTGGTTATTTAACTGATACTATCAAGCAGGACTGTTGCTTTTTATGGGCCTAGGGAGAAAGATGAGTTTATTTTTCCATTTGACAATGTGAAAGAAATCACTCGTGCTTCCTTTGGTGCTCTCTCTCAGCATGGCAGCACATACCAGCTGTACCAACACTTTCTATTTCCTGGATTGTCTTCTCAGAGCAGCCTCTCTGCTGTGCTCCCCCTCCCCTCTTTCCTCTGCCCTTTAAGTCCTGGTGATGGTGACAGCACCCCGATGGTGACAGCTGTCACAGGACTGAATGAGGGCACTGAATTTCAACACAGCCTAACTGTGGAAATGTCTCTGCCCATAGGACGAGAAAAAAGGCAAAGACAAGAGCAAAAAAACAAAAGCAGAAGATCAGGCCAGCCAGAAAAGGACGTCTCCCAAAGGTGATGGAGCCTGGGGCTGGTGGGACAGAGTGTGATGTGTGTGTGTGAGAGCAAACAGGGGCAGCCACAGGGCCCAGCCACTCTGGCAGCTCCACGAGGCAGGGACTGACTCACATCCTGAGCCTCGGGCTGTGAATGCAGACATTGACTGTGGGGCTGTCAGGATGGACACACGCCTGGACACCTCATGAATCGGTGTCTGAACAAGCACCAAGGGTGGGCTGCTGGCTGCCCTGGGAGCAGCACACACCCACCAGCACCGTGTGCCAGGGCAGAAGGGCACAGCAGATTTTTGGGTGAGAAATGTGCTGCCCGCTGTGTTGGCTGCCAGGCGGGGGCTGGCAGAGGCAGCCAGGAGGGCTGCCTGGGATGCATAATAAACTCCTCATCCATTTCCAGCTCACATCTCAAAGAGCTTTGCAGAGGGGATTATTTTCTTTCTGGTTTGGAGATGAGCTGCACAGAGAGCCCCAGGTGCCCCAGCCACCCCGTGGTGGGGCTGGGAACAGACCCCTGTTGTTATCACCCCTGAAGGGACCACCCTGGCCCCATGGGGTGTCCCCTGCCCCCTGTGCAGAGCTCACAGGCTGCTCAGACAGCCGTGTTGCTTAATCCACTAGAGACAAACCTCACCCTGCCCGCTGCAGGTTGCTTTTCTTTGGTTTTGACTGCAAAAATAGCAGTGACAGACATCAGAGGAGTAATGCAAGAGTAGGAGGAAGTGGGGGAGGGAAGGGGTGGTCAGACAGCTGAGAAGCTGCTCATGGGTCAGGGAGAACATGGAGACGGCCAGGCTTCCCCAGTACCACCAAAGGAGCCTTGTTTCCCTGCTCTGGCATCAGATTTAAGAGTGAATTAACCCTCTTTCCCAAGACCTCCAGGCTGCTTTTCTGTGCTCTCACCAACAGCAAGGTCCTCATCTTTGGGGAGGATCCCAGAGCCCTGCAGTGTCTGCACTAGAGGAAACCTGTGGCCTTCCCAGCTACCTGAAAGGAAGAAAACTCCATGTTCCCCACAAGATGTGTATTTGCAATATACATTCAGCCTATTGCTGAAGCAGAGCAGGCAGCTGCTGTGGAACAGAAAAGCTCAGCACTGGTTTTGTTCTTTTTTCCACCCCAGTCCTGTAGTCAGTAGCAGGAGGTTTTCCCTTCAGCTTGATCGAGGGTGAACCCTTTCCACGGGGGGCTGTGTGGCCAGAGATGGTGTTGGGTGCACAGAAGCTGATGCAGGAAACCCAAAGTGATTAGAGACTCGTGCTGGTGTCCCCACGTGCCTGTGCAGGTGGAGGCCAGTTGGCTGCACCACAGGGCCACTGAGGGCGTGTTTCAAAGTGTGACTGCAAAATCCACAGTGCCTGGCAATGAGCTGCCCCCACAGCTTGCTACACCCAGTGTCCCACAGCCCTGTGCTCCGGTGTGACTCACAGGAACACCCCGACTGGGGCTCCGGCAGCCCCGCACATCCGGGTGTGGGGTTTGCACATGTGCTCCGTGAGTCACGGCAGCGCTCGCTCATCACCTGGGCACCGCGGGGCTCTGCAGGGACCAGCACTCTCACAGCCGGGAGCTGAGCCTGATTTGCATCCCTCAGTCGGCAAATGCACACAAATAATAAGTCCTCTCAGAGGAACTGGGATCCCTTCCAGACGGCTCAGAGGAAAGGCAGCGAGCTTTGTCCCGAGTGAACAGTTTGCCCAGACATTGAAGGATGTCTTCAGAAGCAGTCTCACGTAGGTCTCATTTTACCCAGCACTTGATTTTCCAGGATCCTTGAAATCATTTATTTCTGCATCTTTCTTTTGTCCCAGGGCAATTTAGCAGCAAAATGCAAGCTTGCACCCAGATCAATTCTCTGCCTAAAGATACTTTTTGGGCTTCTTACCCAAAGCCATATTCAAATAGATTTCCCTTAAGGCTCGTCAGTCAGTGCTGACACCATGGGCAGTCCCCCTGCATGCTGCTGCTTTCAGATCTCAAGACAGTGACAGATTTACTTCTTTCCACAGGAAAAAGGAAAACCAAAGACACTGCTGAGCTGAAGGAGGGTCAAGAGCTCCAGCCGGTGCCCCTGACTGTTGAGTTCCAAGTGCAGCTTCTTCGGTGGCCCTTGGCAGTGGATTCCCAGAGCCAGGAGAACGTGGCCGTGGGGGAAAGCCCGGTGCCCTCTCCATCGTACCAGAGTGGGAAATAAACCACACGGGAAGGCTGCGTGGATCCTGACTGAGCCGAGAGATGCCTCGGGGTTTGTGGTGCTCGGGGGCTGCCGCGGAGCTTCTGCAGGAGCTGCAGTGGGCGGGGGCTG